>JAUCMU010000001.1:13087095-13116620 GCA_032275025.1 Enteromius treurensis
TGGGACTGTGTATTTTCATATAAAGAACTTTGTGTGTGTATAGGGTGAGCCCTGGATGGCAGAGGTTGGTGGCAATGTAATTATATGATATTTGCTGCGGGGGCACGGGCTTCGATAATCTCACTCCTTTTTGACCATACCTCTGTTTGCATCCCTGTTTATTGTGTATGCTATATTAAAACTAATTAAAAGTATGCTTTTTCCTTAATTAACAACAGTGTTTTGCATTTCTCAGGAGTCAGAGAACTCTGATAAAACATTGCAGTCTCTTCGTCATCCCTCCAGCTCTTTTGTGGATTCTATTATGGTGGCAATGATGAAGACTCAGGAACCTGAGACTGAGTCTCCTAAGGGTTCAGGTGCGTTAGTGTTTGGTGCCGGTTGGAAAGCAGTTGTAATCCTGCATAATTTATTGAGGATCTATTCCTGCAGTGTCAAAGGTTTCTGGTTACTTGCAAAACTTTTTTGTTTTTTGTGAGAGAATTTAGTGGTGATTCAAAAGGCCTTGGATGTAGTTTATTGGACCATGGATGTGTACATTTAAGAACATGGAATAGAGCTCTACTCAAAACTGTTTTGATGTCAGTTCTATTAAACTTTTATTCTTTTTTTTTCAATGATCACTTGCATCAAGGTAAAATTGAGATGTATTCATCATAATTATACAGCCTTCTTATATTGTGTAATATTTTGCAGAGGAGAGGGAGGTGCAACAAGATAGCATTGGGAGTGAAACCAGTGCCTTTTCCCGAATACCACCAACTACACACACAGAAGTGAAAGGTACATTTCTTACTGCATGATATTCATATGTTAGTACTTATGTTAGATTAAATCTCAAATGTATACATGTATGTGTTTGTGTCGATATGTGAGTGTAATAATACAATTACTCCATAGATACATTGTGAAATGGTTATGAGGATACTCTCTTGTGTACTCAGTGGAAAGGCAGAACCGTATGTTGGAGCTGTTGTCTGATTTTGATGAGACCATCTCAGATCTTCAACTCACCTTAGACCAATTGAGAATCCAGAAAGACCTGGAACAGCAGAATCTGAAGCAGACCACGTGAGTTACTAAAACTCATGTATACCCAGTAATGCTGATTTGCTGTGAAACATTTGAATGACTGGGAATAAACTGAGTTTTCAGTTGTTTGTGGCTTAAATATGTTAATTTGTAAATTAAATATCTGCAATGTGTATATGGAACATTCAAAATGCATTAAATAGTTCAACAGTAGATGGAAGTCATATTAATATAGTTTTTTTTTTGTTTGTTTGTTCTTTTTTACAGTTGGCTAGCAGAATTTTTTTTTGTTTCTCCTCTTGCTTTTTGCTTAACATAAAGATATAGTTGTTGAACCAATATTTTTAATTGTACTTATCCTCATTACATTCTGAAATGTATGACCTTTTCTTATCCAGAGATGACATGTTGAAAAACAGTGTTAACAAAAAAAAACCAAAAAAACTTAAGCCTTTTTATATGTCATTGTATGCCAAAATAAATCTCAAAATGACATCTTAAATGTTCCACAGAAAAAAAAAGTCAGTCAGACTGGTTTGGAACGCCATGATGAGAAACAATGAAATTAACTTTACATTTTTGGGTGAACTATTCCTTTTAATGTAGTATAAATGAGTACACCACACAAACCAAAAATGAAGACTCCATGTTTCATTTCTGAGTTGAACATCAAATCCCTTTATTGTACCTGTCTAAATGTGTGTTATTTGATTTTCTTTCTGCATATTTATTAACAAATTTAATACATCTAAAGAATCTTTGACACTCAGGCATAATGTATTTCAGTTAGTTTTCAGTAGTAAAAAGCTATAACTAAATAACAAGACTGTACTATTTGATGTGACAATTTTAGTCTTTTGCTAAAGAACTTGTCTTAACAGCAAGCAAGCAATTCAATGTTGCTTGTCATTTATAATTCAGATGCACATGCCTTTAAATCACCTGGAGTGTTATTATTTTGACCCAAATCACTTTTACTGGTACAACAATAAATATATAATTATAAAGTCATGTCATACAGATTTTGTTGCAGAAATTAACTGTATTTATTACAACAAAACATTACTGGAAAACCAAATTATAGTATTTAGACATTTTTTCTGGCAATCTGTTGTTTCAGATGTGGCCTGCAGGAGGCACTGCAGGAAGAGTCTCAGAGACACAAACTGGAGGTCTCAGAGCTGAGGCAGAATGTAGAACGACTGCAGGCTCAGGTGGAGAAGGATGCTGCGGTCCTGCAGCAAAAAGCCCAGGTAAAGGTTCAACTTACTGTTTATAAGCCATATTCATAGAAATATTCAGGGTTAGTTTCCCAGCGGCAGAACTCTCTAATTTAGCTCTCAAGGATTTGGAGAATAAGAGGATTAAATATATGATTACATAAGTCATTTGTCTGTCATCTTAAAGGATGAAAGAAACTTGAGGAAACTGTGCAGTGAGATGGAGGAAAATTTGGAGGCAGCACACAAATACAGAGCGGAGAATAGTGTAAGTCTCCTATCACAGTGCAATCACTGGCCACAGACATAACGCTGACTATATTTTCATATACGTTTTTAGACTGATGGATCATTGATGGATAAATATCTGTGGTTGGCTGTGCTATTGTTAGATTGTTGTAATAACTAACTAAGCTCTATTGTGTGAAACAGGAGTTGCGTCGAGAAGTTGCTGATTTGCGTCGGCTGGAACAGCAGGCACAGGTGGAGGCTCAGGTCTTGAGGGAGGAGCTTAACCGAACTGGTGTCCAATCAGCTGCCAGTGCCAATGCATTAGATGAAAAAATCAAACTGCTCAGAGAGGTATGGCAGTCTATCCAGTTTTTCCTCTGTAGCTGGCATGAAACTATATAATTAAATAAAGTGTATACCCCATGACACTCAAAACTTAGACTTTAACATAAACATAAAACATAAAACAAAAATTAAAAGTTCACTGTTTTAAGCAGTTCCATTTAAACATTTCATAGACTTAAGATATAAGTGTTTTGAAAACCTAAAAAAATTGCCATTGTCACACACACACACACACATTCTGTTCTTAGGTTGAGAAGCTCAAGGCAAATTTAAAGGAAACTGAGGAAAATCGTTCCAAGGTTTTGGAGAGGGCAAAACGACATGTAAGTCTTCCCTGCATTATCATTTGTTGTTATTGTACAGACCCAGATTTCACAGCAATCGACCCTTCACAAGGACCTTCACTGATGGGTGAACTGACCAGTCATAATTCAGAATCTGTTATTTTGTCGGACAAACAAATCAGACGGGAGAGTAAATAAAATTTGGTGTATTTAAACTTGAAAATGGTGTGTACTGACATCTTTTAGTGGTTGAAATAAAATACCTTTGGATGATAATTAATGTTTATTTTGTACTTTAACTAGTAAAAATGAAAAGATGTTCAATTCACGTGCTGCTTGAACTGAAAGGCGTAAGAGCAGCATTCCTTGTTGAACATAGCAACAGTAACTAAGGAGGGCGGATCTTTGCAAAGTGTCAGTTGTAAAAATAAATGTATCAAAATGATGCCTTTTAAGGAATGTAAGTGATAAGACAAAATATGTACATCACAGTGCAGTATTTTTTTATTTTTTATTTTTTTGTATTAAATCAAATATTGTTCTGTAGCAAAGGGTCCATGCAATGAACCAGAGTAAACTGGAGCGAGAACTACATCTGCTTGATGATATGATAGAAAGAGTAAGACAGGTGAGAGAATCAATTTAAAAAAATCTATTTAATGTTCTGTATGTTGTGGAGGAATATTAATAAATGTACTGTTTTTTTTTCCCCGTTCACAGACATTGACCTCTATTCCTGATCTTGTCAAGAGCTGTCCTGAACTACAAAACCTTGTAGATTTTCTTGGATGAGTGACTGGCAATTCAGAATTGTATTCTAATTTTTAAGTGCATAATTGTTAAAAAAAACTGTTTTCTTATTTAAACTTAAAAATAATCTTCAGACATGCTGTCTGGTGAAGTTGTAGGCCAATTTTTGTAAGACTCTTCATTTATTTTTAAGTGATAAATTAGTGCATGGATACGCTTTTTTTTTTTTTTTTTAAGTTTATTGTCGTAATTTAAATGTTTGTACATGTATTAGACTATTAGAATTGTTATTAGGACATCAGTAATATTTGTGTTTCAGTGTTTTAAATTCTTGTATTACAGATTAAATTGAAACAAACTCTTGATTGAATGCTTCTTCTTTGTTTACTCATAGTCTGAATCATATATATAAAGGCTGATTGATGAGCAGGCAGTCCATCAATTAATCATAGTTATTCTAATCATGCCAGTGCTTGTGAAAACCTGGTGAACGATGTGATGTTTTAATCCACCCATTCAAGCACAATGTTCACTGATGTGTTCTTCTGCTTCACTGATACTCAATACCTCCGTCTCTTCTTTGGCCTGCCGTTTAAGACTGCGCAGTTGACTTCTAAAATTTCCCTTCTCACCATATTAGGCCTTTCATCTATCTCTTTTTGCTTTTTGTTGAGTAAATGCAATTCACTGAATTTATGACTAATACAGCAAGACAAATGTTGAAAATTTCCATTTTAATCTTAGCACAAATACTGGCCACTTCATAAGCTTGTTGAAAAAACTTTTTTATTATTTTAAATACATATATATATATATATATGTGTGTATATATATATATATTTCTTATATTAAATACCTCAGCATTCCTTCGGGTTTATTATTTGGTTCCAGGTACTGATTTGAAATGGTTTTAAAGCTTTATATTTGTAACCTGTTGTTGGTTTATTATTGCCTACTCTATATTAGTCTACAGTATTGACATCACTATTGTATTCCTTTCTTTTCACATCACTGTATATTAATAAGCATAAATGTCTATTTAAAATCACCCTTTTGTTGAAGAATGAGCAGATCTAATTAGTGGAAAGTGCTGGGAAGCGCAAGCTATTGTGGGGAACTGGAAACTTAGTCTAATAAAGCTCAGCAAAGAGCAAAATGCATTATTTTACCCTACCTGTCTTGTTACCCTTTTGTGGTTATTCTAACCATATTGTTGATAATTAAATATGTGCAGCGTAACCTTAAAGATAGCATGGATAGCTAATTATTTCCATCTAACCGCATGCTAAAATATATATTTTTTACTTATTAGACTGAAAGCTTGCCATCAATTTCTTAAAAATAAAATTTTTAAGCTTTCATTATTTTAGAGCTAGATAATAATAAAGGCTGATTGTTCTTTCGAAGTTACTATTAATTTGTAATATATGTATTTTCAAGAAGAGAAAAAAGAAAAATATTTGACATGACCTCTTTAGAGATTAGTGTTATTAAAATAAGTGAAATTCTGAAATTTAGAGTTCTGCAGAAATTGACTCTTGCATGTTCTTTATATGTTCACCATCAAATTAAAATATAAATGTTTTTTCAGATGATCTCATCATTCGCTAAAGGATATAACAACACAGCCTTTTGTAGAAAATTTTTTATATCACTGAATTAAGTAAATGCAGTACGTTATTTCAATGAAAAGTAAATTGAAGAATTTACTCCAGATGGCAATTATAAGAAAAGCGTATACAAAATATATGAACAAATTTCACTCAAATAATTAAAAGAAAAAAAGAACAAAGGTCTTTTGTAAACGTTTGTCTTTAACTTGTTTTTACATTGTTGTAATATGAAAAGGCTGTATAGGCGTAAATTGAGATTATTAACATTTCCATTTACTCAACTGATGGTATCACAATAAAACAGTAACATCAGTTTAAATATCACAGTTGTTTTTCACAATGTTTTTCTAAAATAGTCTCTCCACATGTTCGTGTGCCCGCGTGGTCTTGCAATGGAAAATAATCATCCGTGATCTTGTTCAGGTGGCAGTCACAAACCTGTCCATGTTACCTGAGTAAGCCGGATGCCTGATGTAAGCTCCTGAGCTTCCTACTGGCCCAGAGTTATTGTACTGAACAAAAGAACCCAGCTGTGCAGGGGAGGTTCTACCATAGGGGTCCCCCACAGCATCCCCAGCAATGGGAGACAGACTGGAGATAGCCATCCTCCCTGTTGGCCCGTAGGCCTGGGTGCTGCCTTGTGGATATGATATCTGAGTCTGTCCATGTCCTGGGCTTGAGTATGCAAAGGCCATGTTGTTTGAGGAGCTTGAGCAACACGACAGCACCGTCTCCCCGCTGCAAGACTGATGCTGGAAGCCCGGTCCTCCCAAACTGCAGGAGCCACTCTCAGGACTGAAACTGCGGCAAGTCTGCTGAGGCATCATCTCTGCACTTTGGCCCATCCTGCCAGGCGATCCAATGAGAGAGTTGATTCTGAAGACCCTAGACTGACTGGCACTGAAGCTAGGAGAGGAGGACTGGTAGTATGCAGAAGGCAGCTGTTGGGTATATGGGGGACTTACGGCCATGTTGGAGTAGACTGAGTTGGCATAAGCTGAGCGTGCAATCTGTACAGGTGAGAAGACGGGAGACTCGTGAACGTATGCTGAATACGTAGTGAAGTCACTGCGTTTGAATCGTTTTCGCCGTCGCAGAAAGCTTCCGCTCTCAAACATGTCTTCGGCATTGGGGTCCAACGCCCAATAGTTGCCTTTTCCGGGTCTACCTGGCTCTCGAGGGATCTTGATGAAACAGTCGTTGAGCGTCAAATTATGGCGGATGGAATTCTGCCATTTTTTTGAGTTGTCTCGATAGAAAGGAAACCTCTCTGTGATGAACTTGTAGATGCCTCCCAGAGTGAGCTTGCGGTCGGGTGAGTTGGCGATTGCCATTGAGATCAGGGCGATGTAGCTGTATGGTGGTTTGCCTCGTTGAAGGGGCCTCTTCCTCCGACGTCCTCTTTGCGGCTCTGCTCTTTGACTGTCATTCACTGGAAGAGTGGTTTCAGAGGGAGAATCGCTCTCCACTTTAACCACAGGCATGACTCTAGTTAGAATGACTCCCAACGGTAGCAGAGCTTGGAAATCACAATAGTCTGACTGTCACGGTTTTGGTTCACTTGGTTCTTTGTCAGGTGCAACAAGTGTTCTTTGCTTGCTGGAAATATTCTGGTGAAAAAATACCAGTCATAATGCAGACCTTAAAATCCCCAACCAGAAATATCAGTTCCTTTGCACTTCATCTGGAACGTCAGATGTGTCCTTGCACTGTGATCCCCTATATTCTAACCAGTTCTTGCAGTACCAAGTTTAAAAAGAATGGAAGCACTCACATAAACAGCCGTATTTGATGATAGTCTTCCTAAAGCTGAAGAGAGAAGTGAGCAGTCAATAACTGGCTGTGTTAACCAAGGAACACACCACCTGAAGAGTTATTAGCCCCACCTCCTCAAGCAGGTTCTCCGTCACGTGGCTAAAAGCACATGCCTCTACAGATTTGTATATCTTTAAGTGCTCTCTCAATCGTTAGCATTTATTTACTTGACTTTTTTTGTAAACAAGAACATTAAAAACTCCTATGTCCTTTCAGAGCGGACAAATAAAATGTTTTCCTCTGTATGCTAAAAATTTGAATTCTATGGACTGGTGTGAGTGTGTTTTCTGTTAAAAATTCTTCACTCTCGGAAAATACTTTCTGTTTATGATTATATTCTGTAGACTGTCAAATATGTACTGTTCTAAAGTGCTTCTAAAGTGCTTACTGTTCTGAAGCGCATATTTTTGTCTCCTAGAATATTTAGAAATTTAAAGGTATCTACTGTTTGACTACTTATCCTGGTTTTGTTTATTCTAGAGATTAGTGACTCCTGTCATCTAATTCTTTTCCCCTACATGCGGCTAATTCTTTTTCAAGAACATTATTTTCTAGCTCTCTAGCGAGAAATAGGAAAACAAGTACATTTCTTTTTTGTAGCAAGCAAAATAGATTGAAATTCATTTTGGCTAAAGTGGTGCATTATAGTGCTTTAATAGCCCTGTTTAGTGGTAATACAAACTCCATTGCCTCCGCAGAGTATTTTTTTCCCCTTCAGTGCCGTGTCAGGCCGTTTCATCTGTGTGAGAAGATGTAAATATGTTATTGTAAGCCACAGTGTGTGCCTCCCTCTGTTTTAACAGCATGCAAATCTGGGTCACATTTTGGTGTGTGGGTATAGACAGGCTGATACCTAGACCAGGTAACCTCTTTCCATGTTGGGAAGATGTTTAATAAAGGAAATAAAACTGCAATTGATTATACTGTGGTATTCCCATAAGCATATTATGTTTTTGTTAATGGGAAGTAGACTGTTCTCATTTAGTGCTGCTCTAGATTTAGGCAAATAAAATAAAAAAATCTGTCCTTAAACAACCTTGCTTAACTTTCCACACTGCTCAGGTGGGCTTCTTGCATTATATTCAGCAAATTGTTTCAAGTTAGTACTTAGAAAATACTCAGGCAAAACCTCTTATGTGAGAACCTGCACTTGAGGCCAACTGGGGGTCTTTTGCTGGGAGAGTTTGAGAGGTTGTGCAAATGAGTCTCTCCTCGGACAGACGCCAAGACAACGAGTCTTTCTCTAAAGGTTAAACATTGCTTGAGCTTACAAAGAGATTCCTCACCTGTCATCTGAGGGTAATCTCTTGTGCTTGGTGGATTTATAAGGGATATTTCCTAAGGGCTGCCCACCCTTGTGCAGTTGGCAGAAAATGCTCTAGGGATGAGTCATGAAATGTTGCTCTCTGTCACACAGAGGATTTAACTAAAGTTAACGAACAAAACTTGTGACTTTAATAATGCATTAGTAAATGCTGAAATTAACATTAACTAAGATTAATAAATGTAGAAGTAGTCTTCATTTCTAGTTCATGTTAACTAATTTTAACTAATTTTAACTAATGAACCTTATCGGAAGTGTTACTGATAATTGTGTAATTGCATAAATTTGATTTTGTTGACAAGGTATTATTACCTAAGTAATTCCTGTAAATTTATGGAAAACTGTACGGATTGAACAGGGATTATTTTAGAATACTTTGCTTCATCTTTAAAAAGAAAGCTACTTTTTTCCCCCAATGGTATTGCACCACACAGCCAAATCACACTTGCAATGAATACATGAAGCTATTATTGCTTGTTTATTTACTGAAGGAGGATTGTTTTTTTATTTAAATGAATATTGCTGAAAATGAATGACAATTAGTAAACACTTAATTTTAGTTAAGATATCACTATGCTGTCAGAATCAGCCTATTAAGTTCCTTTAAAATACACTTTTTGTTTTACTTATGCAAATATAAAACATTTGATATTGTGATTATTCCACCCTCTGCATAATGTTCTTTTTCCCTAACATAGATTTGCAATGCTTTATTTTGAAAGCAGTGTTTTCTGTATATGTAATCTACATTGCTTGCTACATTTGCCAAAATGTACAGCATACAGAACAGCTTGCTGCATGGAATTCTGCAACTGATAACGCAATGCTTTTAACTTGACCTGAAATTACCGGTATAAAGAATGAACTAGAATAACCAGTAAACCAGATATCAGATTTCTTCTCTCTTAAAAATATATACATAGTCATCCTATGATTTCTTTTAATAACAACTTGCCAACTTGTAAATAAAGAACTTATGGGATGACTATGGAGTGTACTGCTGTTTATTCATGTAATTGTACACATAAGCTACCCCAGTGCCATAATATCTGTAGAATTTATAAGGGTTATTGAAGAGTTATCAAAACCCTTTTTTGGTTATTTGTTTCAAATTAGATATTTATATTTGATGAAAATCTCTGGAACGGCATAGACATAAACAAACAAGACACAAGGGGAGGAGGATCTGTACAATTTTGTGAATGACAGGAATTTTAATTCTGTGGAAATCGTCAGCGCTTTCCTTGGAGTTCCGCTGTCACGGGTTCCAGCAGCATTAACAACAAAGCAAGCAAACCAAAAAGAGGCCTATTTGTTTATGTAAAATGTATATCGCAAGGTGCTGACTGTCAATTAATTTTCAATATTTATCAGTTAGACTAACCTCTATCTTGACTTGTCTGCTGTCTGCCTTATAGAAAACCTGCAGTTTATTTTTAATGTCTGCCAAAAAAAATTAAATAGTATTTTAAAAATCCCTTAAACACTGAGAGATTCATTTTACTGTAAACTGAATTTCCTGTATTTGTTAGAAGAAACATTTTGTGTCATGAATAACATAAAATTGTTTTTGGACAAATGTAGTAATGTGTTCCAATGTGAATAGAACAATTTTTTTCTATAATATTGTACAAACCGGCATGGTCCATAAAGGGCCATATTGATGAAATATGTAAATTAGAGTTTTGTCATCATAAGCCATGCAAAAATCTCTGACATCCCCCTCATGGTGAAATGGTGACATGCAAAAGAAAACTTCAGTTTTTATTTAAAAAGTCAATTTAGACTTTTAGTTTGTTTCATTTGTAAAAGACATCACACACACATATTTCCTTCAAAACACAAACATAGTTTTCTTGGTCTTGTCACAAACTCATCTGTAATTCGTCATGTATTTTAGGAAACATCTGCTGTTGTACTATAATTTGGTCAAACCTACAGTTCCTTATTCTTCTTTTAGCAATATCATTATTATTTTGCATTATTAAAAGCCCTAATGTAATTTGATTAAAGAAAAACTAATGCAGTGGACAGACAAATCTAGCGTGTTATTCAGAGTGTTTGGCATTAGCGCGTAGCTGAAGGCTCTTTAAATAACCCTCTGGTCCTGTGCTGGTGACAGTTTATTTGTGTTGGGTTGCTTTTAGTGTTTCTCATGCTTGCTGGTTTAGAATAATAGACATGACTAATTGCTCAGGCGTTCAGTGTGTAACAGGGCTACCCATTTGCTCCTGTCATGATCTGTGTGTATCTCAATGCATGTTCAGATTCTGGAGGTTTTGCTCATTTCTAAATGCTTTTGGTGTTACTTGATCTTAAATAAATAATAGTCATTCAGATCTAAGGATTTAAAGTAGTAATTCGAATCTAGGTTGCTACAAATCACTTTGAATGAAATGAATTTGTTAGCTTTTAATATAGCTACGTATATATCCTCAAATGTATCTTTAATGATGTCTGTGCACTTCATGTTGCTTTTTAGGTCTTCTTAAATTAATGGATTTTTTTTCATTTTAAATTTTTAAGCCCTGCCAATGTCACTATTTACACACACAAATCTGTATGTTATCATTTAAATATTGCTGTTTCTCCATCTTGCTTATTTCTAGTTTGTGTATTTATCTATGCAGTTATCTTTTAAACATTTTTTTTTATATTTATATTTAAAAAAATAATATTATAAAACATGTAATTGTATTATATTAATTGTTTAATACAATTCTATAGACAAAGTATATCATTAAATGTTTTGTGAACATCATTTATGAAAGAAGTCTTGCCAAGTTTGTATTAGATCTAAATTACAGTAAACAGTAATATTATGAAATATTACTAACATTTAAAATAATTGTTTTGACTCCAATATATTTACAAATACATAATCACATTACCCCTCAGAAATAATTTGAATATCTCTCTCTCTCTCTCTCTCTCTCTCTATATATATATATATATAGCTATAAATCTTACACCAAACTTTTAAATTATGCTAAATCAGTTTCCACAAACATATTAAGCTGCAATTATTATTAATGTTTCTTTGCACCAAATCACCATATTTTAATAATAATTTCCAAAGGATCAAATAACTAATCAAGTAATAAAATAATTTGAATTATTTCAATTATTTCATTTTTGTCTGGTTGTGTGTGTTATATGTATATATTATTATTGCTAACATGCCAACTTGTGTTTATATGTTCAATCTAATGTTATGAAATGGAATATTTGACTCCTTGTATTCTCCCTTACAATAGGCTACAAATGTAAAATGTTTCAGCAGTTCCTTGATTCTCAGGATATTGCTCATTTAAATGTTGCACAAGGCATGCATGAATCTTATTGTATATCTTATGTTGTCTTATTGTATATCTTATCTTATTGTATATTGTATAATCTTGCTTATTAGCATGCTAATTACTATATTGGTAAATAATTAATAGTTTGGACTTCAAAATAAAGCGATAATTAATCTATATCTATAACTATCTTAGTTTCTTTTACGTGTCGTGCATTATGGTTGTATGTGCATTTGTTTGTGTGTACCTGAACATGCATACTGTTTGCATTTAGCCTGAGCCTTGTCAGTGGCAATGCAAAGTTCCAGTGCAGGTTGACTGGTTCTCAGGCCTGGCCAGTTTACATAACTGAAGCAGAATGCTGCCTCTCTCGGCTAACGTTCACTCTTTATGACCCTCCACAAGGCAGCCACCTGTCTGTATTGACACGGCCAATCAACACTGCTCTCTCTACATTCGCATTAGAATTACCCAGTACAAAAATCTGTCTGACAAGGATTTAAAAATAAATAAAGTGACTCTTACCAAGTAAATAAAGCTTATCACCAAGCATTTTCTGTAATAACAGCTCTCAGTGAAGTTGTAATTTCACAACATATTTGGTTTTGGGGATTATGTGACTGTTCTAACTTTATTGTTTAACACAATAATATATTGTATTATATTACATATGGAAACCAATACTTTTTTTAATTGAAGGTATATTGATTTATTAAGTTCTAAAAATACCCAATGCTATTAACTGCCATGCATATTTTATTAAAGTGCATTTTAATGACTTTTGCAATGACCAATCTTACTCCATAACAGCTACCTTACTAACTATAATTAACAAGCAGCAAACTGAGTTTCTTGGCTTAAAGTGTGACTGAAATGCCTCCATATGTCTGAAAGTAAACATTGGCCACCAAAGTACTTTTCCAGTGTTTCTGCACATATACACATATAGACTTCAGTTGGCTCCAAAGCTCATTTTCTTTCCCCCTGCCTGCTTCTGAATGGGTTGCTCAATCCAGTTGTATTGTGAGTGTGAAGGTTCAATGTTCTCCATGGAATTTTCTCTCTCATTAGCGAAACTGGTTGTCTAGAGGAGGACAGATGTGGCCACACCTCGCTGGGACTTGACGCTGAAATGAAGTTCCACAACCTTGAGATTTATTTCATTTGTTTATTTACCATTCATGGATATTGTGTAAAATGACAGAGTGGTGACAGAAATTATCTCAAATGGCCCTGGAAACCATAGCACTGATTTTTTTTTATGTAATCCAGATGTATGTGTGCACGTCCTTTACTTTATGAGTTCATGCTTGATGTCCAGTGTTCTGAACAGCCAAAGCTCTGCATCTCTCATGACTGCCATTCAGTGTCTAATCTTTCAGCTCCTGCAGATTTAGTGAAGTGTTGGCAGGATTTTGGCTGTTTAACAGGTTGAACCTTTTAATATGACAAACACGTTTTTGAAATCTTATTAAGACATCTTGAGCTCAACAAATAAAATATTAAGGGAGAGATCTCTGCTTCAGTTTCTTATCTATCTATGTATCTATCAATTCTTTAAAAGTGAAAGAGAGAGAGAGAGCTACTAGATGGTTGGCATTTGGGGATGCCTGACAAAGACAGAGAGAAAAAAAAAATTGCATGGTATGCAGTTCTTTTCCAGTGCCACCTGCATGTCTGTTACTGCAGGATTTGTATCTCCTCAATCACTGACACTAGTGGATTACCTGTTCTTAAAGCAAAGAGCCAACGCAAGCCACATCTTGCGCACAAGTATTCAAGCTCTCACACACTTGATTTTCTTTGCTTTGTGAGATGGATTTACCCTATTATTACTGGCAGTAGTCTGACTATGATTTCATGATATACTAATTTCCTGCTCTTTAAACACTGATTAACCACTTTTAACTGCTTAGTGTTAATTTTTTCTTTTACTTAAAACTTAAACCTTGTTTTGGAGGAGCTAACGCTAGAAAATAGTAACAGTAGCAAACAATAAAAGCACAAAATTGCTTTTTCTCTGTGGATCAGATCCAAGTACGATTCACTACTTTGGTTTATCGACTTTTGGTTCAAAGGTCGGGTGAAAAGGTGAGTTATTGTCCTGGAGAGACAGACTCACCTTGGATAGGGAAGCACTTTGACAATCAGACTAATCTCTATCAATAAACAACTCCCATCGCCTTGGGTTACACTACAGCAGGTGCATTCTGGGTTTAGACTTGTATGCATGATCTGTCTATAGGACTTTCTTGGAACACAGTCTTACATTGAAAACAATAAGGTGTTAGGAGCTGTGTCAGTGGAAGGCTACTCTTTATTCTCTGTTTCCCTTCAAAAACTACTGCTTTTCTGTGATTTTGTAGCATAATATAAGGCAAATATCAAAGCCATGTTATTCTCGCACTTTCTTTTTGGTTCACAGAGTCCATAGGTAACTACACACATATCACTTTGTGGTACAATCAAAAGATTTTATGTTAGACTGGAAACCCAAAAAAATCTAGTGCACTTTTTTTAAATCTGCAAACAGATCAGCAAATCGGTCAGTTTTTTTTATTTTTTTTTATTTGTTCTTGTCATGCTTATTTGTGGCTTCCCCATGCCATGTCAAAGTATATGTGTGTGTGGCTTTATTTGCATATACTAGTATATTTGCACAACAAATGGTGCCCTCACTGAGCTGTTTTGCATGGTGTGTGCCTGCTTCTTTGGCTGACACTGAGGGTGAACGGCTGCTTTGTTTTTTCTGATGCTGCACCCAAATATGTGTCCACCTGTCACTCATCCCCACTGCATTTCTGTCAATCATATTCTGTGTTATTACACTGTAGTCTATATACTAACATGTTAAGTTAAAGCAGTTTAACACACAGTCTTTTTAGAGCAATAAATATGTATACTGTGGAGAAAATATTTGATACACATACACAGTATGGTCAGTAATTTTTTTTTTTTTTAAAGAAATGAATACATTTATTCAGCATGCATTAAAACAAAGTGATCAAAGAAGCATTACATACAAATACAAAATACTAGTATTTCTAGTATTAGCCTTCTGTTTATCAAATAATGTCAGAAAAAGGAATCATGTTTAAAAATAATAATAATAATAATAAACTACAATAATAATAATAATAATAAAACATTTAATAACACTTTATTTCTATAGTCCACTTTAGATATTCTACTAACAGTAAGTAAGTTTGCCCTACATGCCAGTCATTAGAGTATTAGTAGACTGTCTGCTTAATATCTGCTAACACTTTATTTGGATGGGTCCACAACATACTACATACTATCATAAACTTTGCAAGTATATGTCAACTTATTCTTCTAACCCTAAACCTACCCCAAACAGTCTAATCTGAGAGTTAGTAGACATGTAGTTGTGAATTAATGAGAATTAGTTGACACGTAGTTACAAAGTTACTTATAGTTAGTAGAATGTCTAAATGGACTAGTGAAATAAAGTGTAACCAAACATTTTACTTGAGCTCCAATTAGCATATTAGAATGATTTCTGAAGGGTCATGTGACACTGAAGACTGAAGCATTGGCTGCAGAAAGAGATTTATCACAAGAATAAATTACATTTTAAATGGTAACACATTAGAATAGTATAGAATTCTCACAACTATTTCTTATTAGCATGCCTATTTCCTATGCATATTGCTTGTTTATTGGTACTTATAAATCATTTGTTGATAATAAGTTGTTATTATACATCCATAATCACACCCAATACCAGTAACAACTACCTTACTAACTATTTATAAATAACAAATCAGGAGTAGTTAATGGTTTGTTAATAGCGAGAATAGGACCTTAAAATAAAGTTTGCCTAAAATGAATACAAATGAAACACACACACTTTTCTCTTAATAGTAGTTAAAACAGTTATTAAAATATTTAGTGGCCTCACATTTTAGGCTACTACATGTCGAGAACATTGATAATTTTACAATTAAATGTTTTTATATATCTGTTCATTTATACCATCTGAACAATTATATTAACTATAATAGTATTATATTGTGTGTGGAATATTGGCGGGGGATTCTCTTCAATTTTTGCTATCTGGCCCCTTCTAAATTCCTACTCAGATCCGACTGACTGGAGACACAACACAGATTTGGACATTAGGTCATAAAATAGGCTCCAGGCCCACTTTGAGAGCATTGGTGCAGAGAGGAACACTTTACCAGACACAATATTAAGAGAACTTTCTCCATTGTACACCCACACACATTCCTACTGCCACTTCTGGCCTTCACCCTTATAATTTTTATTCCATCCAATTTAGCTCTAACCTGGCACTACTTGTTTTTAACAGATAAGCAGAGTTAGATGATTGAGAAATTAGAGTACACATCCTTTCTGTCTTTTTGCTGCAACAGTCTCTGATTTTCATGCCTCCTACATTAATGTTTCAAATATTAGGCAGGTTGAAATATTATCAGGTAAAAGAGGAATGCATAAAATACAATTATTACAATACATTACATTTTAAAATGTTTTTTGGGAGGATGCAGGTTTTTAACAAACTGCAGTCTATAAACGATTGTTGGATTCGTGCATTGACACTCTTAACAGTCATGTTAGCACACCTGAGCTTGTTGCAGTCTGACCTGTCTTACCGCCTCATTTGTCATCTCCAATCACAAGCTCTTTTGAGGGGAGCTGAAAGACAAGGAATTATCAGTCCTTGCTTGGTGATGAGAGCTCGGCCTGCTGCTCAAAAGAGAAAGTATGTGAGAACACCAGCAAGTTAAACATGTAAGAACACAGGCAAACACACTTCTCTGTAAGCTCTGCATCATCCAAAAAGTGACTCATGCTGTTAGCATCAAACATTTCTGACATTTAGGCATTGATTAGCAATGCAATCACCTATTTTTATTTATTTATGCATGTATGTATTGTATGTCACAAGACTAATTTGATGTCTTTGATTATTTCTATAGTAGATATTACAGTTCAGGCAGGATTGTTATCACTATAAAATAAGACAATGTAAATTTTGTCTATTATTATCCATATACTATTTTGTCAATAACCAGAAAAAACTACTTTTTTGAGTTCAGCCTTCTAATTTCCTTCTAAGTGCACTAAGCCACATGCTTTGCCAAATATCAGTGGAGCAAATCACAACTTCGGAAATCTTATGTTATCTGGTGTAGAAATATTTGTGGCATTTTTTTTAACATAAGATTACTACATTACTAACACTGAAAAATACAGTATATACATTTTATATTTTCATCACGAACAAAGGAAAAGATTTATCTTTGTTTATTAATCAGTTAATGTCAACATACTAATATTACTAATATTAGATTAGACTGCCACAGGCTATGTAATTAATGAGAGATTTTGAATCATATGAACATGAATATTTTATTATAACAATGTAAATGATATATTGTATGTGTTAATATAAATAAATATTGTGGCACATCAACATTCAGACATTGAGTAATAATGATCATAGTCCCAGGCCACACTGAATAAATTATTACTTGTCTTTCCTTCATAAATTTAATCTCGTCATTATACATTAACATCATACTCTGTTCTCCTATTTGATGATGTTCAGTGATTTGCTACAATATTTATTGTTAAAAGCGCTATATAAATAAAAGTGATTGATTAATAGGGTGATACCTGATAAGGTTCAAGTCTCATCTTCAGGTCCTGATGACCCTGTCAGGGTTTGTTGCGTGATAATAATTAATTGTATTCTGTTATATACATACACACATGACCAATTTCTTAAATGAAATACAAGTAGATATACAAATATGTACTTTCAGTCACAGTATCTGCAAGGGACACTGTTAGCCTTTGGTGTGTTTGCCGACACGCAGTGAGTCTGAGAACAGGGTAAATGTTTGCATTGTGGCCGTGTAAGAGTGAAGCTTGCTGGTTGGCTTGTATTCATGGAGGGGTGGGGTAGAGCATGGGGTGGATATGATATGCCTCGCTGACTGTAAGTACAGTTGTAGGATGAAGTGACACATCCCTGGCGTGCCAGTGTCTGGGCGGGCCATGTGGGGGTGGAGAGTATCGGTGGCTAAGAAGCAGTTAAAAGCGTTTGGTCAATGCTATTAATATCTTCAAATCAGGTGAACGGGTGCCAAAATGGCAAACCCCAAAGATAACAACATGGAAATCACCAAAGTTTGTTATTTGTATTCTTTCAACCATTGTTATATTATTGTAACTGAAATCATATGGAGTAATAATATTTCCAAAACAACTTACTGTAATATTAAATGGACAAAGTGTTCCTTCTGTAAATTACTGCCAGAAAGAAATATTTACATTTATTTTGATACAGACTGCTTCAGCACTCTACATTTTTCATGTGGTTCTTTATCAAAAATAAACATATCTGATGAAAACGGTGTCAAACGATAACCAGAAATATGTCATTTTCATGCTTCCAGGGGCAATTACACCATCAGTGTAATTTGAAATTTAATATTTTTGACCTAAGGTAAACATATTCAGTTTGTGTTGTGGGAGCATCACCTACTGGTTTGTCAAACAAAATACACACACTCCACATAGCACCATTAAACTGTTGTTGTTTTTTTATTGTAGTTGCACAATGTTTTCATTCTCAGTACAAGCCGCACAATTCAGATGAGTGATTTAAAATTCATGCTGGAGTTGATATGTAGTGCTTTCTGACTAAACAATCCCCCAGCACTTTAATAAATATACAGTATCTATTTTATATCTAGTGGGAAATGCTTTAACACTGATCTGAAAGTAACACATGGTACTACATGACTATACACAAATAGGAAAAAAATAAAAACACAAAAATGACTGTACAGACCTCACTGAGGATAAATAACAATTGGAAAAATATTGGAATGTCCTGCCAATACAAGATACGCTTGTTTTATTTTGAAAATATAAAGGGGATCTTAGATTTGACAATAATAAATACATCACCTAAACCCACTTAAATCTTTCAAGATTACATTATCTTATTCTGTCTGTGGAAATATTAGGCCAAATTATACATCATTTACAGTCAGAGATTAAACCTTGCCTTAAAGCAGACGTTAGGTGATTTGTGTAATTTTTGCGATGATAAAAGTATTCCCAGTTTTACACGACGAGGTGCAACAACCATGTGTTGGCACTTTCAAATTCAGACCAGGCGTGTGATTTTTGTACAGTTTTGTTTGTTGTGATTACTAGCACAAAAACTACACTTTTCACCTTTACAAAAGGAAGAAAAATTATGAAAAATGTTTTGATACTCAGTTTCATGGGTTTAGATAACATACTCAGGCATATAGTAACACACACACACAAAATAATTTTGGGTTGTCTTTTAGTGACCAGTTTACCATCTATGGAATGTGATATGAAAGCTTGAAAACGTCCACTGGATTCATGGACCATACAGAATGTTACATGACAGATGAATGACACACTGTAACACAACAAATAAATAATTTGCTTAACTTTCCTTTTCTCACTTTTTTCCTTTGTTGCTAAATATTAAATCTATTTTATAAATAGTCAACTCTACCACCACCTAAAGGCTAAAATTTATTTTAGGACATTAAAGAAACATTGGAACATTTCACACTATCAACAGGAAGTTTTGCAATATTTTGTTTCGCAGTTGCAATTTCAAAGAAAGAGAAATCCTTCGAATGTTTAATACTTCACATCACCTTGATCATTCATAAATACATTATGCTAAGAACTTAAAACCAAAATACTTTTTCTTATTTTATTGCAGATTTTTTTTAAGGGTTTGGATAAATAGATCAATTCAAGGCTTGCTGTTGCAAATGGAAACAGGCAAAAACGAACATAACATCTGAACATACAGGAGGAATAGCAGCAGGCAATGCAGAAGTCAGATCAACCTCAAGAAAATTTAAGAAATTAATACAACATAGTGGTGGCATTCCAAGTCAGGAATAATATTTTCGAAAGAGCACTCAAATGTTGTCGTTGCTTATTTTCTATGCACAAATACCACAGAGCTGTTTGTGCTGTTTGTTTTGGTTATTTTCTCTTCTTGCAGAAGAAGTGGTTTGATTGGTTGGGTCAAGATTAGGGTACATGCATAAGACTTAGTGGGGTAAAGCTACCAGGATATCTACATAGTTGACAGGAAAGAAGCCAGATCGCCCATTGATCACTCCTTCATACCAGTTGTCATCAATCTTGCTGGTTAAGGTGATGATATCACCTTCCTTGAAGCCTAGCTCACCCTCATTTTCTGGGTCAAAATCATAAAGTGCCCGACAGCAAGGCTGGTCCATTGGAGCTGAAATGGAATATTAAAAGATTCTTCACAAAATTGTTCTTACAAAAATTTTATTTTCCTTTTAAAAGGTTTAATTCTATTAATTCTTACCTGGTGACCTGGAAGGGCCACTATGTCCGATATTCCCATTGTGGTTCTCACTGAAATCCATGGAAGTGCGAGGTTTGGTGACATACTCTCTTCTTGGCTTATTAGAAGCCTCTCTAACTCTGCTTAAAAAAAACCCAAAAAACAAACAAAACCACAAAATTAACAATTAATTAATTATAATTAATAATTATTAATTAATTATAGTCACAAAAAACATTTAAAAATGAATAATTAATCATTCATGCCACATGAATTAATCAGTTTCATTTAAGAAATGTTCCACCAAGCCTAAATGCAAAGGATAATTTTTTTTGCGTATTTTCATAGTTAGACACCACTACAGGCATCTAATGTGCTGTACCACACCACACCTATCGAGAATGGTTTGGGTCATTCACACAGGATGTTTTTGTGTTCAAATACAGATGGAGTGCAACAGAATGGAACTGAATGGGGTCTCTAGATGTACAGAACTATTTTTATCTTCACACGGTGTCTGAAAAAAATTTGACATTCTTGATGTGAGATGTGATGCAATTCAGCGAGATGAACCGCAACACCCAGGTGCAGGTGGGATACAAAAATGCATCCTGTGTGAAGGTCCCCCACAGGCTACCTCTGACAGATTGGCAAACTACAAAATGGACTGCTATGAACTATAGGCTTATGAATTGAATACAATTGAAATAAAGCAAACCTACGAATCCTCTTTTTTCTAATGAATACATTCGTCTTCCACAACAATTTTACATTTTTAAATTGTATTCATTTGAAGGCTTTCTCACCAAAGTAATGTGTGATTAATTACAAATATTTTATCACATACTGTATCATGTAATTTGATTTCATTTTTCTAATTGATTACAAAATCTAATAAAACACTTCAAAGTACAGTCAATCAGGAAACACAATAGTTTCACTGTTCTTAATCTTCCAGGTCTCTAAAACTGTAAACACATAACTGCTTTAATTAAACAAGCCTTTTCCAAAAACTTGTGTGTACAACAAATACTTACAGCTGATTTGTGCACTTAGAAATCATTTCCGTTTACAGTGTAAATATATACTGAATAAGCATACACAATGTAAGGTGTAGGAAAAATGCTTTTTGAACATGCAAAAGAGATTTGTAGTGTTTTTCATTTGTCACATGCATGTGTAGTTGACATGTTTAAGAGCTAATCATTTGGCTATTTTTGTTATGGGCAAAAAAACTATATATGTATGCAATCGTCTAAAACTGTGCAAGTAACATGAAATAGATTTTTATAAACATACTTTTAACGTTTTAAGAACAGATGCCTTTAATTGTTTTTTTAATTTGTGACAAGGGAATCTTCCATTTAAACATTTAGACTAGATTAGGATTTTTTTTTTACAGATTACAGACCTGTCCTCTAACTTGCTGGACAGCTGCTGAAGGATCTCTGTGGACTGTCTGTGGTAATTCACTTGAGCTTGGACCAGAGCAGAAAGTTGACTCACTTGTTCAATCTGTAGAAACACAGTTAGAACATCATCAGCTATTATGCATGAAAGCAAACAATGCCTTACTAATTGCATATGAAGACTACCAATGGCTACATTTACATGCACCCTTATAATGCAGTAAAGGCAGCACTGAAGTACTGAAAGCTTGTGTAAACACTGTGATGATGATTACGTTCATATTTAGAGTAACCATAAATCACAGTAAATGTTAAGTATTGCGGTTTTGATCTGACTATACGCTCATGCATGGGTTCGAAAACATGCTGGAACAGAAGAAGCCACACTTTATAGGTATCATGTACATTGATGTTCGGAAATGTGCCTGAAGTGTGTCCATGCTAGTGTTTCCAACCATCAATAAAACACATGATGTCCGTGTTGTGTAAAGCTAGAAGCATGAACTCCTGTTTCCTGAGCTCCCCAGAAGTGTGGCTTCTACAAAATGAGGGAGACCGTGTACCCTAGGACTGGCGAACAGGTCCGTGTACGCAGGAATGCTTGAAGGTTGCCTATTTTAAAGCAAAAACATCACACCTTTTAGAAAATAATGGCAAGGACCATGTAAACGGGACTAAAAATGCTTGCCCATGCCATATAAATATACTGGCAGTAATCAGACTATTAACCATGTAGACATAGCCATTGTGTAAAATGAACTGATCAATGAAAACAAGTGAATCCTGCCACTTATTGTGGTTTATTGCTTCAGAATAAAAGGAAAAGGTGTAGTGGAAATTGGGACAGATAAAAGTAAAAATGAAACTCTACAGAAACATGAAATGGATTGTGAAGAAGGGCAAGCACCGGTTAGGTCACAGATCTTACATCACTCTCCAGAAGGTTAAACATGCTTTGTTCGGCAACGTCCTTTGAGTCATCAAACTTCTCCAAGGCCTGTTTCATCTCATCTTCAGTGACTTTTGCTTGCCTTTTCTTCTTATAGTCAAAGTCCAGCCGTCGCCCTTCCAACTTTTTCAAGTGATGCTGTCATAATGGAAAAACATACAATGTTCAGTTACTGACCTCTAGTGACACATGAGCTGTGACAAGAAAGCATTATGATAACACCATCACATACTGATAAATATTCTCACTGTAATGTTATAAAATCACAAGAACATTTAAATATTACAGGCTATCTAAAAAACTGTATCCTTAACTGAAGTTTATCCAAAATCCAAAACTAAATTTCAGTAGCTGAGTAGAAATAATCATTAGTATTTAAAGATTATATTTACTTCAAATATTGTGAGTATAGCAACACAGTTCTAACTGTTTTTTATGACCATTTGGGTCTCCTTTTTCTGACCCTGGAATTAAATGAGCTATTTTTTGCTGATGCGTGTGAAAAGATTTAGCTATTTTTCTCTCAAGCTGCTTCCAGAATAAACAGCCCCATCCGTCATCCAACAACCTCTTTGTGTCAGGTTCATGAAACAATCCACACTCAAATCTGCCACTGAAACCATTAAGGTTGAAATGAAAGGGTCAGTGACACTGTAACTGCTTCACAGGAGTGATAATGTCTTCTCTAAAATTTCACTAACCTATGACAATGACTTAATTTGAATGCAGTTCAGCGCTTTGTCAGAGCTTTAAAGTGTCAGGTTAGATTGGATTCTAGAAGGTTAGAGTATAAGATAGATTTTTACACTGAAATACCACATGCAAAAGGAACACAAAAATATTAAATTTTCCATTAAGACGTCATAAGACAAAATAATGGAGGAGTAAACATTGCCTTACATGATGACTGGTCTAATCCCAAAAGTACTGGTTTGGGGGTCATTGCAATAATTTCTTATATCTCACCTGTATTTCTTTTAGGTCTTTATCATGCATATTCTGCATGGGATCAATAAAGTTCTGCTTGACCTCCATGTCTAGAGCATCTTTAACTTCACCTAGCTCTCGCATGGCTTCTCCAACATCGATCAGAGCTAGACCTGTAAAACACAAGTGCACAATTATCTCTCTCTCTGTTATATAGCTGTACTGTATATTTTAAGGGCAAATCAGTGAGAATCCAATGCACTGAAGGAAGTATTCAAATACGAACACAAAAATAATAGATCTGGTTATGGAAATGATAGATTACTGGATTTTTAGTTTGCTTGACATTTTTCAGCAACCAACAATCACAGCCATTTCTTAAAACAACAACTTCTTTAAAACACCCTCTTTTTATTTTCCAGAATATACAGTCAACTGGTTTTCAAACATGAGAAATTTATTTTTATGTAATTGCACTTATAAATGCTTCTAGTATCCTAACATTTGACTGCTGTTATCACAATTCTATCCTGCTAATATGCTGCAAACAGTCTGTCACTATGCAACAATCAGTGAATACATTATTTACATATCCTTATGTGTGAGAAAAAAACTGGAACTGCAAAATCTTTTTGTAATCTAATCTGATTACTCTACCAATTAAATTTCATTTAATTGCATGCAAGCAAGCAACTTGCACAAAAGATTAAATCGCTATCAAGTGAGATTACTTTACTATAATGGGAGATTGAGAGCAAGCATCTAGTTTTGTTGAGCTGCTTTGTTAAACTGCTCTTTACATGCACCCTATAAACTGATTTTTTTGCATCATAGACAGCTTCATTTATTATAAATGAGGACATTCTGATTTATCGTGCTGCACTCTCCATGTGGTGCAGCCACAAAAACAGCAACTACATTGTCAAAACAGTTAGGATTGTGGTTGTGGGTCATTGATAACCTTGTCATGGGCCAGATTTTGCCTGCTGGCAGGATGTTAAGCACCCCTGCCAACCACATTCCTAAAATGGTTCAGTTGTGGTGACATCAATCCAACACAAGCAACCAACAAATGAAGCTGTATCATAATTAATAATAGGAAACAGGTTATGTAAAAAGCAGCAGTGTCTGATTCTGTAAATGAGCAAGCGCATTACTTATCTCAGTTGAAACCAGTGCCTCTTTATCTTAGTCTAATTGCTGCTCTTCTCTTGACTCCCACTCGAACTGATCAATTATAGTGGGAATGACAGATACATTGTACATTCAAGGACAGCTGCAGAAAAAGCCACAATAAGCCCACAGAGATAACCTGCCAATCCATCTTGACGGATGATAATGAACAACTTAAACACACGTACTCTAATTTTGTTTGAAGTTTATCCTCTCACTGGTTAAAGAACGAACTGGAATTTTGTAATTTTTAAACAAAATTAGGCCAAATGAAGTTCATTTTGGGTTCGCTGCTTCTTTCAAATGAACTTAAAAGGTATACAATAAGTAAACCATTGTTTTTATGAAACTTACAGGTTACATGCAAGTGTATACATTCATGTGTACATAAATCGACACCTTTGCCCTCAAACGAAGACCGAAAAAGAACTTTGTTTGAAGAATTGTATGAAGTACTTTGTTTAAATAGCCATTTCATCAAAAGAGCTTGTTGATAATAATGATTTTGAAATAAGAATTGTGTATGTTTATAGCAAAGCTAGCATTACCAAAGCTGGATTCCTCCCCGAGTTCCCTGCCAAACTTTTGCATGGACTCTCCAAGGATGACTTCAGTCTGTGTGTAGCCAGGACCTTTATCTCCACCACGAATTTTAGACATGGAGCTCATCATGCTCATTTTGGCACGAGTCGCTGAATAAACAACAACAAAACAAAAAGCACAAAAACATTAATGTGATGTACATTAGTGATAGTGATACATTTTTTAAAGCTAGGTATATAGTATTGAAAATTGTTATTCACATTCACCTGGATTGGGCTGTAGGTACTCCGTTGTCTTGGTCATAATGTCCATCACCGCTCTTGAGGTGACGTCAACTTTCTATGATATGGTAAAGATGAAAACATGCAAAAATAGAAAAGAATGAATGCTATTATTTATGTTACCAGCAAGGCTATCTTCTTATTCAGAATAAATCACAGAAGTCAAACAATAAACAAAAAACTATACAAAAATAAGATTCATTCTTATTACCTGAATGCAATGAAAGAATTAAACATTGCACATATAGGAAAAGTAATTTTTCCACCTAGTGTTATCTGCATACCTGCTAATCATTATTAAGTGCTCTAGAAAGGAAATTTGTTAACTGCACTAACTATATTTATACATCATATAAATAGTTCCTAAATTCCTCCATTCTGTCATCCATTTTTCAATCCTACTGTTTTTTTTTTATCTGTATAAGCGACACTCTAAAATACACATTTATAAACACACTCATTTTATTCTCACTTAATTAGGGGGCGCTGGAATTTTGTGACCTAATTACACCTTCCAAAATTAGAAACTAATAAACAACCAAATGCTCATTACTATGCTTCCTGAATGAGAATCACAGCTCTTTACAGTAGCAGGAGACTTACCTTTTCCATTTCCGTGAAGTCTACATCTAATTTAGTTCCCTCTGCCCCTCCGACCTTCTCACTAACTTTCTGCAAAATAAGAAAGGACAGTTTCAGGTTTAATAATTCAGAATTTTGTCCTGAATAATATATTTTCTTGAAATCTTTTTCCTTTTCCTTCAGATTTTCCATAGACCCCTTAGCTTGAAAACTCCTGCTCTTTAGGACATACACACAACATCCTGTCTGGACCACAGATTTAGTCTTAGTAACACATCTTAAAACACGCACACTGATGCAATATAATGCATAAAAAACAAATAAACAACAACAACAAAAAAGACAATGAGAAAAATAATGTCACTGTAGAATATCTATTAGAATTTATTCATAAGAAACATCTTTCATTATTTGAAGTCTAAATATGTCAGTTCTCAACCTTTCATTGGACTACCCTTAATAATACACAAGGGACTGACTTTATACATTTTTAAGGTAGAAATGTTTTTTTGTTCACAATTCTATACTTTGGAGTCAACAGTCAATATTCAAGTCAGCTGGTTATGAGTCTAGGTCAAATCCAAAGTACTCTCATGCAAAGTATTGCATCAGATGCAGCTTAAAGTCTCAGACTCAAGTTTCCATCTCTGCAATAAAAACAATTTAATGGCAGAAAAGTAACCAAATATTGGCACAATAAAGAACTTAGAAGGTGCATGGTATGTACTGGTTGTCAGCAATACGAGCTACCATTAATACAATGCCAAACAACATTTTGTGTACAGGGCACTTTATGTTATTAACAGTGTTGTGGGTAACGCATTACAAGTAACGCAAGTTACGAAATAATATTACTTTTTCCAAGTAACTAGTAAAGTAACGCATTACTTTTGGATTTTAGAGTAATATAACTGAGTTACTTTTTCAAAAAAGTAACGCCAGTTACTTTTTCTAATTTATTCACTGACAAGTCTCCTGACTCCGGACATGCTGGGAGAAATCAGAAATACAGAGCATTGTGTGCAGTGTGTGAATACAGTGTAGTTCGAGTTCCATTAATTCATCTCACTCTGAAAAAACAGATTTAGTATTCAACAAAATTAATTAAAATAACCTCAGAATATGACGCAAACCTGCAATAATTAAACTACACAAATGTATCTAATCTCATTTTATTAACCAGTGTCTTTGCAGCTGACCTTTGATGATCCAGTTCAACCATACTTACAAGCTGAAATGATTTACAAACAAACTATTGTGATTCATTGTTTTGAAAAAAAAATGTTTTATTGCTGAATAGTATTGAACTTTCTCCTGTATTTACTTTAAGTAGAATACACGCACATGTGACTCCGGTATTGGGCTTAAATCCTGCCTGCCTCTGTACTCACATGAAGTGAGACAATTGCTGGATCCTGAGGGACGAATCATTCTGTAACGCTGATGTGTTGCACTGATCAGGAACGAGGAGACATTCGGATCCAAATGGAGATCATTTAATAAGAATAAACAGAGTCAGACAGGCAGGATCAATCGTCAACAAACGGGTGTAGCGTAGACAGAGACATTAGAATCGTCACAATACCAGACATGGGTCATAACATAAGCAAATAGAATCCAAAGGGAAAGACTGAGGCGGTAATCAAAAGAGAGAGTGCAAGATCGGCAACAATAAATCCAGAAAACAGGGAATACACGATTCAAGAGTAACTGACTAGACACGTATATCAAAACTAGCGTAATGATTAGACCAACACAATAGAAGATTGGGCGGGGACAAGAATGAGCAGTCATAGTAACAAACTAGGTAGGCAGATCTGAGTTCATTGAGAAAGAGTCCAAGCATGATAACATACACAGAGTTCCCTGGAATCTGGAGCGCCCTCCAGTGGTCTGAGCGAGCACCTCCAACTGATCATCACAACTTTAATCTTTTGGAACCAGTTACACACTGCTGTTGCAAACCTAAAACACTTTCAGCGAGTCTAATTCTCAGTGATTAGAGGTAAATGAGTTAAATGAAGTACACAACTACACAATAGTTCACCACAAGACCATTGCTGTAGGAAAACATCATTGATTTCTCTCCATTTACCCAAATCAGTCAACATGGAGAATCACAACAAAACATGCCCCTGTTGTCATGCTACTACAGTAGTGTGTATAGCACTGTTAGCTCAGCTAACAACAGACAAATGTGTTACAGTCAGTTGAACTGTATGAAATCATGAGTAACAAATTAATACTACATTTTTACATGAGTTATTGATGACGTGCAGTGTAGTTCATGTAATGCTGTTTTGCCACTTATATGCAGTTCGAAACAACACACCCACACTTTTACCTGTCCCACAAGTGATGGCTGAAGCATGTGTAGTAAGTCAAGTATTTATAGATTTTTTTTTTTCTTCCACTTTTACTTTGAAACTATACTGTAGAAAATTAGCTAAGAGTGCCCCTTTTTGTAATTACCTGTAAGAATGTATAATACAGGCTTACAGTAAATGTATCTTTATGTGTATGTGATATGAAGGTATTTTTTATTTGTGAGTTGCCGGAGTCCCCACCTCCATAGAGGTCTACAGATAGGGCTCCAGAGAGGCCTATAGAAAGGGCTCCAGAAGACCCCATGCATAGAAGTGAAACTGAGGTGACCAGTGTTATACTTTGAATTTTGTTGTGAGAGGCACGTATTGAGATATCCCCCCTTTTTTTGTTTGTGTCTTTTTCTCCTCCACAACTGGCACAGAGTGACATCCGTTCTTTGTACCTAAGAAACCTTCAACTTAAAAATTATTACTTGGTGTTAATGAAACGAAGAGTCGAAGCACAAATTGAAGTTGATAATTTAAAAAAAAAAAAAGAAATTATCCCTTGATATTCAGTTGCTTCAAAAGGAACTTCACAGTAAGTAATGTGACTTTCAAATTTAGTACCCTTGTTGACCTTGTATAACACACTCTCTTTCTTAATGCAGGCAAAAGATGGATAATTTGCTTAATTTCA
Source organism: Enteromius treurensis (assembly GCA_032275025.1). Taxonomy (NCBI): domain Eukaryota; kingdom Metazoa; phylum Chordata; class Actinopteri; order Cypriniformes; family Cyprinidae; genus Enteromius; species Enteromius treurensis. The sequence goes on from JAUCMU010000001.1 coordinate 13,116,259, forward strand.
AATAAAACACAAGAAAACAACCATATTTGTGTAGTGTTTTTGTTTTTTATTTTGTTAGTAATTATGTGAAATGGTATTCCACAAGTCTGTCCCGTGCAGCTTTGCCGCTAGGTTGATCCAAGTGCACTGGCTGTTAATGTGGACTGTAACTTTCTTCTCTGTTTGTGTCTGAAATGTGGGCATTGAATGACTAAGGCTAAGGCGAGAAATACCGCTTCGTCTTTAAAAAAGGGGAGGAGACAGACAGAAACTCAGAGTTTAGAGAATAAAACCTGCTCCCGACCTGGTTAGGTTCAGAGAGTAAGTTACCACGGTAACTGACTCTGAGTAATAGTTACCTCTCTTTCAGAAACAGGCTTGAG
>JAUCMU010000001.1:13116720-13132797 GCA_032275025.1 Enteromius treurensis
TAAAAAGTAACGCAAAAGTAATATAACGCATTACTTTCCATAAAAAGTAACTAAGTAATGTAATTAGTTACTTTTTTAGGAAGTAACGGAATATTGTAATGTATTACTTCTAAAAGTAACTTTCCCCAACACTGGTTATTAATATAGCAAATGCTAAAAATAGCATCTCAGCAGAAAGCGAAATCAACACATTGGTAATCCACTAATTGAATTTGATACTAAAAATAAACAAAATATTATTAAATTATACAGCTATATAATTACATCAGTTGTTTAACAAGCTATGCTGTTCTTTGCTAATAGAAATAAAACCATTATCATTATCAATAACCATTATCAATAAGATACTAAGATATCCTTAGAGACTGAAAGAACATGACTGCCAAGTATCATATGGCAAAAATTACTTCAAATTAGCAAATTTCATCCAGAGACTCCATTTTAGGAATATCTTCAGTACCACTGAGATACTACAAATCTTATTGTAATAAAAGAATCAAGGGATTCTAATAAAGTAAACTATACAGAATGAGAGAAATAAGAGTCAAACATGCGTAAAAGGCATCTAAAATCAAAGTGCCAGGTGGAGACGGACTGCTTTCATTTAGTATGGTTTGCTGAAGTTTATGTATTAAGGTATTGAAATGCTTAAATTTACTGTGAGCTACTTTTAACTTGACATGCAATAAAAATTATGTAAATGTTGCCCTATATTACATTAATAGTTACATTAACAGACCTAAAGTTTAATAGCTCACATAAATATTGACCAACAATATTAATTTCTTGCATCAAAAATTAACAAAAAATTAACAAAAACTTAATTATATAGGTGTATAAGTGAAGTACATTAAATATTATGCATTTATTGTACTTCTAAAACATGAACATACATGATAATACATGAAAAGGAATTTCCTACAATTCAAAGAAATGAATGGTTAACTTTAACTACAGCTAGTTAACACATTATGAATTAAATTTAGCAATGGACTTCACTTTAATATAAAAGATGATCTTTCATTTGGGTGAAATTGTTGTCAATGAATTACCTGTCGAGATCTGGCAGTTCATAAATGCATTTTCAATGGAAAGCATTGGGTGTTTAATCTCTGTTGACCCAAGACATTTCATTAAAAAGAAATAAACATAAATCAAGATACAGATGGATGACAGGCTCATATTTAAAATGATTACTGGCCTACATTTCCTAATTCATAATTAATCCTAGTCTGGTACTGTTCAGGGAATGAAAAAATAAAGTAAGGTACTAAAAATGAAGGTTTATTTGATACATGCTGACTACCATGTATATACACAGAAATAGTTTTTAATTATTTAAATGCTTATTTGCAGATTTTACATGCAATTAGATTCATGCCACATTTCAAAAGGACTATCCTGCACTATTATAATGTAAAAAAATATAATGTAGAAAATAATAATTAAGCAAACGATGACTAGAGTGCCTGGCAACAACCCTATTATATTATACAGGTTCATACACCCAAGGAGAAAACACAAAAACTTTTTTTTTCTGTGAATTGTAGCGACTTTCCATAGACAATTACTTTAACACTGACCAAATATTATCTTTGTATCCTCCAGTCCTACTCGTACCCCTTACAGAAACAATGTTTGCATTGTTACACTTTCAGATTTAAAATTCTTTTTGCTCATGGGGAATGTAGGCAGGTCCGCACAATATCAAATATTTCAATTTTACTATCAATGTGGGCACATTTAGTCCCCACAGTGTAGCATAAACAAGTACACACACCTGCCTAGCCAATCATTCAAGAACCCAGGAACAATGAAAAGAGAACATATCGTATGCTCATAATACCATAAACCCTGAAGATACAATGAAAGGCTTTTACTCGGAGACCACTTTTAAAAAGCTGTGATATTAGCTAAATGGGAAACAGTGACTTACCAGACTGTTAAAATACATGGCCAAAACTGTCTCAAAATACAATTTCAAATAACACATTTTATTGATAGAATAATGCTATGAATTATTTTAAGGCAGCGTTTAATGATGTCCCCTTAAGAACAATGTGCTTTTACTTTTAATTATAATACCCATATTTATTCATGTGCAGTATGATGATGATTAAGGGAATTAAAATAAAACATGATCTAATAGCCCCCAACATATTTTCTTAAATGCCACTGATGTAAAATATAAAATCAACTCTTCTATTTGAAACTGTTCATTTACAATTTAGATGAATAACCGTTTACGTATCTTTAGTATACCAGCAAATATATGTCATAATAGAAACACTATGAGCTCTAATTGACTTGCTAAATCAAGCAGCTTATCGGGTTTAACATGGGTGAATATGTCTGAAATGTATATGTAATTCAAGGAATTATTTAATAATATAACAATCCAATGAATTATGCAATAGTAATTAAACTACTATTAATGGAATGAAAGAAAGAAAGAACTGCATGTTAGCATGCTTATTGTGGCCAAAGGGCTTTATCTATGAAAGCCCACATATCATTCTAACAAGGCACTATGTTTCTAAGGTCAAGTGCAGTATCCAACCACATAAATTTGTGATGCTATTTGCAAATGCTTGTTTGAACTATGGTTTCAGGAAACAGCAAATCACTGAACTACATTAGGAACTTTGAAGCATAGTTACATAGGAACTTTTAGGAACCAAACAGCTTTGTTATTTCTTAGAAGAAAAAAAATCTTAGAAATGCAGATTCTATATTTTAAATTATAAAACTTATAGGTACACAGAATGACCAAGTTATCAGTGGTACACTCCCAATAACCATTTTATAACCCATTACAGTAAAAAGTGTAAATATCAAACAGGCCTTAATTAATATTCTATTTGTTGACCTCATACAAATCCCCCTAACTTTAATATATTGCAATTTAGAATATACTCTGCATTCATATGCCCAGTTTTATCTGTTGTGCTGCTACAGTTTAACAGATTAACTTGAGATTGATCTCACAGACAAGACCTTTAATCCAATTCTTGCAGTAAATACAGTCTGGAAGGAAGTGGCACTGAATGAAGAGAAAGAGAGAGAAATATACATACACATATACACGTAAAGGATTGCCAAAGGTATCGTACCAACGTTGTTACCTGAAAGGAAGTGCTGTGCTACTGACTAGGTGGATGGCAATCACATGAAACCCAATGTGACAGCAGCACATGGAGAAGAGAAATTTCCACCCCCACCCTCCAGTCAGGCGGTCTTAAAATATTCCCCTGAGTCCGTGCCTCCTGGATTACAACAACTACCAAAGATTACCAATTTATAAATAGAACAGATAGATGGACAAATGAAGGAGGTTATGGGAGGTGGTTGTCCTCCCCTGATTTGTGATTGTCTGCATGGCAGAGATGGATGCACAATCCTTTGGGCTGGACAGAGAGTTCCAGGAACACAGCATCTCTCTCAATAATATTATGTGTGTGTGTAATTAAGGGCAGCTGAGGAAGCTCATGCATAAAGATGGCTAGAGGAGACATGTGATGTGAATTCAGGGGAAATGGATTTTATGTGCTCTAAATGTTTGATATTAAAAATAATATTTTTTAAACATTTTAATAAATATCTAAAAAAAAAAGGAAAAAAAAAAATTTGCAACATCAAATGCTTTGAACGTTAAAAAAAACCCCCTCCAATTTAAAAAGAAAATTTCAAAACAGCAAGTCCTAGCTGGAATGCATACATGACTTAATGCTGAGGAAGACAGAGGAGCACTGAATGCAGGATGACAGCAGTGATGCAGCTCATTTTTGATGTACATCGTATCGTGAGACTCATATGCATTCTGAGAGCAGCAAGAAAAGCACAGTATGATATCAACCCAAATATTCATGAAATACCAAGGACATGTGCCCGTGTCAATCCAGTGTCATTTTGATGCTGTGGGAAACAGTACTGTGATGGTGATGTAATTTTTAAGCCTCACTCAGCTCTTATGTAACAGCAGGATGAGCCCCTGCCCTGGCACACGGTATCACCAGACTACAACTTAGTCATGATTGATAGAATAGAAAAGAACAGAAAAACAGAAAAGAAAGATACAAGCAAGGTTGTATAGAAAATGCAATATACAACAGATATTATGTACATGGAATGAACCAAAATTATTTCTTACCCTATCCTGCGTTCAAGAACTACGAGCAAAGCAATTCCACCATCTCTAAAGCCTATTAAACATCCATTCATGTTACCATTATACACAGGATATATGTTTTTTTATGCACACATAAAGAGCATAATTAAATGCTTTTTAATAAGCTGTTGACTTATTCACAGTATTGAACTGCCTGAGTAAGTGCAATGTCTGATGATGAGATTTTGCATGTTAATGCGCCTGGAGAGTAACAAGTAGTATAAGTTCATTTTAAAAAGATTCTGTATTTTGTTCGTCCCTAATAGTTTAAATGAATAGTTTGGGAGTATAAACAGTCACTATTAGCAATCGCCTTCCATATTTTTCTTACGCAGTGCAAAACACATGGTGGTCAGCATAAACTAGTTTTTGTTTATCCTCATTTTAAGTTAATTTAATGTGGTTTCATACCATTTTTTTCAAGCTTGTTTATGGTTCTCGAGCATAGTGGTATGACACAAAACCCTATTTGAAATTAAATCCCATGAAGGATCACAAACTATAGCTGTTTAGCCTAATGTAGTACAAGGATAAATTGGAGGCACTTCCAAGCATTCCAATTTGCAGTGATGCCTGCAACAGTACAGCTATAGAATATATATGATATGTGATCTTGACTGACCCGAGAACCATTTTATTACACAGTTATTATATACTGTATGCTTTTCTGTTGACTGAAATGGTGATGTCTGTCTTTTGTGAATATTTTTTTTGTCTGTCCCTTCTTTTCAATGAATTAGTCAAACAGGTTTTGACAAATGTTCTGTATCGATTCACATTCATTTGGACCACTTTTTTCACTGCATTACCAGAAGCACGTTCTCATTCAATCAGTACACCAAAAAGTATTAATATACTGAGGAACAGAGAGAACAAACACTGCTGGATAAAGTAAACAATTGCAACAAAAGGCCACTACTGCATCAATAAGAAGTCATAAAAGCCAGACATCTTTATCCGTTTATCAGTTCGCTTTCTATGTGAACATGCACTATATGGGTGTCTTTGACCATTTAATTGCTTTATTGTTTTAAAGATTTAAAACATGAAACAGTTTTGTTCTGCTCCAAGACTCTCACTGATTGTTTGTTCCAAAGAGTCTTAAATAATTTGAAATAGAAATGTATAACAGTTAAGTGAATGCTAAAGAAAATAACATTTCTCTCAAAATGGACATTTTAACATCAACATGTATTTAATTTATTAACTTACTTCTTAGTTAAATATATTTTAGTAATAAAAGTGAATACTTTTAGTCCTTTTAATCTTCTCTAGACAGGGTCTGATCACCAACTGCCTTCACTATAAACACTAGACAACTTGCTTTCACTGAAAAAAATGTCTGTCCAATGATGCTTTCCCCCCAGTGACGGTACTGATTTAATTCTAGGTACAAGATCATCTGTTTAGCACTAGAAAGGCATTCTATCCTCAAAGTACTATTTTAAGAGACAGTATAATCTGCTTCCTAAAATTTCAGACAGCCCTCATGTCAGGGGCTGCCCAGGGATGCCAAGAAATCACGTGTAGACACATGACAGCTTACCTGTTTTATTATAGTTTTGAAATCAGGGAAACTGGTATATGTATTTTAGCAGTGATGTCCAAAGACAGGATGTAATCCACTACAATACCACACATCAAAAGAATTAATCATATTTAGTACTCATGAGAGAGAGAAAAATTTATCTAAAATATTTCAAAGCTTGCCCTCTTTAATAAAGATAAAGTCAATCCAAAGGCAAGGTCAAAGATTATTATTATTGCCAAGTATGCAGTACAGCTTAGAAAAACTTAAAAAGGAAAATGCACTGCAATAAGCAATGTCTAGAATTTATAATAGAGAAAGAAGAATACAACATCATCTGTGTTTAGGACAGACACTGTGGTGCATAGAAACACTTACATCAAAGAAAGCAAAGGACAGAAAAGAAGCTAAAGAAAAATGTTAGCTTACACTTAAATACACTTTAGTGCAGTATTATATATGACTAAAATAACTCATGAAGATGCCAGCTTGCAAATTCCACAAATGAAAGGACGAAGATAATCTCCTAAATCTTTGCTTCAAATCTTTAACACTACATGTAATAAAATAAAGAAAATGGCAATAGAACCTTACTTGCAGGCGCATAATAACCCTCAGTTAATGAGAATTTGTATTACAAGCACATTGAGTGTATGTCTATTTTTAAACAACAAACCAAAATCTCTGTATATATGGCCATGCTGAGCAGAATATTTCCATGAAATCTCACTTCTCTTTTATGTAACTGCCAACCATAATTGGAAAAAGGCAGAGGAGATGTGCTAAAACAAGTGTTAAAAAGCTTCAGCAGTTATAAATGACACATTTTTGCATGATTTTGAGATGATCATTTACTAACACATTTTGAGTATATTACATGAACTAACTGCTTATGTAGGCTGAAGGCCTAATCATTGTTTATTTATATTTTGAACATTTTTCTTTAGTAATTCCACATCCTTGGGAAACAAATATCTTAATATTTACAATACAAGCAAATTATTCCAAAATAACACAGGTAAAACAGGACAAACCTGCCTCTACATAACTGAAGAAGGGTAAATAAGTGAGAAAAAAAATCCCAAAGCAGTCACTATATTTTGTCACGACCGCAAGATTGGATGATGGTTGTGTATAAAGTACACAGCAAGCTGTGAGATGAAGCAGTTCGTTTGAGGAACCATCTGTTCTACAGAGCAGCTCTGAGTCATGCCACCCCTCTACACTGCGCAGCGTGCAGTGATGATGTCAGAGCCTGACGATTGGTCAGAATGAAACAGATTATGTTGTTTAATGTCAGGCACCGAGACGTAAGCCCAGCTCCAGAACCCACAGAATTTTATATTCCTTTCAAAACAAACAGTTAAGACCGGGGGGTTCCATCACTTCCTTGTTTAAATCTTGTTCCTGATTTTTTGTTTTTGTTTTAATCAAACAGGAACAGGTTTCAGTTAAGGGATGCTTGGGATTTGAGAGCAGTGGTTCCAATGACAAAATATACCACCAAAATCTTTTCTGCACAGCATTCAATGTTTATTCCTGTATTCATGCAAGCTGAAGCTTCAGGCAAGGACACTAGATGGACATAACAAACCTGGGAGGCTAGTCTGGTACCAGAACATACTTAACCAGCCATTAGAATTGCTGTAAAAAAAAATTATTTTTACATATCAATAAAAAATATAAAACATTTATCAAAACATGCATTTCTTTAAGACAGAGTAATATATGGTTGTAGGTCCAACAGGCAATGACTTGAAAATATTAAAAAATACATTAAAAAATATACGTTAACGAGGCTTTTTAAAAAACGAATAAAATAGAAATAAAAAATACATAAAAATAATTAAATAAAATGCATTACAGTATTGGAGACTAAAGCCTATGTAGTGGCTTAGAGCATCATGGAATTGAAGCGTCACAGCATCACGACTGCTTTAGAGGGCATCGAGGTCAATTTAAGGGTATGAGCTATTATGTAACAACTTTCATCAATGCTTTTTAAATTTTTTTACGTTTCAGCGTTTTAATTTCACCGGTGCTAATAACATCTAACGACAACCTCACGGGGAAAAACACTGGGCATTCATTCTACCCTTTAAATGAAATGATCGCGGATGACATAAACACATCACTTCGACTAGCCTGTTGGTAGCGAATGTTAGTGCATGTATGTGTTTATACAGCTTATTACGTTGCGTTCAAAGCAGCACACACTGTTCAGCGTGAAGATCCGCATTACGATTCAGGACACAAGCTGCTCGGTCTGCTGTAGCACTGCAGCAAACCCGTTTTCACGCGTCTAATGGTGAACAGAACGTGAATTTCAATGCATTGCACCTTACCTGAGTGGCTTTGTGGAATTGTTTCTTCAGTCCCGCTACAGACATGATTCCGACTGGGCTAGTGCTTGTTTCTATCCTAACGCTTGGATGTGATGTGCTAAGATATAAATACGCTCAGAGATACAGTGGATGTGAGACGTTTAGAGATAAACCCGTGTACGCTGGGAATCACCACACGCGTAGGCTGATTATAGCAGCTGATCACGACGCGTCAGTGACATCATGCGTCAGGTACCGCCTCTTCTCAGAATACATCAAAGCTCCTCCTTCAGGGGAACCTTCAAGGTTAGTTCAACGCCAACAGGTAGAAATTAGAGGCAGCTCTGTTTGAATGGTGGTCAAAGGAGAAATGCCTTGGTAAACAATGCCCGAGATGCAGGGAGGGCCGTTATATTCTAGGTGGGCCGGGGTTATAGGCCTAACTAAATTATTATTTTTCCTGATAAACTTATTAGACTTATTAGATTGAAAATATGAATGTTACTTTCGGTTATTTTATTTTTCTTAACCGACAGTCGTTAAGCCATTATTAACCGACAAGATTATGTTAAGTTACACTTAAATTTGAATTGATGCTTGGCTGTGACACATAAAAAAAAAAAAATTAAATTCGTTTTCATGGATGAATTTTATACAAGCAAAAAGCAGCATAAACAGAAGTGTTTCGCATGGACATAGAACAGAGAAAAACTTGTGAAACGTGTGAAATATTTTTTTCTAAATAATACATTAATAAAACGGAAGAAAAAAACCCTGCAACAAACAGCAGCCTAAAAGACACCTGATATTATAGAGCTTGTTTCATGACAAAACTATTTGATTTTGAATTATGTACATTTCAATTATTGACAAGAGTTATTTAACAAAAGTGAATATTATATGTGTTTAAAAATAGTTTTGAATTATAATTTTAACTTGAATATTTAACATTTGAAATTAAACACAAATGATTTTTTAAGGCAGAGTTTTATAGACATGTATTTTCAAACAACAGATTTTTTTGTTCTGAATTCTGAGACTGCAAATATTCCGTTTTTAAAAATACAGCTTCAAGATTTCAAGATGAAGAAAAAATTCAGAAGTTCAAATTCAGTTTTAAAAAATTCAAACGCAGAAATTCTAATCTTACATTAACTAGCTCAGAGTTCATTCACAGGGAAGAGCAGATGATCTCAGAAAAGTCAAACAAAGCATTTTGGCCAATCACACAGATGCAGTAGTTTTACATATTCCATAACAGTGACCTAACTACAGACAGCGCAGGCAGTGCCCGAGCGATGAAGTTACTATATTATTTTATATATAGAAATATTGATAAAACAATATCATTCATGCCAAGAAGTTTTATGCATGAATTGCATGAGGTATTTGTGTGCTCCAGTGGTCTATTGGTAGAACTTTTGTCAAGCATTTCTGAGGCTGCAGGTTCTAATCCTCCCCGCATAGTTTAAACCAAAGCGGCGTTCACTAAAGGGATTGTATATTGAGAGCAAGGACATGTTTGTGTGCAATTTGTTTTGTGTTTTTACCAGAACGAAGCGCTCGATCATCTGTGTGAAGACGTGCATTGAGCATGAGCACCAATAGAGAAATGATAACGTCGCAATGAGCGCTCAACTTAACACATTCCAGCAATAGATTGCCTGTTATTCAAAACAGACCAACAAATTTATTATGGAATGGAAATGTTTCTTTCTTTTAGGTACATCCGACCGTGCTTGCCGTGAGATAGTTGTGCTCTCTTGCCTCTCCGAGAAGATTGCAGTTGCTGTGAATTGTGTGCACACGTGTGTTTGAGGGATGCACACAAAGATAATGGTTCAGTTTAATATAAGAAAATTATAAGACACTGGTTTTATTTAGTCGAAATTAAGTAGGTTATGCACAAATTTGCTTATATGGGTTCTCTTTCTAGACAGAGCTCTGTGTGTTTGTACATGTTTCATAACCAAGGTGCAGCCCAGGGGGGGCGTCGTCATAGGCTGCACTATGGCCATCATGACTAATTATACACCACTGTTCCATTATGATTTATTTTTAATTGTATAGCTACAATTAAGAAATAAAACACAAAGACTCTTTTAGTCTTAACCTTATTTTTATATTTTAGATGATTTTTATATTTAAATGACTTGCCATCTCCTCATTGGACATGTGCATCAGAGAGAAATGCATCTTTACGGATTAGTGAAAGAGTTTTTACTTTCGATTTGAATTGAATTTGAAGTAAAGTATTGACATGATTGTCAGGCGTTTACAATATTTGCAAGAAATATGGTCGTAAAGCATAATTATACCAGTGTTGGGCAAGCTACTTAGAAAATGTAGTGAGCTAAGCTATCTCTACATTGAATTCAGCTTAACTACACTAAAGCTACTACCCTGAGAAAAGTAGCAAGCTAAGCTACAGCAACATGGTAAAAGTGGTTTAACTACATCTAAGCTATATTAAAAAAACGATCCATCCTGGCAAAAAACAGACCGTTGTCTCAGTCAGCGTCATAACCTTCTCGAGGTACGGCCACGGCGACTCTCCCCTCGGGAAGTCACAGACATTATTGCGGCTGCATTGGCCCGTGTATGGTGGTGGCGTCATATATTGATCTAGGATCAGTGATTCGTAGCATTTCCAATTTGTGCTTAAGCATCAGAGATGCTTGGGAAAATGTAACGTTAGCTTGTGTGGACGCTACCGCACTACTTGATCAATAAAATAGCTTCGCTGCTGAAAAGCTATTTGATTCAGAAAACAGCGAAGCTACCAACACGCTACTGAGAAATGTAATTAAACTAGTAGCAACACTACTGCCCATCACTGAATTATACAGTAAGGTAAAGCTATGCAGGATGTAAAAGGGGAAATAATAAAACATTAAAATGTAACATATAGCCTCAACAAGTTAATATAATAGTAGTAATAATAATAATATTAAATCTTTATTGTTCATAAAATGTTTTATCCGTCCATCCATGATAACCCCGGGTTGTTACAGTATGGTCACGCAGGTTTGTTTAGCATTAAACTCGTGGCCACAAGAAAAATATGTCATTCCCTAAACATAAAAAGGGGCCGGTTGCACCAGCTGGACGTACACCTGGTCGTAAGACTAGGCTGGACGTAAAATGGGCTTTAAGGCCCAATCCCAATTCTATTTTCTACCCCTTTGCCTAAGGGGCAGGGTGAAATATTTTCCCCTAAGAAATGGGACACCACTACGAAACTGTTAAACGTCATCATCCATTGTCACTAGCTCCTAACGTTACATCAGAGGACATACGCCGATGTAAGAACCATTTATTTACATGTACACATATGGCCATAAGAGAAACAATGCGTTACCGGGTATATGACATAAAAATATTTTTCCTAATATTGTGCAATCGGTGCTATCTGCTAGCAAACTTTAGCGATTTTCTTTACCCCTACTCCTCCAACCAAAGGAGAATTGAGACACCCCTACCCCTACACGTGAACGCGTAGGGGTAGGGGAAAGTGTAGGGGTAAGGGATAGAATTGGGATTGGGCCTAAGAGTGCTCTCTTAAAGGGCCAGTCACATACCATCTGCAGTGACCAGAAGACATTTTCAGTTTATGTCAATAGCCCCTTTCACACAGGAGGAACCTTTCATAGGTCCTAGAACTATTTGGGGAAGTTACTAGATGCTCGCGTGCTCGCACAGCAGGAACTAAGAACAATTTTAATTCTAGGAAAAAAAATTAGCTCCTACTTCAGAGTCGGGTTTAAAACAGTTCTATAGGAACAACCAGTGATGTAACGGTGCTTTTCCACTGCATATGGTACGGTACGGTTCAGTACAGCTGTCTTTTGGGGGGTTTTCCACTGGTAACAGTACCTGGTACCTGGTCCTTTTTTTAGTACCCCCTCAGCTGAGGTTCCAAGCGAGCCGTACTGTTACCAAAACGTGACGTTTAAACTCTGCTGGTCACTGATTGGCCGGAGAAAATCGTCATTACTGCATCACTGAACTTGCGACACAAGACAACAGACCCGCTAGATTTAAATCAGCACAGTCAGCGAAGGATCGGACACCACTGTTTTGTTTGAAGAAACGCATCTTTTTGTATCAACCAAAAATAGCTGTTTCGTGGTCTATTGAGGAAGTACAGACTTTCCTCTCGTTGATAGCCGAGGAGCGGATCCAGCGAGAGCTTGATGGGGCGACGAGGAATGAAAAATACTCCATTATTGTGTGTTTCTTTGTGGCACGTTTACAATGATGTGACGGCAGTAGAGGCGGCACAACTATAACGACACGTGAATAATCCCGCCCACTCTAAAGCGGTACTAAACTGCATGGAAACGCTAACCGAGCCGAACCGAGTCGTACCACGCAGTGGAAAAGCGCCATGAGATAGTGAGCCAGTTTCATGGCAGTGGAGGTACTGATGTTGGATAAAGAACATTCTCAGTGAGAAGCTACTGAGAGAAATGAGATGATCGAGCAACCACAGTGAATATGTTGCTTTCTTGTGGCTTGTCACAGTTCATGTGGAATCTGAGAATATATTTTTGACAGGGCACTGAACTTCCTCATTTTGGGACTGTGAGCAATAACCTCTTTCGAATTTAACAGATTTGCCTAGTTTGTTTGCCCTTAATCATGACCGTCAATAGTGATGATAGCTCAGCATTTACTCATTTAGAAAAACCATTAGGTATTAAAGTACTGCATTCACAAATGCATCTCTGCCTTACACAAAATACAATATTTATTTACCAAAAGGAATTGTAAACATAACGGACCCTATTATACACATCATTGTGCAAATTGGAAAAGCCCTAAATGTATCTACACCTTGCACTTTAGACCATGCGCATAGATCGGTAAAATAGAGCCCAGTGACTTCTTCAAACTTTGCTAATGGACAATCAACCAGGAAATAAATTTATGATGCCCCATATATTTATTCAAGAGTAAATAATCGTCTTTGTCCCAGTGATGTGTCTCTGATTATGTGTGCATCAGTGTGAGGATGGGGCAGCCATTTAATTGTAGATGGACAAAATAAATTTTTGTTTTTCTCTCATTTGAGGTGCTGTTTCACTTATATATATATATATAACAATTTGAGGGAAAAAGTCCATAATTATAAGATATTTTATACTGATAAAACTGCACACATCACCATACGTTGTCAGGATTAAAATTCGGCATTTGAATGCACGGTGTATTTGTTGTCAGTTAAGATATAAAAGGATTAAAGTAAAGTATGTAATGTCTTCTAAGTTCAGCAATTTCAGAACTGAATTCGGAAATATTAAATTATATTAAATTCAATTAGTAAAAGCAGTCATAAATGCTAAAGGAGTTTGATAAAGGAATGGTGCATATCATCTCACAACTCATCTTTCTTAGAAAACTGGACTTATAATCATAATATAAAGATTTAAATCGCAATGGAGACTTTTAAATCATGCGGATGGCATTTTGGCATCCTTCCAAGAAGTGAAAAGAAATTGAATAAACCTGGGATGTTTTTACAATCTGTAAAGTATTGCATTGCATGATTACTCACTTTCACATGAACCTCCAGATAAATAATTCATTGCTAAACGTATTGACTGACTGACTTAATTCCTCATTTTATGAAGTCACTTGCAGTGGGTGGTTTATTATTTCAGTATGTCTGATAGCTTGTTTTAATTATGTCCATTCATTTTTCCAGCTGAAAAACGGATCAGTGTGTGCCCTGCTGTAATTGAATCCCACTGGTTCAGTGACTATTGATTATTAGCAGTTGCTATGTTTTTGGTTGCGGAAAGAGTACAAAATCACTGTCTCAGTTATTTTTTAGCAGTTAAACAAACTGTAATTTCCTCAGTGGTTTATATGAAGGTGGTATATACATGTGTTTTTATAGATGATGAATATTAGTATAAATAGTAGAGTGTAATGCAACATGGGCCTGGTCTACATTTTATACTGTTTTGTGATCCACAACTATACATCCACATGAAAGATGTAAAGAGTTTTGTAGACAAAAGATGGCCTTACAATTTAATGGTAACTGCGAATGTTTCAAGTGGATGTAGCAGTTTTGGCAGATACCATTGGACTTGCTAAGCTTTTTCCTCATATAGTCTCCTAACTCATCCATTAGATATAGTGTTAATTAAACAAACTCGGTGCATGTCGTTTTCTCATTATTAACTATTACTTTCTCTCATGAAATTTTGAAATGAAACCTGCCTTTACATACTACATGCATTTTGTGTTTTTCAATGGATAGGTTGGTTTTAGTTTCTTTCTTCATTTTCCAAATCTCAAGGTGTCATTTTGGCTGGTGGTACCAATTATCTGCTTTAGGGGTTGAACACACACACAAAAAATAGCACTAAAGAGTAACAAGTTTTACCAGCTCTGGAATTGTTAAAAATAATTAGTTGTGTAACTGATCTACGTACTTTCTTTAACAACAAAGCGTTTGGGTGGTAACATCATCAAAGTCTCTTTTTGGCTATTATTGCATCACAGCTATGATTTGTGACTTTCTACTCATTTCGATATCTGGATGAGGGACATTCTCATTCTATAAAGCATTTGATTGGATAATATAATCTGTGTAAAACAGGGTGAGACAAAATATTTTTATTTGTTTTCATAGAAGAGGCAGACCCTAAATTCTAAATGTTTTGAGTCATTATGGTTTTAAAATGTTGTTGAAAGAGGCCTCATATATGTTTGACTAAAAATAAAGTAAAAAATTGTGAAACTTGATGACAAAGGTGCATTTTCAGCATCATAATGTCACATAATCCTTCAGAAATAATTTGAATATGCTGATTTGGTCATCAATAAGTATTTCTTATTATTAATGTTGTATTTTTGTGGAAACCATGATTTCTTGCAGAATTTTTTTGATGAATAAGAACACTTTAAAATCTTTCAAAACATTATAAATGTCTTTATAGTTGCTTTTGATGAATTTTTAACGTGTCCCTACTAAAGAAAGTAAAAAAAAAATCTTACTGACCTTAAAAATGAAAAAAGTCTGCTAAAAGTATTTGTTAAAAGTGACTTTTGACTAGGTGTACACTAGCATACAGATGAGCTCATAGCTAGCAGTCTACTGAATGACACCAAGATTTATCACCACTCTTTAGCAGCCAGATGGTTACAGAAACTCTTCATTTACTGGGACAATGAAAGTAAATGAATTCTTAGCATGGTACCATCGGCCGATGTCAGGCAGTACAACTCACAGGAAACCCATTTACCCATAATGCTCCTGGAATGCCTCCTGACTGACCGCTGCTGGAGTCCCCCCCCCCATTCGCACATGGGATGCTCTGCATCCCATATCTTTCCCCAACCCCATTTTCCCATCAGCTTGCCTGATACCAGCTGTAGGCCATGTTGTATCTTACACAGAATCGAACGCCATTAATGTTTCAGCGTCTGGAGCCGCCGTCTCCAAGCCAGGATGTGGGACAGGGACTCACTGGCCTTCCTGAAACACAACAGCACCCTTCAAATCATCTGTGAGTAGCACCCTCTCCATTTTCTCCTCAGTCTCTCTCCTAGAGTTAAGGGTAATAGTTTTATTTACATTAAAGAAATTGCCTTATGTAAATGTAAACAAAGGTATTTTTTAGCGATTTTTTAGTATTTTGTAAATTGTAACAAATTCTAAATAAAATAATGACCCTTATTCATTTTTGTCAAAGTAAAACATACTCAAATTACTACATATTGCATTATAAAATATTTCGTTATATAAAATAATTATATAAAATATTACTTTAAAAAATTGTAACAAACAAAAAATAAAATAAAATATAATAATAATCATTCTGGGATCATTTTTATCCTCTTTTTCTTTATAGTTTTCAAAAGACAAGAATTGTGATTAAACTTTTTAAAATAATAATAATAATAAATATATAATTCCATAAAGACAAAAACGTCTAGGTTACTATCGTAACCCACGTTCCTTGAAGGAGGGAACGGAGACGTTACATATGGGAACTCGCCAGAGAGACCGATTTGCCTTTGAGCTTTTACTAAAGGCC
>JAUCMU010000001.1:13135683-13169373 GCA_032275025.1 Enteromius treurensis
AAAATACGTACGATTTAGAATAAATCGTATGAATTCGTACGAGTGAGGTCGTACAAATTTGTACGAATTAGCCACCTTATAAAATATGTACCAAAGATCACAGCAGAATAGTTGTGTTTTGTTACTGAATGTTTTTGAATGAATTAGGCAAGTCAATGATTCAATAACCGGTCCATAAATATAAGCACTACTGCATCCGAAACTGCAAAATGCATTCGGCAAGCGGATATAAACTAAATATTTACTCATCGTAAAGAATAGGTGAAAGTGACCTGCGTGGTGTATAAATTATTGGGAGATTTGGATGTGCGTTTTGAGGTGCCTGTGCTTGTGTGCTGTCTGCTCTAGCCCGAAAAATAAGCTTTTAATGCATAAAAGCATAAGAAACAATATATGAGGCCATTGCTGTCAGATTTCATTGGCGGATTTAAATATGAAATTCCATGCCCCAGAGGCATTTCAAAGATGGCCAGTGAAATGACTTGTCCATGAAATGACTTATTTATAAAACACATGTGAATGAAATTAAATTATATTCCAGTTTTAAGTGTAAATACATTAAACACTATACTCAATACACTTGTAGTTACTCAATGCTGATATTGTTAGTATTAATAATTTGAGAATTACGTGGAACAATAGAAATTAGTTCCACAGTTTGATGTGATATGATCATTAGATTTAATCACCATATAGCATTATTTAACATTGTAATGCCTTTCCCCCAGTTGGTCAGAACAAATGTGGCACTTTTTGGACTTGTTACTTGTTCAGATGACAATAAACTGTTAAAATTCTTATTTTGGTTATATATTATAAGACATAGGCTATAATCTGTGAAGTACAGTAAACATCCACCGCTTCTACTTAAAAGATTTGATTCATGTGCTGAAGCACAGCCCACACAAGATCATTCCGTAAGCAGCTGCAACTGCCGGTTTTCAAACAGAGATGGTGACAAAGTGGCAGAACTTACAGACTGCAGCTTTAATAAACATATGAAATTAAATTTGTCAAAGAAATGAAAAGACAGCATAAATGGTAAACCATTTACCTATTGAAATGCTTTACAGGTAGTCATACTCATGGAGAGCAAGCACACAAACGTTTGAAGCAGAGACAGCGGCAGCCAGATTACCCACATGGTTTCCTACTCTTGCCTCAACGTTGAGGGGTTCAGGGGGTTGTCGTCATTGTTTTCCTTATCCTCTGGCTCAGTGATTTCCCCATTTTGAATAGCAAGAATGAAGCACAGCACAACGTGCAACAATGTCAGTCGCAAATCAAGGGCTCACCTCTAAGACCTTGAAGATAATGGAGAAGCAGTGTGTTTTCAGCATGCCAAAGTTTGCTCTACTGTGCTTCATGCACAGGAGTGCTTCTTGAAACGAGCCTGCACTTGGTTCTATAAGACTCTCTGTGGTGATAAGGCAGATGGGTGCGCTCAGGCTAGGATAGCCACATTATCCCTTTCCCATGATCTGATTCCAATCTGACTGCATCAATAAGGGACATAATGGAAGGCAAACACAGGTGAAGGTGGGCACAGTGGTCAGATGCTTTATAAAAATATAGCAGTAGAATTGGCACATCTGTAGGATGTGGGTCCCACCTTCTGTAATATTTGATTGTAAGAACAATACATTTGAATAAAGCTTTGTTTCATGTGTTATTAACTTGTTATATGTTTATTGTGACGCTTACTTCTATTCATTCATTTACTCATTTTTATTTATGTTTCCTTATCTTTGTCAATAAATAAAATATTATTTTAGAAATCAATTATAATCATAACATTCACATATCAGTATTCTCCATACTGGCAAACTGTGTGATGTCAGTCATCAGAAATGACCTTTAAATGTTACGTTGTTTTCTTCATCCAACGGGATGAAGAGAAGCAGTTAGGTTTCAATTTCTGTTTAATTTGACAACTTTTTTTTTTTTTTTTTTTTGACTGAGTGACAGACGTAAAGGGTCATTTACACAGAAAGTGTCTTTGCTGTTAAAAATTTGAGATGCCACAGAATATTATCCAGTGCTGATGACAGAAAGGGTCTTGAAATACATTTTCATTTTGACCTTTTATTTAAAGGTGAAGTTTGTAAGATTTTCTTTCTAAAATACATTCCCTTAAGTCATTTTATGGTTCATTGCTTCATCTTCCCCAAAATTACATTACGCATCCCAGGCACTATCAAAATACTCCAGATCCACTAATCACTAATCATTTTCCAGATCAATCGCAAGAGTTTGGGGTGATTTTTGACCGTGGCCTTGTTGCCAAACAACATACAACAAGGTAAAACAAAACTAAATGTTGGTGATGTGTTACAAGATGGAATATTTAAGTTTCAATCGACATGCCAAACTAAAGTTTCTTTTTGACAGGTAAGCTAAAAGCTCTAAATGAACTCCAAAAGCTTCTTGTTCACACGTTTTCGTCTCATGTTTGCTGTCAAGCCCTAGAGAAAATAGTAAGATATTGGAAAGATAAGAACGATTGTAACGACAGGATGAGTTTTAGGACCATTTGCGACGGTTGTTTGGAAAAATGCTTTATTTTTGTCATTCCATTGACACTAGTAGCACAGACACTGCATACAGTACATAAAGTGGCACTTGTGCATTCTTAAAATAGAAGCCACAGAAGAACCTTTTTGTCTAAATGGTTCCATAAAGAACGCTTAAGATCTGAAGAACTTTTCTGTTTCACAAAAGGTTCTTTGTGGTGAAAAAACTTTCTTCAGATTATAAAAAGCTAAGAAAGAGATGGTTCTTTAAAGAACCTTTGGCTGTACTGCAATGTTTTTGTTTTTTTTGTGCATTTTTTTACTCTCCCAAAGCAGACATTTTGACCTCATTCAGTATGTGCATATTATCATAACATTATTTGTTTAACAATTTTGAACTTGAAAATGAAACAAAAGAACTTTTTTTCTCTGAAAAACTAGTAAATGTTGATTCCAGCTAATCTGGTTTTAGGGAGGCAATAATAAGTGTTTGACATCCTGGTATTAATAATTTTTTTTTTTTTTACCTGTTTCTTTCTTTTTTTATTTACTTAACGATTTCAATGTATATTGTTTGTGAAAATCCATTTATGAGGTTATTTGAGAATGTGTTTAGTAGGTTGGTCCGAGCTTTTACAATAGCCCCCTCTTGTGTATAAATATTGTAGGTGCATTTCCTGACCAACATTTCGATGAAGAATGAAAGGCACCAATGGGAATGGGAGTTTCAGGACAAATAGATTTTTTAGAGAGTTGCGAGTCCATAGACTGGGGTTTTAGCTGGCAGATATAAAGACACTCAATCAGTCACGCAATTTTCTTTTTTTGTTTCTGTAGGTTTGGTTGAATTTGTCATACAAAATGTTTTAAGTGCATCAACAAATTTGATTAAGGCCAGTAACTGATTTATCAGAAGGTTCTGCACTGAGTTGATTAGATGTTTTTATTATTAGTAATATTTTTAATTCTCAAATGATAAAGTAGATAAGGTAGATTGCATATTTAATTGTCAGTGGATTTCTCACAAATTATAGCCTGTTACTGATCCCAAATGACTTACAAAAATTGTGGTTAGGGATATATTCCATTACATTAAACATCTTAGATAATATAATAAGTCTACATTATAATTACTTATAGATTCTTACTTTAAATACTAACATAATAAAAAAAAAAAGAAAAAAAAAAAAGAGAAAGAAAATACATTACATTTGTTGTTATTATCACAAGAACATCACAGAAACTTACATTACACCGAGGTTTCCCAAACCGGAGTGTGTGTGAGTGTAATGAAAAGCTAATAATTAATGAAATCATAAAATTTAAATAACAATGATCAGAACAAAAACTATCCTAAAAAGATTTGCATTTTATTTGTTCACCTGCATGGCATGTGATCATTAACCAATGTCAAAGAACTGTTAATGCAATTGAGTTATTATTACCTTAAAATCTCGGACGTAAATGTAGAGATTTGGCTGACAACAACAACAAGAAGTTTAAGAATCCTTGCATTACAAGCAAATAAGACGTAATGTGAATGAATGTGTTTAAAAGACACAAACCTTCCAAAGACAGTCGGTTATTTAACCAAGCAATAACATACAGTAATAGTAAAATTTAAAAGACAAAGAAATATTATGGAGAATAAATCAATTTATTACGGTTGTGTAAGTGATATGTAGTCATTCAAATAATAAAGTTGTAGTCTGATTATGACTATTTTAAAATGTAAAATAATCTAATTAAATAATTTACATACTACAGAAAATAATTATGTAATGCTGATTTAATGTAATTAGTTACTACTCAACCCTGTTATGATAAAGTAATAGACATACAATCTGCTAATTGGGTTATACTTTTGTTACCATGGTACTGATCATTCAGCCCCAAACACAAGCACACACAAAAGAAAAAAGATTAAAAAAATTATTTCCACAAATAAAAAAACGAAACATAATTGCTGTGATAATTATATACAATTAAATTCTATTGTACACGACCTATTGAAGCAAACTGTGCATCTGATCTATGTGATATTGCTAAACACTAAGCTACAGTTCTTACAGTATATATAATTCATAGTCACAATGAT
Organism: Enteromius treurensis; assembly: GCA_032275025.1. Classification (NCBI taxonomy): domain Eukaryota; kingdom Metazoa; phylum Chordata; class Actinopteri; order Cypriniformes; family Cyprinidae; genus Enteromius; species Enteromius treurensis. The sequence goes on from JAUCMU010000001.1 coordinate 13,140,295, forward strand.
CCACAATGATTGTGAATGCAGTTTATAGAGACCGAGGTTTAGTCTGATGCGTCACAACCAGCCTCTCGAAAACTGTCCTAATCACTGAGATAAGTGTGATAGAGGACTAGTTGAGACATGACGCAGGCTCCATACAATTAATTGCATACATAAATCAAAGAGAGACAGGAATTTGAGATGCAGCAATGATGTGCCATTTCAAGCAACTTCCATATCTGGCATGAGCAGAAAGAAATTATTGATCTAGGTTGAGCTACACCTCCTACTTTGTTCACGAAGCTCAGCGAGATGTGTTGTCTTACATATTAATTGATGGAATATATATATTCCTGTCACCCAGATGCACTTCAAACAGATGAATGTGAACATGTTTAGCCTCAGTTGTCAAATTTGACCTCTCAGTCATTCAACTGAGCGCTGATTCGGGTATGACCTGTGATGGACCTGTTCCAGTAATGCTGCAGGAGACCTCAGTAGTCTCTGTTATTGATTTTGGAGAAGGGGAGGGGGGCAGGTTCACGGGGTTGAGGCTCCAGCAGCCCCTCATCATCACTCCCAACAGCCCCTGTGGCACCCAGCTACCCACAGCGGGAGGTGAACCCCCGCTCTCAGAGGAACCTGCCAAGACTATCAAAAAGAAGAAAAGGAGAGATTAAGGGTGAAAGGGGAAAAAATGAGCGAATGAATGTGTGTGTGAGAGAGAGATAAAATGATAAGAGGAACAAAGGGACGGAGGAAAAGGAAAATCTTAGCATTTAGATGTCCTGATCAGTCAGTCCCTTAAGGTGCATTTCTTAATGAGACGTTCACAAGAAGACCCGGCAATGAGACTTAGAGCGAAAGGTTTCATTCCTCCTTTCAAAAAAGTTTAGATTTTAGATGTGAGGTTGAATGTTTCTTTATGTTTTCATTTTCAGTGGGTGGCGGAGGAAGACCATGTTAATTAAACCTCAGGGAGCTCTGTGCATTTGAATGTCACAGAAATAGCGGCTGCGGCAGGCGGATGGAGCGGGTATGCAAACATGTTGACTATGCAGTATGCATTAAAGCAGGAGACATCAAGTTGGTGCTAATTTGCGCACAGCTATTCCTGCGCACGCCGGTCCTCTCTGTAGTTTTCCCAGCTGTAAGTTATTAATGTTTGTCATTAGACACATTATGCTTGAGGACAGTGACTAGAAACCAGCACATTTATATGGGACAAATATTTACAATAGCATGCTCTCGAGTATTCAGAGAAGAAAGCATCCAAACTACATTAACGAATGGTAATTAACCACAAGGGCCCCCTGATCCAGGGTGGCAGATAAATTGGTCCCCGAGATGCTTAGGACAGTCTTGAGCTAATCCTTCATTACAAAAAGATAAATGCAAACGACATCATTAGCATAAAACTGATTAGATAAAACGTAGAATTCTTATGGTTAATTTTTTCAACGGATGGCTTTACAAGGTTTCTCATTGTATGTAAAGGGGAAAAGAGTGAATAACAATGGAGAAAGTCAAATTATATATCATCTAAAATATAAGGATGCTTTCAAAACAGGCATAAGAGTGTGTCTTAAGATTTATGCGAATTTTATATATACATGAATCACACGTCTTTATTTGTGCAACTGAAATGTATGTATCATTTATGTATAACGGTATTGACACTACCTCTAAGGCACCCTAAAACTGTATATACAGTGTTTTTATTTAACACCTTATCTCCATCTACAAATATGCAACCAGAAAAGCAGTGTTCAAATGTGAACTGAATAGTAATGACTAAAATACAGAAAAATTAAAGACTATGTTTATGTTCATATAAACCTCTTCATTAAGGGCACCCTCATAAGATGTCCTTAGTTACTACTGCGGAATTAAAATAGTTGATCCACAACATACAGTAACTTCTAAATAATATACACTATCTACATTAAGCTTATACATGAGTAAAAATTGAAGACAAGGATGCATACAAAAACAAATGAGCTAAACACAAATAATACCACCATAAAATCGCACAAGAAAGAGACAAGCAGGATGATGTGACCAGAATTCACTTAATTATTACATTTTAATTATGCAACTTCAGCCTTGATTTTGATTGACGTTTGCTGTGGTCACATAAACAGTGGTCTGAATTTACACCGACATGCTAACGTGTTTGAAAGTCGATGTGCAATTCAGATAAAAAAAAAAAAAAATGAACTGCACAATCATTTACATACTAGTAAGACACTAGATCAAAATAAGAAATTGGTGATCTCACCAGCATTAGGTGCTCAGTGTCAAAAAGTGGTTTCTGCAATCTGTAAAATTTAAATAAAAAACAAAAATACGATGCTTTTCAAGTACTGTATCTTTCCATCCACCAACATTTTTTTTAAGGCCCTTCATAAAGAGCATTTGAAGTTGTATCATTTTTCCTAGAGTTTGTTGTGTTGTTGGGCTACAAGAGGGTACGAGCAGAAAACGGGTGGAGTACTGTGTAGACGAGGGGCTTCCGCTGCCATGCAGGGCACACTCCATCTTACAGAAGTATTACAGTCTCTTGCTCCCTTTCTGTCTTTTTTTTTTCCTCCGGTCAGGCGTTTTTGCTGACTGCAGCTGTAAGTGTAGCCAGTTCCTCTGTCAGCACTTTGCCCTCCTTCATCTTCACCAGCATGGCGTCCATCAGCAGGCCTGCAGAGGGGATCTAGGGAGAGAGAGAGAGGGGCAAAGAAAAGAAAAGCTGTCAAAAAGAAGAGAGAGGCTTTCTTCCTTCGCCTTTTTTGACACCAGACAGCTTCTCCGGGGTGTCTTTGGCTTTGATGACGACTCGAACCTGTGATGAAACTCGAGACTTCACTCTGATTAATTATGACAAGGAACAAATTCAAGGAACAGGTCACGAAGGCTTTTCTTATTTTGAGGAAAAGCAGCCGAACACATATCCTCAAACAGTAAATGGGATTGTTTTGAGGTTTGATTTGCTGCCACGCCACTCACGGCCTGCCACCGCTCCTAGCAATGCAAGGAACGAGGAAGGGATTCTAAACCCGCTGCATATGTGTCTGCTCTGCGCTAAAGCCAAGCGTGGAGGCTGTGCTAACCTTTACTCTGACTTCGCTTCCCCCCCCCAAAAACCTTCTCAAGGACTCTGCGGTAATTAGCATTGGGGATCAAAGGCCTGCATCATCCATAAATATTGAATTAAACTTTTCTAAAAGACACACAGTAACATGCATTTTTTATATTCTTCATTGAGCGACTTCGCACAGAAAAATAAATGGTCTTAACTCCGGCAGAAGCCTGTGTGTCAGGCTGAAAAGAGAGACGTGTAAATGCAAGTGCAAGAGAGTTGCATCGCAAATGAAGAGGAAAGAAAGTCGAAGGGAGAAAAGTGTGCGTCTCATTAGGGAGAGAGGGAGCCGTGTTTTTCCCCTGGGGCAGGTAGACTGGAGTAGAAGCCGGTCTCAGTGCTGACTTCATCAAAAGCCCGCTTGAGTGCTGCTAAACTTCAACTACAGAGGAAATGGCTGCAGGGGTTATGGCACAGGAATGTAATATTATTTAATTACTCTTAAAAATCTGCCATTTTATTGCACAGCGCAGAAATGCTTCAGCATCTGATGCCACGTTAGCCTGGGAGGCCTAAGTCACATCTTGGCTGCGCTCCCTCAAACAGGCCCGCGGGGACAGCAGACTCCGTCATTATCATGTAACAGCTGCTTTAGCAGGTAATCTCCTCCCTTTGGACAACCCCGGTGAGCTGTTCACTATTCAGCAAAGCTCTCTTTTGGCCTGCGTTTTCATTAACACGCCCAGGAGTTGATTCAGAATCGACTGGCCTGGCCTGAGGAGAAGTGAAAAAAAAAAAAAAAAAACCCTGCAACAATATGAAGGTGTTTTATAGTCCAATTAAGTGACGCTGGTTTCATAGAGTGTGAAGGCGCCTGGGGCGAAGCTACAGGCCCAGTCACAATACTCTCTGAGCTTCAGCCCGCTAAGACACACACACACACACCCATGGATACTCTCTCTAAATGGACTGATCAGGCCCCTTTTGTTATCAGCCTTAAGAGTAGCTTTCGTAAGGCTAATTCATGCGCGAGCCAGGAGGAGATTTGCGTAAAATCACCAAGATGTTTCTGGAAATCTACACAAAGTGACGCTGCAGTTTGACTCCACTAACTGAAAAGCACTGTTGCTTCCTGTGCCGAAGAAAACAGCTGGCAAACAGCTCTTCTGAAGTCACTTCCACGCACCTTGACGAATACTCCCCCATCTAGGCCACCACGAAGTGTGGATGATTAAAAAAAAAAACAAAACAGGAAAACATGCTGTTCTATGATCATGGAAGAATATAAAGCTTTCTGATCTTTGATCTTCGCAAAATTAATTTGAAATCAAAATGATTGAACGTGGGAATAACAAAAAATAAATAAAAACAACAACCAAAACACCCAAGACCTACTAAAGTCTGCATTTGATTAGAAGATAATGAATGTGTCACATGTGGGAAAACAAGAGATCAGGTAAGAAAATCAAGCGTAGCACCAATCTATTCTTCTGTGCCAGTAATTACCCACCCTGCAATGCCTCTCTTCCCATTCTCCCTTTCAAACCACTGGAGACCAATATGAAAGGGAATTGGACACTTGGGGCTACAGATACTTGTAATTAAAACTCCTTTTTTTAAATGTTGTTTCTTACATCGTCAGGTCTATACAACCTGAGCTGGTAGATCTGACCTAAATACACTGTAGAATAAATATGGAGCACTCCCCAAGTCTTTGTTCCCTTTCTCTCTCATTAGGAACTGATGGAGGGGAGGGAGCAGAATGAGGATCAAACAATAGCATCATGCTCAGAGCAGAGTGGTCTGTTGACGATGCTGTCATGTTAGGTTCACTGGTGCTTGACATCACTGGTACTGATGAATGCATATGGAGTGACGGTAATTATGCGGAAGGAGAGTGATGCCGTACTGGGCAATAGTGGACAAGAGGTTCCACAATCTCCAGTTTAAAAGCTATTAGATAAGTACTTTTTGTATTCATGTTGGTTGCAAATACTGTAGGTTTGTTAATTCTTAAACCACTTTAAAGAAAATGACTCTGAATGGCTAAAGAAAAATGTCATGTAGTATAATTGTTATGGTTAAAATATTTTTTTACATGTATGTATTTACAAATATCATTAATTATTCATTCATCCCAGTTTTTTGGGAAGTCTATCCACAACATAACCTGCATTTTTCTTTTCTAATATTAATACTACTATACAGTATCTGAAAACACTGATAACCCCCAATACAAACGGTGTGTAGATCTAAAAATTAATTCAGATATTACGAATATTCTTGTCATAGAATAAGTGTAGTGAAGTCACCGCATGTTTATGTTTTCTAAAATATTTTGATGATTAAATTAAAGAATTAAAAAACAAAAATGATGGGGGCTTGAAAATCTGTGCAAGGGAAATAAGCTGTTAAGTATTGGCTCCAATAAGAAATTAAAAAAAAGAAGCTGACACAAAGATTACTGTGGGCTGCAGCTCTGCCAATTCAAGTCACTGCTTTAATTGCCGCAGCAATTAAATAAAGTTTGCATAGTGCCACATTCCTTTAGCATGTAGCCCATATATATGTCAAAAAATGTGGAAAAGCTCAGTGTAAGTGTCCTTAGTGTAAGCAAAACAGAACAGAAATATTACAGCCAGAACTACAGCATTACGATCCAAATTCTGCTGGTCATGAAGCAATGTGAAAATGGAGGGGGGGCCACGACTTCTGAAATGACTCTGTGCTGTCGGGCCGAGATGAATGTGGTTGATAAATGACTAGAGGCAGGGTGGCTCAGTTCATTAGCTCTAACAGTCATTTCCATCTCTTCATAAAGGCTGTGGTGTTATAATTTACCTCTAGTCAATAATTAGGAATCCACAAATAAACGCAAGCAATTAAATGTCTACTGCTACTGGGCGAAGGGGGTCCCTGGGCTAGATGAGGGTTTGCGGGTGGACACTCAGCATAGGATGGGTTATTCACGGCCTGACACGTTAAGCCACAGGGAGCACTGTGGACTAAATGCTTATAGGTTGGTGATGTTATTCCCAGGTTGTGACCCTCAAGTGAGGAAGTGTTGTTGTCTCATTAAGAGAGAAGGGAATGAGTTTAGAGGTGCTTGGAGCACTTTGTGGCATGAAAAGGGGAAATAAAAAGCCAGATATCCAAAGAGAGAGAGAGAGATATGTTCATTAATGTTATCTGAGGCTAGCAAAGCGGAAACACTCTGTGGCAAAGGCAACAGATCAGAAGCAACAGCCCGTAAGCTTTTGTGTGATTTCCTCTCCTGCACGACTCAGACAGGCAGATAAAATGACATGAGAGTGAAAGGCACCTCTTCAAAATGCGCTCACCGAGTCCCAACATTATTCTGACATGCATGAGCTTGTTACGTTGACATGTGGCACTGGAGTGATGGCTGTGGTATTGACAGGGCCACAGCAGTAATAGGAAGTCGTCACAGTAGTTTCGCCATTAGCGGCTGACAGTGACAGCTCACGCTATACACAGAGACTGACAGGCGAGAGAAAAGACCTCGCTTAGGTATCACACACACACACACAAACCCCCATATTACCAATCCTGATTTTTCACAAAAAAGGCCGTAGTGCTGACACATAAAGTCCATGGAACTCTGCATAAGCCAGTGGCTTTGCAATATCCTATAAAGATAAAACAACCTAGGCTCGCTGGAACAATATGCCTCTACCATGTGCCTGTACATATGAAACGAACATGAGAGGGCATTAAAAGACCAGCAATTGTTTTTTATTATCACAGTTGTGATAACAGGGCAGATTATTGATTAATAAATGCTTATTTTTGCGCACAATACTATGACCTCAAAATGCTATTACCATAGGCTGTGAACTAAAATTTGCATCACACAATGGTAAACTTGCTCGGTAGCTCACCTGGTACACTATCAATGGGGAACGCTTGCATAGGACTCCCACGACACTTGACAAAATGACAGACCTCAAAGTCAGTTGCTTTTTGAGTGGGTGGTACTGTATGTTTTTTGCAAACGCGATAAACCTTTTATCGTCAATTACCAGAGAGTTTTTTCTGAAATGATACTTACGAGAATCAACATGAACTAAATGCTGCCAGATTCACATTCTTCTACTTTAGAAAAACACTTTTTTAACGCCCCTTATCTGGACATTTTTCTTCGAAAATGTGTTGTAAAATATGCGACACAATGTAATATCAATTTGTAGCAATGTCGCCACAGGCGTGTTTTTCCAACGAGCCTGGGATGTGATCAAAACATGCAAGTACAACATAAACAAATTGCAACATTGACCTAGTGGTCTGTTTCTTCCTTCCCCCTCAAAAAAAGAGAACATAAAAAAAGCTCACCTGCCAATAAACTCGCTTGATCACTAGTCAGAGGAAGAGCCACCCTCCCTGTGGAGCGCGTTAGGAGATGGAGGATGGAAAAAAACAGGATGAGCGTGTTGAAAGAAAAGAAAAACTAACGCGCGGGTCACCATGTCGGTGTCAGCGCACCTCTCTGGGGACTCAGGCTGGTCTCAGCCTTGTCATACAGCGAGCAGTTGTGTCGACCGAGTCGAGAAAACGTCGATAGCAACTTGCCTGTGAAGAGTCTCCTGCGGGCCGCTGCTCTGTTTGTGTGTATGTGTATGTATGCGAGTGTGTCAATAGCAGCCTGCTGGTGGAGAGTCTCTAGTGGAGCTTGGCTCAATCTCCCTGCATCGACAGACCTGCCAGATCAATACTTGGCCCACCACTAACAAGCTGCTTCGGGGTCTCACAGCCCAGCAGAGGAAGCAAGAGAAAGAGAGAGAGAAAAGAAGGAGAGAGAGAGAGACTGAGCTGCCTGATGGCAGTCTTCAGAGTCCTCTAAAGTGTCCAGCGGCGAGAGGCAGAGATGTGCAGACCGGGTATAGACAGGTCACAGAGGTCAAAGGTCAAAGCCACTAGCAATGTAGTGACACGTCAGAGCCTGTGAATCATACTAGATGCACGTTTTAGGCTGACAGCCAACCACTAACACACACACAGAGGAGAAATCATAAATACTTTAATGATCTCCTAGATATTGCTGCTAAGATATTTAATTTTATTCATAACAAATAAACACTGCATGTGAAAATAGGCTAAAGTTTGGAATTCAGAGTAACACATGAGCTAATTCAGTCAATCTTAATATGAATAACATGAATATTCCGCGTGAACAAGATTTTGAATCGGGAAACAATGGTTTCTTACTGAGCCTTTCACATTGGGAGCTACGTTTTTTTCCCCTTCCTTTGTCGGGTGTGTTGATTTTTTTTATTTTTTTTTTCACTAGCGATGAAGCACACCGACCAGAAAGATTTGAGCTCTGGGTAATGTCTGAGTTGCTGCAGATGCACATATCAGAACATTTGGTGGTGCTCATGCACTAAAAACTGGACAATGGAGCAGCAGCCTTCATACTCCACACGTTAAGCCCAAGCCTGAAAATTTCCCTAAATAAAATGTTTACAGTTCACTTTACAGTACTTGAGTAAAATATAACTCAAATGTGCAATCTCCCCATCTAAATTCTTTTGTCTGCATTTTTACACATATTCACACTTAGATATAACTCCAAAATTCTTTCACCTCCATTTTATTTCTTGACTTTGCATAAATTACCTTTTTAATAAATAACATTTAAGAAAAGATCAAATTCATTTTAAATAATTAATGATTTGTATTATAGTTAATGCTTAACAGTTCTGGGTGTGAACAATTTATTTTCACAATACATTTTTATAGAATCGGATTGTATATAAGAAATGGGAAAGAGGTACATTCCTGCAACATTCTGACACAATGACTCGCCAATTTGTTTTTAGAATTGTATATTCTATATTTTGAGTATGTATTAAAATAAATCAAAACAAATTGTGCAAATATTTAATAACCATATGACATCAAATTTAGCATCATTTATAGACCAACGTTTTTGCTGATGACCTTTCATGATTAAATTCCACATGAGGAACTATTACATTACATCTGTTACATTTGTTTTTGATTATTATTGAAAGTATAGTCCTGAGCTTTTTATGTTTCTGTTCTTCAGCTGAAAAATGCGTACACATTGCACCCTCTATTGTACCGTGATTTTGCTTTCTGTTCAGCCAGACAAATATAGACCAGCGATTAGACCATTCATCTGCAATTTTGTTTAGCTTTTTCATGGTGTGAAAAGGCCTTAAAAGATTAATATGTTCATTTTAAAATCTGCAGGGTATGTTTGAAAAAGGTCAGTTACACTAAAAGAACCACATTAACAAAATTATGAATATTGAAAAAAATGTTAATACTAAGAAAAAAAAAAAAGGAAAAAGAATTGCTGATTATAAATCAAACCTGCTGCAGAAGGATGTGTTGTACATGTTCAGCCCAATCTGTGTCTGGCCCACGACCCACAAACGCCTCCTCACACTGCAAATCACAAAACATGGCCGGAAATGCTGTTAAAAGCCATGAAGATAATACTTGAACTTCTTTTGTGTGGGTGTGTAAGAGTGCCATGGTGTCACTGGATGACCCCAAAAGTGATTCAGCTTATACATGTGGAAATAATGAGAAAAAAAAAAACCATTCAATAATAATAATAAACAAAATTAAATAAAATTAAATAAAAAATAAAGCATATTAAAAAAACGTGTACAATTTTGGCACATATAATCAGAATAAATCACATGTACAAATTATGCCAAACTAATTTTTTGTTGGCAATGATAATAATGATAATAAAACTTGAGCGTTTGTTTAAGAACGGAGTCTTATTTATTTTTCCATGTATAATTCTAATGTTATTCAGTAAGTTTCGTTTTCCACAATACTTACCTCATCTGTGTCCAGCATGTTTACCAGGTCTGTTTCTGTCATGTTGAGGATAGACGCTGCTTTCACTAGCGAGCATTTAGACATTATGTTTCCTTCTCTTTCACTCTTTTTCTTCTTCCTCAAACAGGCTTTAATATCCTGCACATCCTGTGCCAACTGATTAGCCAGTGCCTTATCAATAAAAAATAGATGAAAAAAAAACACATTTTCTGTTATAGTACAATCTAGAGCATTTGCAGGTATGATAAACATGGTGTGATGAAGAACTCAATGTTAGAGGTGCTTTTGTTGACTTGAGAGCAGCCTGAATGAAGAGCCGAATGCTTCTTGACTTTTGATGCAAGACGCACTAAAATTTCGAAGGTTCTTATGTTGATAAAGAAAGGAATTGCACAGAGACGCCTTGCTCTTAAAAAAACACACGCTTAGATTTATTTGATTATTTCGTATGGCCATATTATATGAGACACTCTCAGAAGAGTGTAAATAATGGGGAGACGAGAGGCTCTTAAAATGGCGGTGGGGAACGTTGGATCTTATTCTTTGTTGCGCCCGTTGAGGGCCGAGCTAAATGGGAGTTGTTGCTAAATACTGAGAGACAATTAAATGTTAAAGCTGCCACTGTACATGAGAAAGTCAATAAAGTGAGCTCCCCTTTGTTTCATTTTCAGCTTATTGATCGCAGCAATAATCTCTTGTATCATTCCCCATAAGCCTTGTGAAAACCTGACCTTGAAATGGACAGTCTGCGTGTGTGTGATTCCTGCATGGTCCCGGTTAACTCACAGAAGTATAAGTGAGAGCAATCACACGCGGTTGATCAGAGCACTGTTCTTTGGGGCATGCTCCATTTCCCACATCTCCCCAGCACCGTTATTTGTTTCATAAAGCCTTCATCATAAATACATCAAATGGATCTTCATTATATTTTAGGGGATGCTACTGGATTACATAAAGGCTAGTCTTGCGTCCTCTTGTTCACACACCACCAATGTGCAGTGATGCCATTAAAAACGAAAGCAATTTAACTCGCAAATGTCTTTATCAGTTGTGAACTCTAAAAACAATCATTTATGTTCATTTGGGTGCGGGGGGGTATTAGGTGTACTTCAAAGCAGAGGTGACTTAACATACTGCAATGAAGCGTAAATGTGCAGCTTGCTGCCAAGAAAAACAGCTATTTTAAGAGACTCAAGACCTTGACACACAGTAATGAGGGTGTTCATTTTCAGCTTTTTTTCTGATATTTTCACAAATCTTCACTGCATATTGTATAAAAAAAATCTATATCTTTGCAGGAAGAACAAAAAATGTACATTGCACAAAATGTGCTTTTACCTTTTTTTCTTTTATCCACCCAGAACAAATAATACAAAATAAAACTAAAACAATAATCTACAATGATAATAATAATAAAACAAACAAACAAACAAAAAATTAAGATGATGACAGTATAGACAACAGCTGGGAAATTATAACCCGTGTCCATACTATATACATGGGTTTTCTGTTTCCACTTACATTTTTTTGTAGTTTGGCGGAGAGTTGTACCCTTTTAATATAGAAATTCAAATAGAAATTGTGTGTATAGTTATAGAGATTGATTTCAAAGTACAGTATATGTTTTAGTTAATATGTTATTTTCTTAAATCTTAAAAACAGCATTACATTCCACAGTGAAACTGCTGGGGGTTTGCTTTAATGTCTAGTCAAGTAGGAAAAAAATTTAGCCGTCCAGATATCTGATAATCCGGTGCAAAAGTGTTTCTATATTCTCTTATAAGAATTTCATCCTTTTAGCCAATCTTTTTTAAAATGACATCAGGACAGTTGTCACTTTTTTTTGTTTTATTATCCTGAAAAAAAAAGTAAATAAATTTGAATTCAGATATGAATATGTTCATTATGGAAGAGGTCAATTCAACACATTACATAAAAAGAAAAAAAGGAATGTCTTGTCATTAAGTTATACAATTTATAATTGTATAATATTATAATAATAATAATCTATATAAATTGTGTTTAACTTCTTTTCTCCTGTAATCCTGTGACCAGGGTTAAACACACAATACGTTTGTCTCGAGTCTGAAAACTGTTCAACAAATGCCATGCCAATGCATATTATGCTGCAATAAGCTCGAGCGAAAATTGAAAGAGTTTTTCACATAATAATTGTTAGAGGTCCACAACATGAGAAAATTCCTGCAAAATTTAGATAAATTGGTCAATGTGAACTTTCACTTCCCTTTAGCTTTACATTAACATATGCTACATAAACATTATTAAACCTGCAACATTGAAAATTCTCTAGAGGGATGCCCAGCTCATCAACAAACTGTCAAAAGAGCATATGACTTTATTTAAAGCTTAATAGATATTCACTGTCACTAGTCAAAGGGTAGATTCAATTGACCTAAGCCCAGCGCGCAGAAAAATCCGGAAAGAGATTAAGTGAATTTATCACATACTCTGCACATCTCCCCTGGCCGCTACTTGAGAGCCAGCCGAGCTGCTGGATAGCGTGATGGGGGCCAAGAGGAGAAGGGTTCTTACCCACAATCACCCTAGCCACAGGGCCAATTTAGCAGTTCTCTTGCAGAGGAGAAGGATTAGAGGAGCGGAGGAGAAAAAAAATCCTCTTTAAATGACTTACCTGCATTAAACCAAGCTGGATTGTATTAGAAGATAAACTACTGAGGAAATTACTGAGAAAATAAATTAGACTTTATCTTCAATCTTTTGTGACATTTGCCATTTTTCACTCTCAACACCACTTGAACGGGGAAGGTAAATGTTTACCAGCAGCACAAGTAAACGCTGTATAGGGCGGTGTTAATGAGCTCTCTTAATGACTTGATGTTATACTAATCTAGCACGCTGTCTTAAAGATGTCTTTATTACTGCAACAAGCATTTAATGCAATTTGAACTATTCCTGCAGTTTAAACGCATGAAATCATTCCTGTTGCACCTGCACTATAATACACTACATGCTATCAATTACTCATGGCCACATACATTTGCATAATTCAAACAAAGCTCTTCGGTGGATCCCCAAATGGCATTATAATCATCCCAAAAGATCCCTCTTGAAGCTTCCTGACAGAATGGCATGTTCAAAGCTCATCAATCCATGACAGGGGGATGTAGGCCAGAGAGCTGGGCTGTCTACAGGGACCATCATTAACACACTAGCAGGAATCAGCCACAGGTTAACTATGTTGACTATACCAAACCACAGGCTACAAAAACACACTGGCTTTTGACGACAGATTTTTTGCAAAGGAATTTTAGAATCAAATCCATATTTTTTTCTCTCTAGGGCCTGTGTATTGATCATACCTCGCATCTAACACCCCGTTTACACATTCTGTTTCAGGTGAACTGATCACAAGCACAGAGTGGTAAATAAATGTGTTGTGATGTAATCGCTGAAACCACATTCACTAGATTAAAAAAAAAAATAAGCAAATGACCTTGTTGCATTTGTAATGTAAACGCTAGTCTGTCCCGACTGCATCAGCACAACAAGGGCCACCTACTCACCTGCCAATCAACCACTATTTAAAACAAATTTTACTGGTTACATGCAGTTTTTTTAATAACTGGTAATGCAAAAATAAAAAGCAAAAAAAGCTAAACATAACTCAGAATGCCTCATATCAACATGCAAGACTGTGGAACAAAAATTCTTTAAAATGTAATTTTTTTCTTTACTTGCATCTTCATCATAATCTTACCCATTTCATCAATTTAGCCACAAATACTTACTTTTTGATTCAATAACAGGAGACATTTTTTTAGAGATGTTACTGCCAGGCATAGTGCTGTCAAATGATTAATCGCATCCAAAATAAATTTTTTTCTTTACATAAAATGTGTTTATGCTATGTTTATTTATTATGTTTATATTAAAACACACACTTTCAATATATATTTAGAAAGTGTTTACATGTTAATGCATTTATACATTTATTTTCTTAAATTTGATATTATATCTAAATATATTTAATATATAAACATAACATATTTTCATACATGCATGTGTTTGTATTTATATAAACTTAATAAATATACACAGTACATACAAATATATTATGTAAAGAAAAACTTTTATTTTGGATGTGATTAATCGCGATTAATCATTTGACAGCACTAATATATATTTTTTTAATTTACACTGAGAGAAGTTTATATTTTCCAATATGTTTAAACTGGTTATTACAAATTATGGGCATTTTTACCTTCATAAAGTGATTTATTTTCTAGAAGTGTCCATTATCTTTTGAGTCAAATTCTTATACTTAACTGTTTATAAGCTGAGGTGGCATTTAGATTTCTTCTCTGTTAAATCCAAAATGAATGAATGAATTATTTTTAACTGCAGTTATAAATGCATAAATATTGTTTTGATATTTTAAATATAAAACGTTAAATACTTATATTTCAAATGATTTGAAACATGAAAAAGTCTGAAAAATTTAAACAAAACAGCATCGTGTTGCTCAGAGATGCAAAACAGTGGCTGTTGATATTTGTAAAAAGCAAAAGAGCAAAGATGGGCAATTTTATGTCTAAAAGTCTCTTAATGAACTTTTTGTTTATTGAGATTAAAAAAATCACACTGTAAATGGACGCGTGCACTAGTCTAGACTTTATGTAAAGTATGCGTGTGCTCTGTAGGAGTATTTTGATTGGTTTTTGCTAAATTCTCAATCGCAGACGATATATTGTGCATCCCTACGGCTGAGGCGTCTCAGATGAGAAGATCTGAGTGATTGACAGGAGGCGTGGCCATGTAGGACAGCAGTGTGTGTGACGTGAGCTCACTGTCGAAGAGGAGAGAGAGAGAAAGTGCAGCTGATATCATTTAATCGATCCTGCGGGAAGTGGAATTGAACTGTTTTTAAAACTAGATTTTTTTTTACAAAACTATTAACAAACCCAAAAATTCAGGGCTTTTAAAAAAACATTCGGGGCAAAAAACATAAGATACTGAAGCCCCATAAGCCACCCCATAAATACTTAAGTACAGTAACAAAGTCCATTTACTCAAGTACTTTACACCACTCTTCAGGAGCTCCAGATGAAATATAGACCCACAATATCAAAAACACAGCCGTATACTTCATTGTATACATGGAGTACTCGTTATCCATGTGTTCCCCAAACCCATCTTGAGTGACTGCTGCTAAAAAACTATTTTTTAGTTTTATCTGATCATGGAAGCCAGTCCCATTTGTAGCTCCAGTCCTGTCTGACAACTGAACATGCTGGACTGAACTTCCCAAACAGCATGTGTTGATATAGCCTGGGATGTTTGACTATTTTTTTTTTAAGGTTTTCTGACCCTGAGACTCAAGTATTTTCTGCAATTCTCCAGCTGTGGTCCTTGAAGAGTTTAGCCACTCAAACTCTACTCCTCGCTGTGTATTAGGATGATATAGACACACGTCCTCTTCCAGGCAATTTCCGTATGTTGATTGGAAATTCTTAATTATTTCCGTGATGGTGGAAATGTAAATTTTCACTGCTCTAACTCCTTTCTTAAATCCACTTCACTAATTTGTGAAGCTCAATTATCTTTTGCAGCACATAAGAAATATATTATTTGTTTTTTCTCATTGTATTGATGATTAAGGGATTTTGGGCTTTGTTTTCTGTCCTATATATATTTCTGGGAAACAGGAAGCCAGGGCTGGATAATTTCATGTTCATAATTACCCTGAAGTGCTCAAAATTGTGAATATAAAGGGGAATATACTTTAGAGATACTTTTAGATATTTTACTCATAAAATATTCTAAGGGTGCCAATAATTTTGGCCAAGAAGTATTGGAGAAAAACATTAATTTCACAATGAGATTTTCTCCCATTTTGAATTGTTTTAAATCAGATGCAGATTTATTTTCACAGCCATCTTTGCTCAGATTTACCAAAGGTGCCAATATTAGTGGAGGGCATGGTATATATATATATATATTAAATTCAAGAGTTTTCCTTTGAATAACAAAACATTCCAAATAGAGATTAGAGTGCAGAATGATGGATGGTGTTTCAGAGATAAATTGCATTGTCCTCCTGCACAGCCGTGTACTTGTTGTACTTGTAGTTTGGTTAATTCTCTAATGGAGGAATTCCTGACCTTACAGTTTGAGACGACCTTCACATCAATCACAAACCTCAGAAAGACAAAGAGATGGTGCTGGCAGACTGCCTTCAGAAACACTATACTCAGGGCATGGTGAGTTTATGGGCCATTTTGACTTGAATATGGCTTTGTACTTAAATAACTGTCTCAGCATTTTATTAGACTCTTCAAGTTATTCTTCACTATGCTTAAAACATTTTGAATTTGTTTACTAACAACATGTGTTTTTCTACTTTACAGACAATTTGGATTTGGTGCCCAGGCTTACATGTATATAGGGATGGAGACCATTTATAAAGAACTTGACTGAACATACAATGACTGAACATATGGAAATTATTATTTCATCATTTTGAAAATGATGCTGTTGGACTGACTGCTGTACAATCAAAGGGAACTGTTTAAAACACAGAAGGATTAACCCTCCACATTAAAAGAGAAACTTTCAGACGATGTTCATTGCGATGAAACCAAGGGCAATGTAGCAACTGTAGATAGCAAATCCTTATCATGGAGGCTGCTAAAACCTCAGGTGATGCCGAATGTTCCAAACAGTTTATAAGTTTCAAAGATGACGAAAAACATTTGCCATCCGAGATGACACAAAGAGGCCAATCCTCTGGCACAGAGGACAAAATAAGACTTGCGGAGCAACTGCAGACCCCAGCGGTAAGTCCATCTCCTGGTATGGAGTCACAGGTCCTTGCTTCAGGAAATATTCTTACCTCAAAATCTAGAGAACCGTGTCACATCAAGCTCAGGAGGAAGAATGTTCCTCTCCCAAACAAGCGATATCATCAGTCGGAGTATGAGCTGCTCTCAGAGGGCCTTCTCAAAAAGGAGCAGAAGTCGGTTAAGACTGGGAAGTATGTATGCCAATATTGTGGCAGAGCTTGTGCCAAACCCAGTGTACTGAAGAAGCACATCCGCTCTCATACTGGCGAACGACCATATCCGTGTATTCCTTGTGGCTTCTCATTTAAAACTAAGAGCAACCTGTACAAACACAGGAAATCTCACACCCATGCAGTGAAAGCAGGATTGGTTTCATTTTCAGAACAAAACAGCAAGGATATGGATGAGGAGTTGGCGGTGGCAGAGGGCGAGATGCATTCTGATGCTGAGCAGAGCAGTGACACTGATGAAGAAGTTGTGGAAGACTTGTCCTTGGATACAACAAGCCATATCATAGAACACGAGGGTTTTGTGCAAGAAAAAGGGACAAAAAAGGACACCACTTTATCTGCTCAAACGTCACTCAAAAAAGAAACGGGGTCATCAGGAAAAGTATCTTTATGGCAATTCCGGGAAATGATGGCACCTGCAGCTATTGCTCAGGTGGACCAAATGGTTGAGTTCTCCACCATCAAGCAAAGACTGGCACTTCGGCTTTCAGAGAAGAAAAATCAAGACTCTGATCAATCTCTTTCTCTGCCCAGTTCATACAGTAAAGGCAGCACTGATTCAGGATACTTCTCGCGTTCTGAGAGTGCAGAGCAACAGTTCAACCAGTCCAGTGCAAGTGCCAAATCGTATCAAGAAATTATGTTCGGGAAATGTTATAGGCCCACAACCAGGCCAAAGCAATCAATCACTGTACAAACCTGCATGACAGACATAAATGAAGCCACATCTAGCTTCATGATTACATTGAACAAAGGCATAATGCCAGGTGACACTGACTCCTCCATTCACAGAAGCAAAAAAGATCTAGTGCGATCAATAAAAATTGATTCGGAGTCCTTCCAAGAGGAAGATTACCAAGAATGTCAAATCTCTTGCTCTGACCTTCTGGAAACGGCTTCAGAGAGTAGTGTATTCTTGCGCAGTAATTCTCTTCCAACCTCATCTAATTCGAATCTGAATGCACCACAAGGGCTAAGAAGCAGTAACTCATTTGATGAGAGAATGACAGGTGCTGATGTCGCCTACCGTGCAATGGGTATGAGAAAACTCATGAGGCAAGCTGCGTTTGAGCACTCCGCTACTGAAGGACATGCCGAATCAGATTGCTACGCTCATCTGGCTTGTAGCTTAAAATCAGACTTGAAAATTCATAGCGTAGATGATTCCAAAATGAGTGCTGAGAACTTTCAAGAAACTGAGCTGTGTTCCATTTTCCCAAGCTATTTATCAGAAACATCCACAAGGAAACGAAGAAAGAACAAAAATGTCATGGAGGAAGATGACTTTCATGTGCAAGACAAGCCTTCTGGACACTCGGAGGACACTGAGACAAAGCCAACTTCTTTAGATACTGCCTTTTCTGACACTGAGAGAAGGGCTGGCAGCAATGTTATCTCTGTCATTCAGCACACAAATTCATTGAGCCGACTAAACTCTTCAGAAAAATCAAGTGATGTTAGATCATATCCCTTAGACAAAATTGGCATGTACAGATTCATAAAAAAGGAGCATAGCATGGAGGGTCATAGAACAGAAGGAGCAGACTGGCAATGGGGATGCAGTAGTTTTCTGCACCAGAAACTTCATACAAGTAAGCAGCCAGCATCTCAGCCTAGTATCCAAGTTCCAGAGATTAGAGTAACTGTGGAGCCTGACAGGCCGGAAAAAGTTCCAGAAGTAGGAATCAAGCAGAGGGAAAAGCATTCTGAGGAGTTCCAGTGGCCACAGAGGAGTGAGACTCTATCACAGTTTCCAATGGAAAAGCTACCACCCAAAAAGAAACGCTTGAGATTAGCAGAGATGGAATGTTCTTCTGGGGAATCTAGTTTTGAATCTGCTTGCACAAGTCTCTCCAGAAGCCCAAGTCAAGATAGTAATTTTTCTCACAGCTCAAGCTTTTCCCAGTCCCTCGACAGAGAGGAGACCATTAACCTTGTGTCTCAAACCAACCCAGATGATGTTACTAAGCCGTTGGAGTTCTTATCTGTACCAGGAAGTTCACAAAGTCATCACCGAGAGATGAGACGTTCTGCTTCAGAGCAAGCACCTTACAATTTACCATCAGAGGTTCCAGGATTTCGAAGCAAGTCTTTCGATTATGGTAGTCTTTCTCCATCATCTACATCTAGGCAAGATGAGGTTAAAGAGCGCAGAAGGGCCTTCTTGGTTAGGCAGGCATCATTAAGTGGTGAACCTGAGATGCAAGGCGGCACAGTCTTGGATGAAATGAGCAAGAGAACAACCTCACCAAGCAAACCGTTTACACTTGAGGGATCCATTGAGAAAATGAGGTATTCTTTGATTTCTGGTGGTCCTACTCCCCAACACAAACAATATAGTGCAGTGCAAGCCTTATTTCAGTATGCTAAACCCAATGTCTGCAATGTTTTTGACATAGATAGCGTAATGCGCTTTATAAAGAAGGAACCTGAAG
Source organism: Enteromius treurensis (assembly GCA_032275025.1). Lineage (NCBI taxonomy): Eukaryota > Metazoa > Chordata > Actinopteri > Cypriniformes > Cyprinidae > Enteromius > Enteromius treurensis. The sequence goes on from JAUCMU010000001.1 coordinate 13,159,676, forward strand.
AATCCAAGGTAGCTGAATCTTATATTAGCTTAAGAAAACCCCAGGAAGATTGTTCCCAGAGTTTAGGCAATGTGTTGTCAACGATAGCAGTGCTTTCACAAGCCCAACAAGCATTAGCCAGTCAAAATATGTCCGGTTTGCTAGTTCCTGTTAGAATTCAGATGCAAGTACCATCTTACGGGAACGTAACTTACACCAGTATATCTCATATTCTGGATTCTCAAACGCAGAATCCTATGTCATTCATAGAACACAAAACATCCACGTGTCAAAGTCTTGCCATTGTCATGCCACAAAATAATGCAGGTTGTGAACTATTTCCAGTATCAGGGCACCCTAGGCGACTACTGCACAGCCCACAGGCATCACCAGCAAAGCTAAATACAGGCATACCTCTATCCTTGACCTCCAAAACCATCTCTACTACAGAGGCCCCCAGTGGTGGAGCAAACAAGCGCATGCTCTCACCAGCAAGTAGCATTGAACTCTTCATTGAAGCGAAACAGCAAAAACGAGTCAAAGATGAGAACATTTATGGTCAGATTGTTGAAGAGCTTAGTGCTGTGGAGTTAGGAAATCTTGAAGGGGAAAAAGAAAGTCCCAAAAAAGCTTTCAAATCAGGAAGCACCCCAGAGACCTGTGAGCCCACTGAGGAGGTAGATATGGACGAGCCAAGCCGAGACTTTTACAGCAATCCAGAGTTACAATCTCTTGCCAGAATTTCTCAAGATGCTGCTATGATGGAACAAAAACCAACACCTAAACTCACGATGGCTAGTAATCACCCTGGTTCTAGTATAGGTGCAGTGCCCTTGGCAATCACTGGTGCTTTACTGTTCTCCAAATTTCCAGGTCTTCACACGACTACTTGTGTGAGCTGGTGCTATCTCAATTCTACTAAGCCAAATAGTACCCAAACAGCTGCAAATTTTTCAGAGTATGCCTCGTGGTTTGTGAGATGCCGTAACCCTAACCCACCTGATCTTAGCACTGGGATGGTTCTTGCTCTTCTCCGATTCAAACAGAGGAGGGAGGATGCCATTTATTCAGTCGCTAGCATGTATCAACCTGGACTACTAGTGACCTCCACCCCCTGGAAACCGAAGCAAGAACAAGTAAGCGATCTGTTGTTGGTTTTTGCTGTTTTTTTGTTGGTTTTTGCCACTTGCTGCTGTGCTATATTTACCTGTATGTTATTTAGCCATCTGTTCTATAAGGTTGGTTGCACAATTGCAGGTAACACTGGACTACAGAGAGGAAGATACAAAACAAGATGTGAAGATAAAAGACATTAGCCATAGGTGCAAATCTTTACGAGAAGATATGGCATCCACCATACGGCAAGCAGAACCAGTCCGTGTGAAGATTTTTGAAGGAGGGTATGAATATGTAATTTGATCATGCTAATGTTCAAATGTGATTTTTGTAACACATCGAAATTAAAAGGTTCTGCTTGTTGTCCTCTATCAGGTATAAGTCCACTGAGGAATACGTGTATGTTAGAGGCCGTGGTCGGGGAAAGTATATATGTGAAGAGTGTGGCATTCGTTGTAAGAAGCCAAGCATGCTCAAGAAACACATACGAACTCACACAGATGTGAGACCCTACATCTGCAAGTGCTGCAACTTTGCTTTCAAAACTAAAGGTCAGTTTCACCACATTTACATTCAAGCATGATTGCAAAAGATTGGGATAGAAAAATAACTCCTGTTTTATTTAGGGAATCTCACCAAACATATGAAGTCAAAAGCTCACATGAAAAAATGCCTCGAACTTGGAGTTTCACCCACAGCCATGGACAATACAGAGGATGCTGGTAAGAATTTTGCAGTACTTTTTCATGCAGATGTGTAAGATTTCAATCTAGCTTAGTTAAATTTTAGTGAATGTTTTGCAAATAACATAATTTCGAGAGAATCGCTGGACGAATTAATCACACATGGCTGGAAGCCCATCATCTAACCATCCCCTCGTTAATTCGCACCCAATCGAATTCATTCCTCATCACTATAAAAACCCCCTCTTTCCCTTCTCCTCCTTTCCATTAATTCACGCCTTCCTAGGGGGGCAGACAGAGATCGAGCCGAACGGCGAACTCTTGCCCATGCTAGGGTTCAAACCATTAGGGTGCAGAGTCCACCGTTCTCCCAGCTCGCTCCCTGGACAGCACGCCCAAATTTGCTATTTTTCTGTTAATGAGGAAGCGTGAACTCTTAAAAGAGCCTTAAGGCCTTAAACTAGTTCCAACATTTTTCTGATTGTTAGAAGCGCTAATGTCGTTTTCTTACTGCTTGTGTAGATGACACACAGAAGTCCTTAGGCATCATGCCAGTGGAAACAACTGTTAAACATCAATTCTCAGATGCAGAAGATTCTGATGGCATCGATGAGGATGAACCAGATGACGAAGAAGATGATGAATGTGATGGTGATTCTACACCAAAAACATTGTCCAGAAGCACAAGTCCTCAGTCCTATGCAGTCAACAAACCATGCCTGTCTGGCTGTCTCAATAAACACTTCTACCCAAGCCGCAATCTGCCAAAGGAACAGCTTGGAGTTTCTTCTCCGAGTATCGATGATGATCTGACTTTTGAGCAGTCAAGCAGTTCCTCTGAACCTTGTCCATCTCAGCTGCTGTCACCTTGCTGGGATTCACCTCGCCAGAGATACATGTCCCCAAGAGGAGATCTCTCACCACAGCGTCACCTGTTGTCAAGCCGTGATTCATCTCCTTTAAGGGCCATTTCTCCAAGGAGCATCAGAGGGGATTTTTCACCCATCCGGCAGCTGTCACCTGTAAGAATTACAGGTTCAGACCCATCGGGGCAACGAGCACAGTCTCCACTGGGTCGACAAAAAGGGGTGCTCAGGGCCATGTCCCCACGGAGGGGTTCTTTTCAGCACAGGACCCTCATGGATCCGGGAAGAAGTTTGAGATTTCAAGCTTCTCCCCTTCGACCAGTCACCGGCATGCGAACAGACACCAGAATGGTATGGTTTAAGATTTACATTCATGCATGTTTTTATCAAGTGCGGCATATATTGCATTCAGTGAACACAATCAATTCTTGTCCAGTACCCATGCTTTACTGATTTAGCTACAGGAAAGCAAGTTGCATTTTACACATTGCTTTTGGAGACAATGTGTACATTATAAGTATAAAACTATTAACTGTTGATATCATTTTATTCTTATTAAAAAATTTTGACATCAATGACTTCAAATCTGGCACCATTCTTTCTTTCTGGTCATTATAAACTTTTTTTGTAGAATAAATCTTCATGATAGAATAAAATCTTGATAAAATATAATGCCAGCATTTTTGGGTAAAATATCTCAATTCTGTTGCCAATAAAAAAATAAATAAATAAATAAAAAATATATATAATATATAAATAAATGTTTTCACACCAAATCTACACCAATTCTGATGAGTATATTTCATTCTCTAAAAAATACCTTACACATCAGAATGATTTGGTCAGCACTATGATCAGCATCTCTTCTTTTCAGGATCAATGGGATACTCCTCAGAATCTGTATGTACCTGTCAGCCTATGCAGCAGTCAAGATCGGTCCACAACCCTGCAGCCAGACGTCTTCAGCCATTTGCCTTTGCACTCTCAAGGACAGGTGTCAACGCCGGTTCCGATGATCCCTATTGGGGGGTTAAGAATGCCCACCATGTCGACATCTGGTGCTGCTGGGGAGAGAAATCTGCTCCTGTTAAATCCACAGGGAAACATATTAGAAACGGCTAGTTCAGGCTGGACCTCAGCCCCTGTCCTAGATCCAGGAGTTGCCTACGGTGGAGAAATAGCAACCTCTTCCACTGGCCTTCCTAGCAAAAACGATAAGAAGGAGGAAAGCATCTACATCTGTGCAAAAGCTATTGCGTCCCTCAGAATCACATCTGAAGATGCTGCTGATAAACCACCTAAAAGCTGACTTCGTAAGCATCTCCTAAGCGCTTTTAGATTCAGAAGTAAAACTGAAAATCAAACTCAGACCAGAAACATATTTTATGCAAGTATTCAGTGGTTGTGTTCAACATACATTCTGTGGATTCTTGTGTTGCACTGGTGGTAGCAAACGTCTGTACTCAAGGGGGGATAGAGTTACCTTTAAGTGTCTGTGCCATTAACCCGGATGTTTTATTATTCAGGTAGCCTAGCTGCTGTAAACATGCCAAGTTTAACAAACTTAAACTAATTTGCTCAGTAGTTGACCTTTAGCGCCCCCTTGCAGTCTGACACATTTCGGAAGACAAAGATGCACAAAACTTGTTTGGAGTATGTTTTTTGCCATTAAGAGTCTGACCAAGGAGTTTTGGTAACGTAGGCAGAAACATAATACACAGAATATGCACAACATCTTGCATTTATGTTCAATGCATATGCTGTATTCTCCTGCCATATCAGTTACAACTATAAATATGTACAACAACACATGCAAAAGAAATGTTTCACGAAAACCATAGTTCTGAGTTCCACAGGACTGAAAGTGCGTCATTGCGTCCCAAGTATATAAAACGCCAGTCGCCGTTCTTACTGAAATCGTCTTTGACTTTTGCTTGTGCCTTTTAAGAAGACGTTTGCATATCCCTCGATGAGAGAAAGTCATTAGACGTACCCTGTTTATGCACTTAACAATAGTGGTGGTCATTAAGTTGAACTTATATGAGGTACTGTGGTTGCTTTTTGAGATTGCATTTATTACATAAGTTAAAGTTTGCATTAAGCTGTGCTATGACATTGCCTTGTATGCTCTTGTATATTTTTGCTGGCACCTTTATAACTTAACCGCATTATGTGCGTTCAAGATTATGAACCCAAAAGTGTTGATAAATTCTTTAACCTTCTCCACCGTATAGTATTTTTCTAAATGTATCATACCTCGTTTCCTTATTTAATCTTTAGATTTTTCTGCACTTAAGCAAAGAAATGTCATTACAAGACATTTTTAATATAGACCTGCGTATGACATCATATTATTATATAAAAAGCAGTAAGTATTGTGCATTAAGATGACTATTCAAAGCACTTTCTAGTGAGCTGATAGCCTCAATGCCGTGTCATCAATATTGAAGCTCTTTTAAATTATTTTTCATTGAATTAATCATATGGCACAACATTCCAGTCACTGTTAGGTCAATTATATGTGCACACACACACACATACGCATGTACATATTTACACAAATACACACACATAATCGCTATCATGTACTGTAATTACCTTTGAAGAGTGGCTTGTGTTGAAGTAAACAAAAATGAATTGTATATTTGAAGGGATAGTTGCTTTTTCAGGTTTTTCTGGCCATCGGATGAAGGGGCCTTGTCTGGTGAAATTGTCTGACTGTTTGAATGTATGAATTTTTTGCCTAAGTCATTTTAAATGTCTTTAAAGAAGGTATAAGTGCTATCTCATATTAAACATTACAGATATCATATGAAGTAGCGGTCAGTTTATGGTATTTATATTAATAGTCTGAGCATTTAAAAAATGCTGAGATTGGTGAGGTTAAACTGAGTTTATACTGAAGGAACTTTCATGTCATGTTTACAGTATTACATATTAAAGATTTTGAGGTATCTAGGTTGAATTTATGGCATTTTAGAAATTACAACTGTTATTTATCTTACGGACTGGTACATGGTCATCATTTATAGAAGTTCATGAACATTTCTTTTGTTTTGCCCATAAAGGCAGCTGATTTCTTCTTCTTCTTTGTTTTACTCTGATTACAAGATGTCCTTTGGGAAAAAAAAATTAAAGTTCTATTATAAAAACTTGTTGACAGTGTTCTTACCTCAAAATGAAATATGCATATTAATAATAATAAACAAACCAGAGAAGTAAATACATTTCCATCTCTAATGCTTTTAAGCACATACGTAATCATATGCTTCTTTTTGCATTATTTTGTATTTTTCTAAATCTACAAAACTCATAACGATTTCAGAGGAAACTTTAATTGCACAAAAAGTAAAATGAACAGTAGATTATTATTGTGCAAAATATTTACAAACACTAATTCCTGCCTCTAACAGTGTTTCACAGTGAGGTAGAAACACTTGGATGGACGACATGCAATCATGCAGTCTGATGAAAAATATCTACTATTGCATTCTTTTGTGTGCTATTTTTAATCTGGTGACTGTCACTGATGTGTTAAATAGCCTAGCCTTCTGCAGAGGATTTCAAAAATCTCAGCCATACACAAAATCTTGGTGATAATGGTGAAAATGTACATTGCACTGAGGAAAATAGTCTTTTCAAAGTGCTCAGGCACCATACACTTGGTGAAGTTGAGCATCTTGTCCAGTGAACTGGCATCACAGAAGTACAGTAGTGAAACCAGGAATCCAAAGAGACGACTCTGGAGCCAGAACGCTGCCACCTCCAGGACGATCCGTAACAGTACAGAAATGATGTAGAACACTGTGTATGTTGGTTGTTCTAGAATATCCTCTTGGTCTATGTTTTTATATGCCGCATACAGATGGAAAACAGCCCCTGGAATAAGAACTGTCACTAGCTGCAGGGCCCAAAACACCTGCCAAAACAAACGTTTTCCACAGTTAATATTTTGTAAGGTATATCTTTGTAAACCTAACTTAAGAAAAAAATAAATAACTATAAAATATATATTTTTTATAAAATAATATGCATCTTTGCTGACTTACCCCAAACCTTTGAATGCTAATGCAATATGATTTCCATAAAAAATATTAAGAAATAAAATGTAAAATAATATACAGTGTAGTAAGGATGCTTTTTGAAACTTTTGGTTAATTGACATTTTAAAATATATTCAAACCGAAAACAGTACTGTTTGTATTGTAATACAATTTCGGAATATTACAATTTTACTGTGTTTCGTAAATGAATAGATATTGGGGCATGTTGAACCTGTTATTAAATCATAATGTTTTAGATATTTACATTTCAAATAAAACCATAAAAATTATCATACAACATTATGTGACAACTTGTTTTACATTATGTAAAACTCTGACAACACCGTATAGTCTTGACTCAAAACACTAGTAAAAAATTATTTTACTTTTTTTTTTTTATCTCATACTCAATTAAAGCTTTCCATCTGTTTTTGAAATAAGTAATTACCTGTGGTGTTACAGGTCTGAACTGATTGTAACAGAAGAGGTTCAGCTCTCTCCTGTCGGGGTCGCAGCTGAAATGAAGGGCCTCATTCCCATAAACAGCAAATCCCAGAACGCCCAGAAAGAACATGCGCACAGAGCCAAAAAACAGGGTGTGGAACTGACCAATCACAGTCGGAGGCCGGAGCTACAAAAAACAGTGAATCAAACAAAATAAAACAAAATAGGTATGTCACTTCATACGTGGCCTACAACAATATAATTTAAAGCAACTTCATGTGTATTTTTCACCTTAAAATTTCAGTAAAAAAATATTAGAGAGAATAGCTTGAGTCTTTCACACACTACCCCAGTGAAGCTTTGAACCCTTTTCGAATCAGTGATTCGGAGCACATGTCAGCTAAAGTCACGTGATTTTTCGAAATGCTTAGATATTTCAGTTATCAGTTCAGTGAAGTCATAAATCAGTGTGTGTGTGTGTGTGTGTGTGTGTGTGTGTGTCTTAAGCCTGATTTGATAGTTTTGTATACATTTTAATGACCCAAATGGCACATGTGTATGATAAGTAGGAGTATCTGATTAATCATACAGATGTTATACAGACACTATGTTGATTTTGTTAGTTGGAGAGGATTTAGTAGATTATAATTTGAAAAAAACATTTGCAATTGGGTTCTTATAAGCCTTTTTATGCATGTTTTGGCGTGGGGTTTTTGTTACATACACTTTTGACCAGCAGGCGTCACTAGCGTGTAGCGTTTCGAGCGCTTCGAACAGGTAGGACGTTTTGCAAAGCAACTGGTTCAGTTAAAATTTCGATATTTTCTTCTTTTTAAATAATGCTCTATTTTCAACAAAACTTGTTGTCGGAGATGAGCGGATACGAAATTGCGCGGGAAAATATCCCGCGAAATTCGGCGATTGCTTTACGGCAGAAACAAATACACAGCTACCTACATGCAACTTCAGGGTCGCAAAAATACACAAAAACCAGGCTACATACAGTTGCTTTATGACCATTGAAACAAACAAAACTTTTGAAGTCAAATGTTTTCTAAATTATTAAAAATCTGTTGACACTTTTTTTGCCACTAGTATAATGCATCAATTAAATATATTGCAATGCAGAAAACCTAATAACGTGTTGATTTTACCATAAAAATAATGAAAAAAGACATAAAATGAAAATGAAAGCGACACATATCGTGTTACTTACACATCCCTCATAGAAGTTCTTGATGTAGTTTAAGGACATAATAATGTCTTTTTTCTTAAGTTGAGTTACTCATTGTAATGCTTGGCCCTCATTTTAGACCCGTTACCTTCTGCTGAGCTCTAGCTCAAAGGCTGACACTTCTGTTGACCTGTGCTGAATATTTCCTTTTCATCTGCTCTACCTTCATCCATTTACACAAAAAGATAACAAAAAGGAAAAACAAAAGGACTGGACATGTGGTCCACACATAATCCCCATTCGTCAGCAGAAAAAAACAACCCAGGCCTTTGAGGCATTCAGCTGACAAAATTACAACAAATATAAGGCTTAAAGTGATATTAAAGAAATGTGGACATGGAAATAAAACAAATGCAACAGCTAATGTTTGCCTGCATATGCAAACATGCATGCATGATAACAGTCAGTTTTGCATTACCAGAATGAACAAACAAAAATTACATTCATTTTGAATTGATTTTGTGAACTTACCAGCCTGATCCCGAGTGGACAGTTTGTCCTCCTCATTTAACCAAGCATAAAGCAAGACCTCATGGGAAACAACTGTCTGTCCCAGCGCTGTCACATATCAAAGCTGATGAAGTCACTAATTAAAAGATCAGCATTTATCCATGTGGCTTTATGCAATCTGTACAATCCCATGCAAACAGAGGGTCATACCGTGCAATCCTGAAAACATGCCGCTCTGAGAGCTGGGCTCTGCCGAGAGACTCTTTTCACACTGAGATTAATGGAGGCTTGGTGAGAATATCTGTGCCGCTCAGAGCTTTGGTTACTAGAGCTGCAGTGGGCTGTATAATGAAGAACTTTTGGAGGAAATATTGAAGTTATGCTTACTGTGCATGCATACTTTCCAAATGATTTGGTCTTTTTGAAAAGTTTACATATATATTCTACATTTCAAGTGGATAGAAACATTGAATTAAAGTTGTCCTTAAACCTAAAACCGCACCTAAGTGCGTTTTTGTTTTAGGACAACTTTGATTAACTTTTCTGATCCTCTTCAAATGTTCAAATCCTCTTCAAATTCTTAGTGGTCATGAAACAAATCCCCCATAGACCTGGGGCCTGTTTCGTAAAACAAGCTCACCAAATAAGCCAGGTTTATTCCAGTTAGCCTAACTTATTGTCAGTTGATTTGGTTCAAAATAAGTCAGATTAACTGAAATAAGCATGGCTTATTTGGTAAACTGGCTTTATGCAGTGGCGCCTCAAGTCAAGTCAAGTCACTTTTATTTATATAGCGCTTTTAACATTACAGATTGTAGCAAAGCACTGAACATTATCAAATAGAAGAACAGAGTGATGGTAATGTATAATGACGAGAATTAAA
>JAUCMU010000001.1:13169473-13191392 GCA_032275025.1 Enteromius treurensis
ATAAATATACACAGTACATACAAATATATTATGTAAAGAAAAACTTTTATTTTGGATGTGATTAATCGCGATTAATCGTTTGACAGCACTCTAATATGTATCAGCTGATTGGATTAATCAAGACTTAAATTTAACACCAAGTGTAAACAGCCTAAAACTAAAACGAAGACAAACTGAATTTTTTCAGTTTTGATACCTTGGTGAATGTGTGGAACTGGTGCAGCTGGGACTCGGCGAGGGCAAGTTTTCTCTGCAGTGTTTCCAAAGCCTGAGAGCTCTGCTCGGCCAAACCGTGCATCTGTTTAGATGCAGTCTGCTCCAGCTCAGCCATGGCCCGATCGCGCTCGCTTATGCGCGCCTGGAGGACAGCCACTCTCTGTTCCTGAGGATGTGTAAGCAGAAATCAGATATTCCACCAAACCAAACACACCTTAAATAACTTCTAACAATCCTTTCTTGAATTAGGACATTATATTACGAATAGATAACAGATATATAATAGATATCTGGTAAAATAACAATGAACCCACAGATCAATAGCAAAAGATGAAACGAAAAGTGTGGCATTCGGGCCAAACATCAAATGAGACTGATGGTAATTAGGTGAATAATGAGGAAAGAAAGAAAAAAAAGAAAGAAAGAAAGATACAATACAATGCAGGATAAGCACCAGTAAAAAAAAATACTGAAGTAACATTAAAAATTACTGAGCAATGAAAAGATGCTCTGGAACCTTTTTCTGAAGCTCTTCTTTGAGTTTTTGGCTGGTTGCTTCGTGCTGTTTTTTTTCTGCAGTGGCAACTGTCAATCTTCTCTTTAGAGAGTCGACAAGGGCTTTCCGGTTAGTTGACTCATCAGTAAGAGATTTCATCTAAAAAAGAAAAGTAATTGTTATTAAATAAGAGTGGGGTTGCCGAGACCGAAAATTCAATTACTGCAATATTTTTAAACAGACAGTGAAATGTGGAAGCCTAGGAAGTTCAGACTCTGGATGAGTGACACAATCAATAACGGCAGAGAGAATAATTAATTCCAGGTTGCTCCAAGGCTGTTGCCATGGCTAGTATAGTATCTGTTGTTCGAGCAGGACCTACTTTCTTCTCCAAGTCTTCAGTCACTGCTCTATGGCTCCTTTCGGAGTCCTGGCAAATCTTTAGTCTGCACCTGAGATCCTCCACCAGCTGCCTTTTCATTGTCACATCCCTCTCTAAAACACCAACCCTGTACGTAAACACATGATCATAAACATCATTTTTTTTTCTTTTTTTATGTGGACATGCTGACTTTAAAAATTAACAAATGGAAATGAATAATTTAACAGAGAGAAAACAAATAAAACCCCAGCAGTATTGTAACCAGATTCCTCCTAAATAGTTTAAGCATCTACACATCTCTGACATATAAAAGTGTTGGAATATGTTAACATTTGAGGGCTGTTTTATGGACTGCCTCCTTGACCAGAGCTGCTGTAATGATGAGTAAAGGTCCTTTTTAAATAAATATCCTCAAATTCCAGAGAGAGAGAGAGAGAGAGAGAGTGAGTGCCTGAAGCAAATGCACTGAATAAATGTGAGAGCTTCTTATTGGAGTGACATTAAATTAAATAAGACCGGGTGGCCTGGGGAAATGGAGTCAGGTTACCCAACAGCCATTAATGAGAAAACCCATATTGACCCCGCTGTAGAGTGGACGAAGCGTTTCTCCTGTTGACTTACAGCCACGCTTCACTCATCCTCCCCCACTTCACTCCATCTTTCCCAAAGCTCAAGAGAGCAAATGGCAATTAGATCTATAACATTTATTTTAGGGGGAAGCTCGCCCAAAAAGAATAGCGGGATGGTGATACTGATGACTGGTGTGAGCCTCAAAACAGCTCCTCTATGAACGCCTGGCTCACTAAATCGTTTGAACGCTTTCCTTCGCGCTCTCCGCTTTGTTTCTTTGGTGTTGAGGTGCTAGATTGCTAATTCAGAACGTATTTTGGATGCTAATACAGTTGTAAGTGCTTTCATAGATCATGGACGCGCAGTTTGCAGTAGAAAACAAAGGAGTTGAATACATTTATATGGAAAGACAACAGGCGGCACATGAAAGGCAGGCCTTTATGAATAAGGCAGAGACCTCTGCGCCGGATATTGACTCAGGACATGGCAGCATGCTTTGAAATTCACTTTTTTTGAAGGCAGTGCAGCAGATGTATTTTTTACAGTGTCTAGACATGTATTTCATTTAAACAAGCTGCGTGGCGTAAGGCGGCTTCTGCTCACTGGGACTCCTCATCTGTGATCTCACATGTTGTCACTGACTGCTTTGAAACCCCAGAGTTTTGTGTGTCTGCAGACACACCATGCGACATTCACACACTTCTGAGAAAGTACATCTTGTGTGTGTGTGTGTTTCTTGAGATGAAAAATGGCAAGAAAAAAATAATATATATATATATATATATATATATGTATAGTATTTGCCTTAATGGCAGGTTTTAATGGAAAAACCTCGCTAAATGTTTTATTTATTACAACAGCCATTTTTTATCCCACTGAGATGGCTCAAAATGAGTGACGTGGAAAGAAAAGAAACGAAGGAAGTAAAGAGGACAGGGAGAAGGCAACCAGTTAACACAACAGACTGTCAGACTCAGTGCCCAGGGCAAGACATCTTATGACGATAGTGCATAACTACATGGGAAGGAAATTACAGCTCCTGTCACTGTCTCTTTCTGTCTGCTTGTATGTATCTCTATACGCAGCCAGCATCATGGATTTGAAAACCTACGAATGGTGTTGAAGTCTGCCACATGGTGGAATCAGACACTGCAAATGTGACCCAGAGCACGAGAAAGAGAAACAGAGGGTGAAGAAGTGTGAATACCTCAAGACTAAGAAGGGAAGAGAGGCAGTCAAGAGCGGGGATAGAGAGCATTTACCTCTCGTGCAGTTCCTTCAGTGTCTGATCTCTTTCATCTAACTGAGCCCTCAGGCTCTTGTTAGCAGCAGTGTGTTTGCTCATCTCACTGCTGGCATTCTGTAGAGAGAAAGAGTCACACATTTATCCTATCATCTGATATCCCATCGTGCAGGACTCATTTATGAATATTGAGCCATCGGGATGCTTAATGAGGAAGCTGCTTCACATCTGTTTCACAGAAATATACACATCTACATATGTTCTGTGTATGGGCATATGGTCAACGATGTGATGTTAATTTTTTATTCAGATCTATGAGGTAATTTAAAAGTATGCACAATTATATGTGTGTTTTTGTTGGGCTTAAAGTAAATGAATGTTTAGGTGATTTAACGACCAGGATATTGCAATAAAATAAAACGTTTTATTAATATTTAATGAAAAAAGTTAAATTATCTACAGTAGTTTGATATATATTTCATTATTATTTCTTAAACAGGAATACATTAATGAAATGCAAAATCTTTGAAGAAAAAGGTAAACCATATCAAAGTCAGCAGGGAAATCTATTTGTCATCATGACAAGAGAACCATAAAAGTAATAATAAACAGGAAATAACAGTTTCTGTTTCGATAATAAATCACAGTGAGGCCCTGCTGTAGAACCTCATGATGGTATTTATTTTATTATTATTATTTTTTGATATTACATCACATAAGATATGCTGATCTTTTCATGAAAAGGCAAGGTTAGTCAAATAAAGTAAAGTGAAAATGTATTATTCATAATTTGCAAACAAATATATAGCAACATTTTTGTAGATTTTTTATTTTTTGTAATTTCTCCTATTTGTCATCTCAGACATCCTTATTTGTCACTAAATCTTATATTATGCATTGTAGCACTGCATATTTATATATTTATCATTTAGAGCATTATTTATTATGCTGGGTTTTGATCTATTTAGTGGCAGATTTGTTCAACCTCTGTGAATGTGTGTCAAGGTAAGAGGCACACTGAAAACTCTGACGACAGCTTGAGTTGGTGGGATGCCTGTGATCATGTGAATGATGGATATTTGTATGTGCACCTTGTCTTTAGTTGAAAGGAATGGAGGACTCGTTTATGTAGCACACATCCTGACTGCATATAACACACACCCACACACACTCTCCTGTCTCTTGAACATGACACTACCATTGAGACCAACACAAAAATATAAAGAGCAGTGCCAGACCCCATATTTCAATTGGATGATATTATAGACTTGTTTATGGGGAGAAAAAGAAAAGAAGAAAAAAAAAAACATACTTCAAATGGAGAAACTCAAACTTAACATTTCAATGCATGTTTGAACTTTGTTTCAAGTTTCAGCTTTTCTGTTGGTATGTTCTAGCTATTAAATCCATGCATGTCTTTATTTATCAACAAATATATTGTATACATTTATGTATTTATCTATCTAACTAATAATATAGTAATAATATAATAATATCTAATAATATATTAATATTTAACATTTTTATTATCTTTGTTTTTTGCTCTATTTCTCATCATACTTTAGTCTAAAATGGTCGTGAAACTATTGCAGAGGATACATAAACAAGCACTAAAATTATTTAACATTCTTTAATATTTTACGACAGTTGAATTATTTAAAAACAATACCCACCCGAGGTGTAACAGCCACTCTGCTGCATGTCGTGGCCTCATTATTACCTCAAGGTGTGCATTATTTGTCAATAATTCAACGGTCCGTTGTTAGTCATTCCTTTTTTATATTATATTGTATTATATTATTTTATATTATATCATAAATACATTGTTTTCTGTTTTTTGTTTTTTTAATAAACCTAACATTGTATGGCAATTTTGTTGGCCTGAGATTAATTTTCCTCATGAATCTTGTTGGATAGAAATGATTGCTAAATATGCAAATTCAAATGTAAATAATGAATAGAAGTTACACATGAGTTACACATATTCAGGCCTTTACAAAAAAAAGTACTTCCCGAAAACAGTGACTTGATAGGTACAAAATATAAACAGACTTATGTACTGATGCTAATCTTCCCACACAGGTTTCTGTTTTAATCTATCAATCAAATACAAATAAGTTGAACCTACTGGAATGAAAATAGTTTTAAAAGACCTTCAGTCGGTGAGTGAGCTGTTTGACTTGGGCCTGCAGGTGCTCGGGGTCCACGGCAGGGGGGTTCATGGACGTTTGCTGCCGTATTCGTCTCCACTGCTCTAACTCCATCTGCAGAGACGCCTTCTGCTGCTCCAGACCAGCCAGCTCGCATGCCTGCTTCTACTCACCAAAACACAAATAACCAATAAACAAATCCACGTGTACGAGCTCTTACAACTGCGGAACAAAGGAGCAGATAAGTATCAATTAAGCGGGCTGCATGACAAATAAGCAAAAGTCTGATTAAACATTTTCTGGTGAATTTTATGATTAAGGAGCATTTTATTTAGGCTAAGGACTACGTAGCAGTTTGTGATTAAAGCCCTAAATCCGATTAAAGCTTTATGCTAATTAGTAGGCAGATCATTCCTCCGTTTTTCTGTTGATTGTCAGCCTTAATAGAGCCATTGTCGGCTCGTCCCAGTGCACTCTGGGAGTTTATCAGCACTGCGTAGAGCTGAAAGCTGAGCACTAGGACTAATTGCTCACTCGCTCACTAACATACACAGTTACTGCATAGAACTAAGTGAATAACACAAAGCCCTGTTTGGGGAATAAAACCACAGAGTTTATAACAACACTCAGATGCGATACTTCACCCTCTGTCCAAACATAATGATTTCTTACTGCACCCAGCATACAATATGGGGCAAATAAGAGGAAAACATCCACACACACACACACACACACAGTTTCTTGCTGAACATCTCAAACATGCAGCTGCTGATATCTGGTTTCTGACCTTTTAATAGAGCATTCTCCTTCTCTATCTTTTTTCTAAGATAGTTTTTGCTAATGAAAGACACACTGAGAGGCAGTGATGGTGTTTCCAGTAAACTGAGGGTGACCCTGCACTGGAGGATCATGTGGCTTTTTGCTGTCCGATGAAGCACAGGTTTTCAGATTGCTTGATGTTAAGGCCATGAAGATATGATATTACCTTTGCGAGAGACTCACTTAAAAAGGTATACATTTAAAAATGTGTAAACATTTTTTTGTTTTTTTTAAATAATAAAACAAATATTTATATACACATACAGTATGTTTATAATTATCTTATTTACATTTATAAATGATTCAACTTAGGCTGTCACAGCAACAACAAAAATATATATTTTTTGTACTGTATAATGTAGAATATATTTGTGTTACACACAAATAATAAATATCTATATCAGTAATATAACATTTGCTAAATGTGTTAAAAACAATCGTGCTGCACATTTAATTAATTTCTATAAGGAGTTAACACCATTTTGTAAAATGCATTAACGTTTCCTTCTCTCAAATTGTACATAGACCCCAAGAGTCCTTTGTTAGAATTTTTTTTTGTGAGAATGCTTGAGTAGACGGCTTCTACAGATCAGTGATTTACGAACTGCCATGACCAGTCAGTCACCTGGAGCAGTAAATTAAACTGTCAAGCTTGTTAGAATCCAGTCACACTCGTCTCTCTCACCCAACTCGGACGAGATGTGGGGAGGTTAGTTTGGCTTAGCGCTAACAGCCTCTGAAAGCCTTGCTGTCAGAAGAGAAGTCTAATCCTGAGGTAATCCCGACCCTTCCTAAAAGAGGAACACGGACTACACCTGCAAATTACGCATATTACAGGCACGGCCTGTCAAACAGGCTGTCAAGTCCCTCCGCCGTGGTGATAGGAGAGGTTCTGCCACACTATGATTAATCCCACCGCCATGATTAATCTGAACGGCTCAAAGGTGTGACAGCAGTCTTCACGAGAAAGCTGACCTGAGTGGGGGTAGATAGGTGAACGTGTCCAACCTGTCAAAGTACATCAAGTGTACTTCCTCTGTCATCCGTAACAACACGAGCTCAGATTCATGACACGTACAGCACTTTTTTGTCACCTACATTTATTGTGTCACAGCACCAGCTTGTGGTTGGAGAACTTAATAAAACAAAATATGTTAATTCTTTATTTAAGAAAAGAAGTGAGAGAAGTGAGAGAGAGAAAAAAAGGAGAGATCAGCTGGAAACTCCCCAGGGATATGGACTGTGATTGACTGATGAAAGTGTCACTTCACTGTTGAGCATGTGTTCCACTTATAGAGAACAAGGAACACACACACACACACACACACACAACAGCAGATGCATTATATCAGGTGCTGCTAAAACAACCATCAGCCGCAGTTCTAACACATGTAGGGAAGTGAGAAGCCATTCAACTCATCTAATATACATCACAGAGTCTGTAATAAGAGATCCATTCTATGCTAATACTGCATATGACATCCGTGTGATCACTACAAGAGCTCTGTGACACTTCAACTCTGCCACAGCACGACTACTGCGCTTCAAGCTTTAATTGAACTTGGCCATTTATCACAGGAGCTTTGTCTTTTCTGCCTAGACAATATAATGAGAGAGAGGGTGAGAGACAGAAAGAGAGAGAGAGACATTAAAATGAGCAAAATAAAGGATCGATACCAGACCACAAAGGGCACAGGGATCAATGTGAGCTGAGAGTAGTGTGACACCCGACACGAACACTAATACAGAAGAAACACAGACTCTCACACAGAGGGGGAAAAAAATACCAGAATTTGCAAACGAATAAAAGTAATGTGCTTATTTTTAGTGCAGAACTTGGCTCGTGTTAAAAGTGTTACAATACAATTACAGAAAAAAGGACTCATTTAGTCAGAAATGCTAATTATTTAAACTTCAATTTAAAAAAGACAGCTATATAAAATACAATTCCCATGTTTTAATTGAATATATATTCCTAAAATATTATAATATCAAATAATTGTGTTATTTTCTCTAATTTTCTGATTATAATGTACAGTAAAATTTGTTCCAATAAAAAGAACCAGCTTTTGCATGAAAGTGAACCAAACGCAGTTGTGGTTTCTTGATGACTTTCTGATAACACACCAAGAGTAGAGTAAAATAGCTTTTAGTACACTACTGAAATAACATGTGAATGATTCATTTTTAACATGTCAAAACTACTATTTATTTCGATTTATTTTTTAGAGGAGAAAATTGCTCTCTATTTCCTCCCTGCATACGAACATCTGCTGGTGGAGGAGCGTTTTACTTGGCAGTGGAATCAGAAACCATTCTAATAATTCTATCTAGAATAAAAGGCAGAGCATACGGCTAGGTGAACTCATGAATATACACGAGTATATTTACATTCAAAGGTGCAGAGCTGGATTTGACACCCAAGCTATAAGACCCACACTACTCCAGCTGATGGTGTGATGGAGGGCTGCTGTCTTTTATCTTGGCTGCTATAGTTAGCACTGGTGAAGCCTTTAATGAACTCATATTAATATTTACCTCACTGCCTAATATGTACTAATGTGTTTGCTCTAAAGTTATCAAATATGTTCTTGAGAACAGATTTTTTGTTCAGTCTTTATCCGACTCAAACTTCAAGGATTGTCTTTTTGCGCTTCCTGCAGATTACCCTAATAATCATGAAAAGCACGCAATATCATTTTCTAGACGACCAGCTTGACAGCTGCAGAGATCGCTTTCATTCATTTTTGCCACTCTCTTCCGATTGAACGCTTCTGGTACGTGTGTCCATGTCCTGTGTACAGGTCCATTCATATGCACTGAATACTCCCAGAAAATAATTGTTAAATAATTGTTGTATTTCTAATATTTATACTTAAATTAAAAAACAAGCTCCATATTTGACTAATTTCTTTGGCAGAGTTGTTAATTAATTTTGTAAAAAATTTCTGTTCCATAATTTACTTAATTTTGTACTGGTATCGGTAATAATGGCCTTTATTCATAGCACATAGTAAAAAGCCATTTAACAAATACAAAAAATATTATCTTTGCTGTTGTTTTTGTTGATGATGTTTTTCACAACAATATGGATAACGTGAAAATATATCTTATTAATGCTTACATATTTGTTATATCTGTTACATATAATATTAGACACAATTCATTTTGATTAATTACACAAAAATGGTACAATTAATTCATTATTTTGTAATCAATCTGCAGACCTAGTCAATACAACCTACAGAATTCTTTGTCTGTCTGCTTGTCTTTCAGAAAACCATTGCTACACAAGCAAAAGAAGAAATTCTCAAATGAACATAAACTACACACATAGTCATGTTCCACACACTACTTTGATTTTCATCACCTCATCAGACAAGAGGATCAAATCTGGGCACTCCACCTCTAGCCAATTAAAGAGGGTGATCACACTACAGGGCAGCAGGGGGCAGCGTGCAGGGGCACTCAACCTGCTGCCCTTTCACCACTCCATTAATAATGCAAGATTTGAAGTCAAACAAACAAACAGTCATATATGCGCATGTGCAAACACACATACAGACTTGCAAAGTGTCATTGCGGCAGGGTGTGTTTTGGAAAAAGAGATGGACTGGACACCAGGGCGTTCATCTTGACCTCCTGTTCCACTCAAGAGTCTTAATCAAATCTCAAATGGGCTTGGCATTTCCAACTGCACAGTCTAACTGGAGCCAGCACACGACACTGTGCATGTACATTTGAAAACAAATTTATATAAGTATGAGCATCATAAAGTCTGTCTCCACAAAAAACAAGAACCGATAAACAAACTGTTAAATAATTAATAACATTTAAATAAACAGTTATAAATAATGTAAATATTGTAAACAGTGTGGCTAAGTGCAATTCAAATTAAAGAATTGAAAAAGATCGGCCTTGTTTATTGCAACAAAATCATCACTTTTAAATATTAACACTTTTTTATCTATTAACCTTTTTTTCCTTCATCTCTAAGGCTTTTCTGGCTCTCTTTCCTGCAGTCCATAGTATTTTAATCCAATAAGTCCTGCAAATGTGCTATATTGTATGTATTATGCATATTTAGTATGAAAAGGCTGTAATGACTAATATTTAAATAAACCAATACATTAATACATCACTTACTTTAAAGCAAAAGGTTTTAAGTTGTACCTTAAATTTTATCTTAGCTATTTAGTCAAATTATACAAATTTCTGTTTACATACGGTGTATATTTATTTTGTATATATAAATACATAACATGCACATATCTATACATGCATGTATATATTTAAGAGTAATGTTATGTTTATACATTTATTATTTATGATATTACTTACATTAAATATATACATGGAGCTATTTTTAAAATAAATACTTTGTTTGTATTTATTTATATATACATAATGAATATTCACAGCATACACATATCTTATATAGTCAAAGACTTTTTTTTGGATGCAATTAATCACGATTAATCGTTTATTAGCACTATTGTTTAGCTTTGTTTTTTTTACTATCCCTAAGAATTGAATTTTTGAGAACAATAATTATGTACAATTCTTTAACATATAAATAAATAAATAGCTCCAGGAGTTAATAAAGTGCTAGTGGAGAGGCTCTGGTCTCTCAATACCTTTGAAAGCTGCTTGCTGGTGTTGAGTTGCTGGAGAAGGGAGTCTAACTGTACTTGAGTTTGCACTTGTCTGTGGCTCTGCTCCGCTGTGAGCTGCTGTGCTGCTTGTTTGTCTGCTTGTAGAGCTGCGACTTGCTGCTGGAGGGACAGAAGACGCTGTTGCAAAACAGCATGGGACTTTGAAATTCTTTTCTTCCTGATCTTTTGCAGGGAGGCACCTGAGGGTGGTGAAGAGGACACAATGCTACCGTCAGTCTCTTTCAAGCTGACAGCAGATAACTAAGGTTGTAACTAGACTTTAATTATGCCTTACAGTACAAAACCAGCTAGTATGATAACAATATTATATCCACAGTATTACAGCCACTGCTTTAATTTGAAAATTACTGTGAGTGCTGTGACTATAATTTTGTTTCAGTGAATATTATTTCACAAAATAATGTATTTATGTGTATAGTATAGTTAAATGTTATTTTGATTTCTTACACTCCTGTCATGCAGAATTGTGTTCTGGTTAAACCCTTGAGTTTTTAATTTTAACATAAAAAAAAAAACCAAAAAAAAAAACATAGATTTCGTTTAAACATAGAGTTATGTGTTCAATCACAAAACATTAAACAATACAATATAGAGGACCGCATTTTGTAATTGTGCAGTTTTCCCAAACTTTCCTTGCTTTGTGCTTTCAGTTAGCTTTGAACTACCATTCCAATGTTCATAGTGTTCCACTGTGTCTTATGTTTACCAAGGCTGCATTTATTTAATAAAATTGACAGTAAAACAGTGATATTGTGAAATATTATAAATATTTTATGACAAATTTTCAAATGTTTTCTATTTTAATACATCTTAAAATGTATTCCTGTAATTGCTAAATTTTGAAATTAGTCTCTTATTAACTGCAATTATTTGATTTAAAATTCAGTATAACAGTTGTGAAATAATACAAATTTAAATAATAGTTTTTTTGTAAAAAATTGAAATGTATCTAATTTATTTATTTAATAAAAATAATTTATTAGATAAGGTACATCCAAGCAATCAAGAGCAAACAATCACTCATTACGCAAGTGCCTGAGCACAGTTGCGTCAACCAGGTTACCTTGGAACTGGATGTTTCTGGTTTGGGATTCCTCTCCAGGCCTGTCCGTGGGGCAGATCAGCATGTACCTGCAGCCCTGCAAGCAGGCAAGAGGTGGAAACACACAACACATGACACGAAAAGCTGGGGCAACAGTTTAACATAACGTAACATGGCGGCTCACGGTAGAGTGACACAGAGGAAGCGTTTGTAGTCACATCAAAGGGGCTTTGGCTTTTCCCCTCATTTGTATCGAACACTATTTAAAAAGGTTTTGATCAGTCTCTCTCTCCCTCTCTGTGGGTTTGATCACGGATTTATTCAGAAGCTCTTTAGTGTGACACGGGCGGCGCAGTGCTCTGCTCCACTGTCACACCGATGTGAGCCAGAACGGTTGACGAGTACACAGAGGCATTCAGGCAGGATCTAAGAGAGGGCTGACAGCTGTAGAGCTGAGAGGAAGCGAAAAGAGGAGAAGATATGGAGCTTCCACATTCCCTGAGGGGATGGGGGAGAGCCAGTGGAGCCCTGAGAGTCTGTCGAGAAGAGATCGCACTTTACAGGAACAGACACCTCTGATACACATCTCCCAATCGACACAGCTGCTTAAAGTCAAGAAGAAAATGTGTTTTTGAACTCTAAGCTCCGCAAATGAAGAGAGGCAATTTCAAGGTGAAGAGCGTAATTTTTTTAACTATAAATAAGCTATTTGTAGATTGATTCTGTTCAAAAGTGTTACAACTTTGGCTCTGAGGATACAGCAACATTGCCTCAACCAATTACACAAGCTTAGGCCAGATCTTTGAGTAGATGTCATATACAAAAAACTTCTTACTAAAGCTTTCTGTTTGAATCACTTTCAGAATGTTTTTTTCCTTTCCTGCTGATGAACAATAAAAACAAATTAACCAGACATTTATCAGAATTCACCCCGACTGTAAAAAAGCTTGAGCATTTAAATCTCAAGACAAATTGATCACAGTTTATACTGTTGCTAGATAAGGTGGGGTGCTTTTATTATACCATATGTAATATGGCACCTACAACACATTAAAAAAAAAAAACTTGTAAATTACATATAATTCAAAATTATATAAATATGTGTTTTAGTTCTAATTTTTGGTTGTTCTATTTGCTTTTCTCTCATGCTCATTTGCAAAATAATTATTCCTACTTGTATAGAAACGGCTTTCTACCTCCATTTCTTTTCCTTGTATCTCTTCGCAGACCCTGTATCAACATAGCAGCTTGTAAACAAACAAACAAACAAAAGAATACCAATGTGCACTTTAAGAAGCTGTGTAAAGCCAGCCAATTGGATTAGATCCTGCCAGATCGAGAAACTAATTCGATGGAAGCTGTCAGCATCGAAAAATTACAGAGAGTAATTGTTCAAAATTGTTTTACGTAGTTAGGAAATGTGTCGTATGAATGGAATCCATTTGTCATGTTGTCATTGTCATGTAACTTACCAGCATCAGTTGCATTGATTTACTGCCATTTACAAATCCTCTTCCATGGCCTCATGGGATAGTAAAGTGACCACTGGATGCACACTTAAGAATCTTGCCGGAAACATTAGGTTGCCCCCTGAATAATGTTTTTTGCCTACTATATACAGTAGTAGGGAAATATGCATTTTCAGATATAGCCTACCTTGCAGGATGTAGTCTGTTTGGACAAACATTTTGAGGAAATTTCAGTTATAATTTATTTCAAGCTGTCCTTGTTGCAGTGTAATTATACAAAAAAAAAAAAAAAAAAAAAATTAACTTGAACTTTAACATTAGCATAGAAGTTTAATTTAGCTCCTTGTAATTACATATAATTTACTGTTATTACAATAGTAAGTACATATAACACATAACAATAAAGTTAAAATAAAGACTTTTTGAAACGTTTTGTTATTATTTTTGGTTTGGTGGGCAGAAACCTAAAATGTCTTTCTTATGAATCTTGTTAAAAACAAAACAGTGATTTATATGCAAATTACAGTTATTTAACTTGTATATATTTTTTGATATTTTGAAAAAAAATTGTAAACAGAAAAGAAGAGAATACTGCAATGTCCTAAAAATAATATAAACATTTTGTGTAACAAACCTTAGTTTTCCTTGAAACTCCACGGGCTTCAACAGAATATCGACTTTCCAGGCTGTCAGAGAACTCTTCACTGTCACTGCAGAGATAAAATTGACTTATTTACCAAGATAAAGAGATATATTGGGGACTACTATGTGCCACTCTATAGCATTCGCATGAGAGTGGTTAATTAGCAGAAAAGCAGACAACCCAGAAACTTAAACGCCCATGTGTGGAGTGTAACTCAAACTGCTGAGGCACAGTTGGGACACTCTAAACGCTGCGGCATCTCATACAAGAGCCTCTTGGAGACAGATTTGGAAAGCTTCCAGCATGCCGTTCTGTTAGTAGTGGTGCATTTGGGTGAAATAAATCTGAACTGGTATCATTGGAAATCATCATACCATCCATCATTCCATAAACTCTGATGCAGGAGGTGACATAAAACTTTCATGAAATAATTACTGAAGATTTCTGAGGATGTTAAACAGCTTGTAGACATCTGCTAGAGAGCCGAACAGAGTCATTTAAAATTTATCCAGTTAAATTAGAAAAAAATAGGAAAAGGAGGAGAGAAAGAAGATGCTGGGACCACAGCTGAGTGTCACAAGAGGAAAACTCAGTTGATTGGCCAGAGTTAGCCTAGGACTCCTCCTGTCAGTGATGAATATGCAAAGGAATCACAAATTAAATTAACCTGCCAAACTGTCAATTTCGGGCTTGTGACGTTGGGAAAATGGCATTGGGCAGAAAGTGAGGTGCTGCGGGCGGGTTCAGGTGCTTCCTGGCACCGGTTCAACTCGGCTGCTCAGAGGTGGCTAATTCTACATGCAAATTTCAGTCAATAAGCTCCTAGCAAGACATCCCAGGATAATTCAAAGGATCTGATTTTTTTCCCTCTTTCTGCCCCCCTCTTGTTCTTTTTTTCTCTTTTGAATACCAACTAGACAGAAGCTGGGATTCAATCACCCGTTTGCTTGTGTTTTTGCATATGCGTGCTGTCCCTACAGTCAGAAAAATAATGAGAGTGTGAGAGATGGAAAGCGAGAAAGAGACAGGGATAGTGAAAGGTGGGGGAAGTACCTGTCTGCGCTCATGTCCTCCCAGTCGTCCTTGGCGGGACTGTCCATCCTGTTCAGCGTCGAGCGCATGCGTGTTTTGCTGGAGGCGTCAACCCAGGGTGCACTGGACCTGATCTTGTTGTTTGCCAGAGTGGTGGCTTTTGCCCTGCGTTTAGCTGCAGACCGTTGGAAATCTCTCTCTGCTCGAAGGACTCCCAGCTCCTGGCGGAGTTTGAGCAGCCTGCGCCTGGCCTGGGTGGCAGCTTTCATGGCCTCCTTTGCCTGTCTCTCAAAGCTCTGCATCTGGGCCAGCAGGCGGTCCCGTTCTTCTCTGGCCTGGGCCTCTTCCACCTCCTTGCTTTCCTGCAGAAGCTGAACTCTGGCCTGCAGATCACCCCGCTCTCTAGCCAGAGCTTCCTTGGCTTCCTGTAGCACCCGGTTGTTTTCTCGCAGCCGCATGATCTCGCTTTCCAGAGAGACCATTTGACTTTGTAACTGCTCTATCTGTGGGAGTACGCAGAGGCACGTGCACAGCAAATTAGCACCTCATCTTTTCGAGACGTTTGTACTTTAAACTCTCATTTGGCCTTTATGGAAAGGGTCCGTTGTGGGGCAGGCAAGCAGACACTCAGTGATTCCCCCCAAATTTGTTACTCATGGCTAAACATAAAAGAGGGCCATTTAGGCAGCTTGTCAAATCCTGGTGGAGGGTGTGAAAGAGAGGAGGGGATGCCTGCTGGGTGTATACCCCCAGGCAAATCGCTGCCTTTTATTTAGCACTCTCGCAGCCGTACTGCCGCAGCACACCACCTTTCAAACAACATTAGGCCCCTTTACGGCTGGCTGACAACGACTCGCCCCCCCTCCCACAACTCCATCAAAAATTATTTCATTTATAATGCGTTTGCAGGAGCACATAAACAGCAGTCTGCCCCTGTGGGTTATTAAGTTTAACATGGTGCTTGTCATTCTGTAATAAAGGCGATGACAGCCCCATTACACGACCATATGGCAGCTGCTGGCACCGCTCACAATGCCATCATCTGCTCCGAATTATTCTACAAACCATTTCATTCCTCTGCTCAGAATGTTCCCTCAGTTCTCACCAGCCCCTCCAGCAAGAACCAAGCTAAATGTTGCTTTAGGGGAAGTCAAGTGTTTCTGAATAGAGTGTGAGCTTGATTTACTCAGGCTAAATACTAATGACAAATGATTTGCTTGTGTTAAATGAGTGAAGGGCCCGCTGTCAAACACCAGCAGAGTCAGCAAATGCAAACAGTGCAGTTTGGTTTCATTCAAATGAGACTTAAGGGTGTTTGCTATGCTGTTGACGGCTTAAATCCATATTACAGGAAGACAGGTGGCTTTTTCTGCTGTTTTACGTTACAATATTAGTTTTTTTTTTTCAGAGCACACTTATAGTTATAATTTTTTTCTATCCAGTTTTAGACAGAGTGCATGTGAACTAATTGACCTACTACTTTTGAATAGTTATGTACAGAAGCAAACTTCTTGCCCAAAATTAAAATCATAACACCGGACACACCTATTTGTTTTTTAATATGGAGATTTTTGTTGTATTATTACAAATAAACAGATTATGCTAAAAAAATAAAATAATGTAAAGAGATTTACAAAAGTTATAATTATTAATAAACAATAAAACCATATTTTTTTGTTTGTTTGTAAATCAATTAAATTTACAAATCTAATGAGACTTATTTAAAAATTAATTAAGTAAATTAAAAACATTCACAAATATCTTTTTATGTCACAAACACAACTTTACCTGCCAGACCACCCTAAAGGTGGCTGTACACGGTGCGAATTCGGACAGTCGGAAGACCATATGGCCACGCACATGTCATGAGTGACTTTGTTTGTCTTTGACTTTGCAGTGGTACACTGCACAATTTTAGAATCTGCCGATTTCCGAGGCAACCACATTCACAAAGTTCTGCGCCAAAAACATGGACTCTGAGGAAGAGATAATTTTCTTTGTGGCAGCAATGGCTTGCGAAAAAAACAACAACAAAAAAAGAAGGAAAATTAAGGGCATGGCAAAGAGTTTGGCTGAAGGGTAGACAACAGCATGGACTTTCTTTTCTTCAAAAACAGCTTGAGGTCGATAAGTGTGCATTCGTTTAATCGTCGTCATGGAAGTAATTGTAAATTACACAATCATAGCGTGTCATGCAAGTTTCTGCAAATTGTGACGTTGTTTTCTCGACGATCCAAATTTCTTTGTGACGCTACCATGATCATCTTTCTTCTTCTGTGGTTTTCTTTTTTAGCTTGTGATTGGTCTTTTTCAGTTTTCTCAACAAATCGTCTCGTTCAACAACACACGTCACGCTTTCAATCCGACAGCTCCCAATGTTTTTTGACATGTTTAAAAATGATTGTGAGGCTGGGGAGTGCTCGTATGACAGAGTTTTAGTGCCACCAAAAAAAAAAAAAAGGTACGAGAATAAAGTCGTAATATTATGAGAATAAAGTAGAAACTACGAGAATAAAGTCGTAATATTACGAGAATAAAAGTCGAAATACTGTGAGAATAAAGTCAAAACTACGAGATTAAAGCCGAAATATAATATTTAGTATAGTGCACTTGTAGACCCGGATTGAGAGAAGGCCACCGGATATAGGCATATTTGAATATTGTTGCGTCCGAGCAGCCGCTTCATATTACTGAGATGAGATCTAAGAACTCGCAGAAACCGCTTGATTTCAAGAATATGATATTTATTAATGCGCCGAACATTTGATCTTAACATCAGCTCATACACTCAGTCGACATTCCTTTGGGGACTGTTTGACGTTTTTGCTCCGTCTCTGGACATTGGAACATTGCAGTTGTGTTGCTGTCTATGCAGGTTCAGAGAGCCCTCAGATTTCATCAAAAATATATCTTAATTTGTGTTCAAAGGATAAACAAAGGTCTTCCTGGTTTGAAACATAAGGGTGAGTGATTAATGACTGATTGTACATTTTTGGGTGATCTAACCCTGTAATGTTAATCTATACATTTTGAATGCAATTGTATACATGTATAAAAGTTAAAGTATTATAAACAAACTTTAATTAACAATGAACATAGATGACCTAGATTAATAAATGCTAAAAAAGTTGTTCAATTAGTTGCTTACATGCATTGGTATAATTGAGTGGGTTATGACAATGTATATTTTACATAAAACACTTAAAAGATTAATTAGACATCACATCTGTCTTAAGTTTAAATTAGTTGACATTTGTGTTAAAAAGTTTCAACTAATGTTCATGATACATATGTATTAAATAATGTCACTTTATTATTATTATTTTTTTTTGGTAAAGTGTTACCATTGACTCTTTATGCATTTAATGTCTGGTTATAGTCTGTGGCTCTGCACATGATGTAAGGAACTGTGACCTTACATTATTATTCTTCACAAAATTTAGCTATTCATATAATGGCTGAACAGCCAATGACTCGTACCTTTTTAAAAGTCTGTTCCACTCTTCTGGCTGTTGTCTTGATGGGGGTGCTGCTCCTCCTGACCTCGTCCTCCGGCACTTCCCGAAACAGAAGCTCTGCTGAACGAATAAAAACCCATATTGTCACCTGACAGCCACTTTCCCTATTCAAATCAATTATCATTAATGACACATAATTTCTTGTCTTTTTAAAGGTCTATTCAACTGATTGAGCTCATAAAGAGGCCTTTAATGGACAGACTAAGAAAAGGGACTCGTAACCACAAATCAAAACCTTCTGACCTGAAACAATCTTGCAGGTTATTGTAGAGTAATACTAATTAATTGTAAGGGGAACTGTCAATGTATGACAGAGTATGTGTTTTTGGCTTCATGGCAGGAACTTTGTTGCTATGCTTGTTTAAAGAGGGGAAAATATACACATTTGGAGAGCAGAACTTTCTGCTGCCTTGGGTTAATAAAAGTTTCATGGTGAACGTAGATGCTCATTTGTCGAATGAAAATGTTGTGAAATATTTACAGGTTGTTTTTTTCTGGAGCTGACCTTTGGACAGTAAGAAGCAAGGCTGAAATTCTAGTGAGTCACAGACCTGTCTTTCTCTGTAGCCTTATGCACACACCTCACACATGCAAAAAAACAACAACAACAACAACAAAAAAACAACACAACTATTCACCTATTCACATGCGCATGCTTGAACACACATGCTCTTATTTGAGAATGATCAGACCAGCAGGAAACTTTAAGGAACCATTACCTGTTCATACTGTGCTGCTAACATCAGAAATAAAATGTATAATTTAATAAAATGTATATTTTTATTATTATTATTTTTAATACTGAAAATCTATATGGTCAAACTGTTTTTTATCTCAACACAAGTTATCTGCTTCAAAGCAGCCCACTATTTCCACTGTCAATCTAGAAGGACTCCAGATAGCTGCTAAATTAGGCAGTGTGCAGAAGCACACAAATAAAAACAATTATTCAGGTTTTAAACACTAAATGCTCTCTTTTTAAACAATGATATGACATGGTTTTCCTAGTTGTCTATGATTTACAGGATTTGTTTTAAGTGTTAAGATTTGTGTAAGGTATAATGGCTCCTAAGATTTTATTAAATTTATATTTTTTTTTTAAATATTCAAAAATTTTACTTTTCCAATGAAGGCCATGATTTACGTTTAATTAGCAAAACTGAAAAACTAACTGGGTGTGACATTTTGATTATAATCTGGCCAATTCTCATTATTAACTATTTGATTATTAACATGCCCACTATTAACATATTGGCTGTTTATTACTTATAAAGCAAAGATTCTTCATGACCATATTCTACATCCTTTATCCTACCCAATACCTAAACTAAACAATTACCTTACTGGTAACACTTTATAATGACTACACACTATGAATAATTAGTTAAGAAATAGTAAGCCTTTATTTCATCCTTTATAAACCATTTTTACAATCATTATAAAACATTATTATGCATTAGACACAGTTTACAAGTGCATCTATAAATGCCTTATTCTTGAGCATATATATAATGTTTAAAAATTGTATTTTCATAGTTTATTAATGATCAGTTTATCATTTACAGACCAGTTATTTACGAATTGTCACTGTTTAATAAAATAATTTAGAAAGTCTAAGTAAATGATTGATAACTTATTTAAATGTACATATTATTTAGACACATGATAGTAGTTGTTCATTGTGTAAATAAGTGCTTTATTAACACATGTTCCTGCTATAATTCATGATTAAGTCAGGTAGTTGCCAGACGTCTGTTTTTGTGAGCTCATCTAAAGTGAGGATTTATACCCAGTAAAGCATTTATAAAGCAGATGTAAAGGCTCATTTATATTCTAAACAGAAGAGTTAAACAAACACAACACAGAGGGATACAGAACACAGACATATTTTTCAAGATGTAAAAAATGTAATCGTACAACTGTACCTTTGGTAAATCTTCCAATTTTTATAGAAAAAAAATTAAAGTGTACAGTTTTTTTTTTGCATCTTGAAATTAATATTTTTGTATCCTTCTGTGTTGTTTGTTTATTTTTTCTGTTAGGAAGATAACTGACCCTTTAAATCTCCTTTGTAAATGTAGATATGCTTATTAATCATGAACAAGGCATAGCTGTAAACTGCTTACTAATGACTATTAATGTTGGAACAATGCTTTATAAAGGATGAACTGACTATTTACTAATGCTTAACTATTGATTCATAGTGTATAGTTATTATAAAAGTGTTTTTTTTAAATGCTAGTTATTAATCTATTACAACAAGATCCATGGTTTGTGGTGAAGAAGTCAGCTTTGACCTCAGAAATGGCAAATTAAAAGAATCAGTTCATAATAATAATTTGTTTGCAAACTGGAAAACATGGAAAGCACTCACTGCTATATCCATTTTGCCAGTAGGCAAAATGCTAATGGAATATGAAATATTCCAAATAGCTTTGATACATGGATTGTCACTGTTGTGGTAATAAAATTGGTAAAATAACTTTAATTAAATAACACTTCCTCACAACATAGAAATGGATTTATGATTGGAATAAAATATTAAATATAAACTTGTGGTAACTAACTGAAACAAAACAACAACAAAAAATGTTTAACGCCATAGTCCAAGCCATTTTGTTTACCATTGAATACCAATGTATAAAACATATTTTCTCAAAATTCCTTCTTTCACCAAAAGATGTAAGTCACACATGTTTAGAACAATATGTGGGTGATTAAATGAAACATAATTTTTATTTTATGTGAATTATGTATTTAAGTTCAAGTATAAACTTGGTCATTAAAGTAACCTTTCCCCACAACATTGATTTAGGTAGGAACATTACCAACTTTCCGCCAACTTTTAGAAATGTCCCTACCAAGATTTGGCCAATTTTCCCTGAAGAAGGGTGTCTATACACTACAGATCGCTCTGATGGAGCGTTTGACGGATAGGAATGTACAAGCTCCTTTCTGAGGGCGTGCAAAGAGCCATGTGAGTTTGAAATCAATTGGGAATACAGCAAATTGGATTTCCAAAAGCACATCTGGACCCACCTCTCTTAAATTCTCAAGGGTTAATGGTCATGTCATAATTTTATTTCGTGATTTCACTGGAACAGAAAGCGGATGAAAGATGAAAGTGTGTGTCTGTGGCAGCTGCGTGTGGGGAAATGCTCCATACTGAATACTGCTGCCCTCTGTCACCTATGACCCAATTTTGCCACTAACCAGAGGGAAGGATAATATTTAATAAAACAAATCTTAATGTTGGTAAAAGAGGGCTTACAGTAGAGTGAAATAATCTCTGATATCTAAGGTTAAAGTTTATAAACCATGTTATTGTTTGGTATAACTACAACAGCTTGAAAAAAATATGGCTGAAATAAAATATGACTATTTCAAAATATTTTAAATAGAAATTAGAAATACTTTTGTGGCAATGCTTTTAAAAAAAAGTTTAAAGTGATAGTTCTCACGACAATACAAAAAAATCTGTCTTTACTCTCCCTCATGTCTTTTTCTGTTCCAAACATCTAAGGGCTTTTATTTATTTAGCAAACCACAAAATAAACTATTTTACACAATGTTGGTGACCAGAGGGAAGAAAAACGTCTAGGTTACTATCGTAACCCACGTTCCCTGAAGGAGGGAACGGAGACGTTACATATGGGAACTCGC
>JAUCMU010000001.1:13191492-13213818 GCA_032275025.1 Enteromius treurensis
ATTCCGCCTCTAGACTGTTACGAAACAGTCTGTGTTGTGTTGGATTGTGACCGTTTTTCAGTCGTCTTTTGCAAACATTTGATTTATATAAGTAGGAAACGATGGTGTTTAAGACTCACCAGTATGTTATGTACATGTACTGAACTGTTATTATTCAACCATGCCAAAGTAAACTCAGATTTCATTCTATGGCACCTTTAAGTCAGTTGACCACCTGTAAAACCCTCAGTGGCGTTCATATTGGGATTTATAACTAATACTAAACCTCTCTTTCGTTTAGTTTTATGTCAGGTACTTGCATTGCCTCGTTGGCGAGGTTCCGATGCAGTCGGACCTGGGGGCTTAGCTAGGAGACAAGAGAGATGGTAAAGGTCCAGCATCCAAAAAAGTTTAATGTTTATTAAAGTGGTTTGCGCCTGATTGGTTCAAATGCTACAACTATATCTGATTTATTTCCACAAATAGGTAGTTACTGCTTTAATCATAGATTGTGTTTTAAAAACTATAATATTAATGATATCCTGACCAAAGTTCAAACACACAGGTGTTATACTTTTTTTTCACATTTGCTACTATTTAGTCATAGAGTGGATACTTGAGTCCCATATTGAAATTCCTTCCATAAACTACCTCAGACTGACCAATTTATGCAGAATTAGGGCATGGGACTTGTTATTAATAAACCATTTAATTAACTTGGCATTGGCATTAGATGAACTGGAAAGGATCATTGCAATCCCCCAAAAGAAAGGATTCAGAATGTTTTTAAAGAGTTTATACAGTGGCCCATCAGTTACATTACAATACATTAAGTAATGCAAGTGTTGCCTTTGAAGTATGTTGCATAGGACAGTGTGTGATACCTTGCGTTTCCTCCTGCTGATGCTCCCATAGGTTCCGCACTGCAACTCTGTCGAGGGCTGCATTTAGTTCCTCCTCCAGACTAGCTCTAAACATATCCAACAGCATCAAATTAGATGGCAGAATTACTACAGTGCCAAGTAATGCTATTTAGATGGACTATGTTATTAATACAACCTGAAAAAAACAAAAACATTTATTTCAATATCAATACCACTTCTGAAATCATACATACATCTCCGTTACGTATTGATTTAAATAATTTGCTATTGATTTGTACGGCCTATTCACTGACCACAAACTAAAGCATAATGGATTCAATCCAGAAAAATACAAGCCCACTTACAATCGGAATGAACATGAATGGATTGGTCTTGATCAAAAGAAAAAATGTAATGAGATGACTGAAACCACTTTTAAAAGGTGTGTTAGATGCATTTTCATTATCCGCATTCAGGTCTAAACTTAATATGTGATGAGGTTGCACTAAAAATCATGTGTTTCAATTTCTTAGGCTGAGTCTTAAAAGCTATAATAAGAAGAGCAGACAATGTGATTTTGAAATTTTCCCAACCAAGTGTATAAACAAAATCTAAATACATATTAAACTATTTCTTTGAATGCTATGATTTTCCCCCCCTCTTTTCTTTACTACTGATCCCTATCAACATGGGGTTAGTCAAACAACAAAAGGATATTTTACAAGTATCCAACAATGTTTTTACATTTTTGTGAAAACATCCGCAATGTTTCAATTAATGCAAACTCACGGTATATGCAAGTATGGATTTGCACAAGCTCACTCCAATCATGCTAGAGACGAGATGCATGAAGTTTTAAATGGAACCATCCCCAAAAAACCTCCTCATATACTAAATGCATGTTAATGCCAGATACAAAGGAGACGACAATGTCACTATGTTACTTGACAACTATGTATGTTGTTTCTATGCATGAATTTACTTATTCTGTTAATTTTTTTATTCTAGGCTTTGAACACAATAAGTTTCCGTCAAAGTGTGTTAATCCACTGCTTTTGAAACTTTCTCTTTTACCTTTAAAAAAGCTTCAACTCTGACACCATCCAAATCTCTCCCCTACTGAGATGGAGATATAAAAAGAAACCCTGCTAATTAAATAGCTCTTAATTCTCCAAGAAATCAAAGTGCTAAGTGACAAGAAACATAAAACCCCTGGCTGGGGTGTGAGGATTTCTTTTCACCTAGACTGA
The DNA here is from genome assembly GCA_032275025.1 of Enteromius treurensis. Classification (NCBI taxonomy): domain Eukaryota; kingdom Metazoa; phylum Chordata; class Actinopteri; order Cypriniformes; family Cyprinidae; genus Enteromius; species Enteromius treurensis. Next base: position 13,193,585 of record JAUCMU010000001.1, read on the forward strand.
GAAGGGATTGGGGTGGGGAGCAGGGGGATCTGAACAGACAAGTAGCGAATCTAAACCCAATTATGAACCACCAATTAGCTGTATGCATTCTGGAGACTAATTAAAAGGGGCAAAAAGAGGCACTTTCAAGTTATTATTAGGACCCAAAAGAAGCCTGCTGAGGATTTGGGTAGGCCCCAGTGAGACATCTGCACCTGAAACACACACCTAGTTCCCCTCCCATTTGTTCTAGAGCAGCGGTAGAAGAACCTCTGCTGAATTGCAGTGGCTTAGCTCATCATAGTGTAACTACAAGCAAAGAACTATGGGTAATACTCCAGTTGTACCACAACAAGGGATTTGTGTCCCCCCCCACCCGCCCCCGAAAGAAAGGATACACTAATAAATTCTGACGGAAATGAAAATCAACTCCCTTTTCTAATCACCACGTTTCACCTATTTTTGACATATAACCTGTGCTTCTAAAATCAACTCCTTGTGCTAAAATGAAGCAAATATAAGCAGCAGCACAAGGTGGTTTATTAGCATTCCAGCTGTGGAGATCAGCTGTGGGTCTCTCATGACCCCACCAGTCACTCTATCAAAACACAGCTACTACAGCTTCTCTGTTCATGTCAACAGCATAGATTTGTTTTTAGTGTTTTTTTGTGAGATAGTGTGAACCTCTGCTCTATCAATCCCCTTTGCTTTCAAGTCCCAGCTTGTCTTTAAGCGAGTACATAATTTGAATAACAGATGTTTATTAGTATGGGACGGTTAGCAGGCCCCTCTCTAGAGCTCACATGCTTGTTGGATACATTTCGGTATAAATGAAAAACTAAAGTTGAGACGAAGTTAAAAAAAGATAAAATAAATAAATTCACTGTGATTGGATGTTCTCTGAACAGAGTTCTCTAAACAATAACTAACAACTTATTCCCACACAATCCTATTACAATTATGACAACTACAACTAGACCAATGTGAACAGGAAGACAACAATAACTGCAAAATCCCAAAAAAGGTCTAAACAGCTCTTATATTCCATGCAACTAAATCCATGTAGCAGCTGGTTGGTAGCAATTATTTGCACTACAGGACAGATATCATGGTACTGCGCAACTTAACTTGACAGATCAAAACTAATATTCCATCCAAGATCAGAATTATAACTTTAATATATGGATTGGTTTTGCAATGACCGACATGGGACTATCAGAGTGGTTTTGCTAACTACTGCATTCTTATGCAAAAACAGGTTGCTAAAAGGGAGAAATTATTGGCCAGCACTTGCACTGCTGAACACATCATCAGTAAAGTTAATGATCGAAAACAGAACAGATTTGGAGAAATTTAGCATTATATCACTTGCTCACCAATGGAAATAAATAAACGGGTGCCGTCAGAGTGAAAGTCCAACAGCTGATTTGAAGGGTTACTCCACCCCAAACCGAAAATGTTGTCATTAATCACTTAGCCCAAACCTGTAAAAACTTTGTTCGTCCTTGGAACACAAATTAAGATATTTTGGATGAAAACTGAGTGGCTTCTCAGTGCCCCATTGATTGCCAAAGAATGAACAGTGTAAAGGTCCAGAGAAGTATGAAAGACATAGAATAGTCCATCTACCATCAGAGGTTCAATCTGTATTTTATGAAGCTACGAGAATACTTTTTGTACGAAAATAAAATAAACTTCAACTTCATTGAACAATCTCCACGTCACCATAACATAATTTTGGAGGAAATCAATTGTACGGGTCTGCAACAATATTGGGGTAAGTGATTAATTACACAATATTTATTTTGTAATGTAGTAAACCTTTGAGCAGTAAAACACAAGATATCCACACAATTCTAGTCCATTAACTAATGTCTTGTGAAGTGAATCTGTGTTTGTAAGAAATACATTTATCAGGCCATGTTACTTTTAAATAATTTACCAAACCTTTTAGTGTAAAAGTCCATCCACTGTTGTCCCTACACTACAAAATCCACTCACATATTTGCTAAGATCTGTTTACACTCTTAAAAATATTTATCTTCTTTATGATTCAGATGAGACAACTCTTTCACTGGAGAAAGCAATATTATGGATTACTTGTGGATTATTGTGATGTTTTCAGTTGTTTCTGGCACAGCACGGAGGATCCGCTGTGAACGAGTGATTTAATGCTAAATGCATTCAAATCTGTTGAAGAAACAAACTCATCTACAGCTTGTATGGCCTGGGGGTGAGTATATTTACAGGACACTTAGCCAATTTACTCACTCAATTGTTAACTCAGGTTTTTCCTTTAATAGCATTATAATGCAAATAAAGCAAAACCGTGATTAAGCTTTAGATTACTGTAAATTAATCACATTCCTAGTGCATATGTAAATTTAGCTAATAATAGATTAATCAGATTAATACCTATATTTGTACCATATGCATGTCACTGGCATTCTTTCACACTTCATGCATGTCATATGAATATGCACCTGTACATATATAATGCCAACACATGAATAAATGTGACCCTGGACCACAAAACCTGTCATAAGGGTACAGTTGTACATTATCTGAAAGCTGAATAAATAGGCATTCCATTGATATGTGGTTTGTTAGGATCAAACAATATTTGGCCGAGATATAACTATTTGAAAACCTGGAATATGAGGGTGCAAAAAAAAAAAAAAAAACTAAATATTGAGAAAACCACATTTGAAGTTAAACAAAAAAATTAGTTTTTATGCATTTATGGTAGGAAAAGTACAAAATATGTTCATGGAACATGATATTTACTTACTATTCTAATCAATAATTTGGAACCATTCAATGTATTTTTGGCTATTTTGGCTATAAATACCCCATGCTACTTATGACTGGTTTTGCGGTTCAGGGTCACATATTAATATAATATTGTAATAATATTTTGAAAATAATAAAACTGGTACTAGTGCCAGTATATAAGGTAAATGTTTTGTTTTAGAATCAGCATGTTACATCACAGTTTTTGTAATATTTCATAAAACATACATATATATATATATTTAAATGTAATATTTCTTTTTCACACAGTGTCAATAAGTCTTTATACATGAATATGTAGTAGCTTTTATATTTTAGAAAAGGGGTCCCCTGCAAGGGTGGTTCCCCCCCACAATCCAAAGACATGCTGCATAGGTGAAACGGAGACCATAAATTGCCTGTAGGTGTGAGAGAGTGTGCGAATGTGTGAGTGTGTGTGTGTTAACCTTGCAATGGACTGGCCATCCATCCCAGGTGTTACCAAGAAGCTGGGATAGGCTCCAGCATCCCCATGACCCTACATAGGACAAGCAGTTTGGAAAATAGATGGATGGATGGTCCCTCGCAAGGAGATCATTAAATTTGGGGGCCCTTAGCATGAAAAAGTTTGAAAAGCACTGTACTAGAGGTCATTGACATCTCTTGCATTACTGCCAGACAAATAATAATAAAATAAAAAGATTATATATATATATATATATATATATATAAACACTGCTGCAAAAAATGTGCAATCTCTGTAAACAGGCTCACATCCATAGTAAAGACCCATTTACACCAAAAATAATATAACATAATAAAGAAAATAACTATGTTACTGTTCACATCAACATGATAAAACGATAACAAAGCATTTGCTAAAGGTTTGTCGCCTGCCACTTTAAATGCTCAAGCTCTTTAAAGCACAATTGCTCCTAGCTGACTGTTATCCATTTTATTCATCAGCAAAAAAAAAAAAAAGTACTTAAAGTAATTTCAAAGATATTGTTCCTCTGTGTTGTTATCGTTATATAGTTGTGGTGTGGAGTTCCCTATTTTTATGGAATGAGAATAACAATTATTAATGCAATAGTTATTGTTATCTATTGCGGTGGGAATGTGCCTTAAAATACAGCTAAAATTTCCACTCATACAACCATAAGACTCCCATTTGAATTCAAATCCAGAATAATTGAGCTACGATGCAAGAAAAGAGATATTTCAATAAAATTGGCTGCTTTTAAGTTCCCTTAAAAGAGTGAGCTAAAATAAACGGCAAAACATTCAATCATTGAATAGTGAGCTGCATATTTTAGGGCATCATTAATCAAACAAATAATTAATGGAGGGGGCAAAAGTTGTGCTAGTCTTCAAAACAGACATCAAGCATTCTGACTTTATATGTTCTTCCATTCCTGTCTCTCTGTCTGGGACCCAGGGCAAAAGACACTCATTACTCCTAATACCTTACAGCAATCAAGATGAAAAGCAAAAAACAGCAGCACAAGAAGGGTAAACTTTATTAAACTTCATTAAAGTCAAAGTCGGGGATCATGTTTGTAATGGTCACACTCATTGGAGGGCGAGCAGCGTAAATCATCTCAAAGGCTTTTTTCCAGCTTAATGGCTGGGTAATTTATACTTTGATGTCGTTTGAGTGTAGCTATCACTGTCTAAGGGCTGTTTATTCTGTTTATGAGGCCTAAATAATTTCTGGCTCTTTTTACCCATAAACCCTAAGCAACAATTAACAACTGCGGACATCCCGAGCAGAGGCAGATGCATAATGAGGAAGAAAGAGCAGATGAAAAAAAAAAGCATAAGAGCGGGGGGGTGGGGGATTACAAATGGGCACTGTGCAAATGATACCACAGCGAATCCAGTCTTGTCTCGCTACAAAACAAGATATTTTAATCTCAAAGCACCCAACATGCTGCTTTAGTTGCCCTAGCAATTGACTGAATTGCTCAATTGAAATTGAATGTTCTCTCCAGAGAGCTATCCAGACCTTTTTCTGACAATGGGTGTGGGTCGCCTATGCAGGCGTTCCTCTGTTATTAAACACAGGCATTCATTGGTCGTTCTGTTTTCCTGCTGATTTTAATTTGCTATTAGCAGTTGGCACATATGTCCCTAAGGCAAAAAATCGAAATGATTATCTACAGTAAATGCACACTGAAACGTATAGAGGTGGTCTTGAACAAATACAGGTAATGTGTCAATGTAAGGCTTTTTTTTTTAAATATCTGAATTTAAGTTATAAGGTATCAAAAAACAAGAAATTAGATTTTATGCCCCGTTGAAATGCCCCGTTTAACAATAAATGAACACAAATAAAACTGAACCGATTTGCTAGTGGGTTAATATGAGATCAATTAGATGCACAATATTACAGCTTGTTTATGTATATGTATGTCACCTTCCAAAGAGGCTCACTGAAACAAGCATAAAGTAACAGAATGAATAACTAAGTAACGTTGCACTTTTCCATAATCTACAATATAATTTTTGAAGACAATATTTAATTTATAATTATTTGATATATAAAAACAATTAAGCATGTACTGAATGGCAAAAAATAACAAAAAATTACTCTTTTAAAAATTACTTTTTACAAATCAACATTTTAAGTTTAATTACAATGTGACTTCATTTTTCAAAATCAATGAAAACAAAGATGTATGAGAACTCACTATATGCTTTCAACTACATTTTTAAAAGATTCGTCCTTTTCTTTATCTTGTCACTGACCCACTTAACAGCGAGGCCTAAAAAAAGACATCTCCGTTCTGACTCAATATCTAGCTAAAGGGTACAAAATAGGAGACCTTCAGACTGTGAAAAGCACTTGAAGGAAACGAGTGCAGTGTGATAAGGCAGAGGCAGCCCACCGCTGCTCTGTAAGTATCCAGCAGACGTCTCGGCCGGCAATTAAGACAGCCTAAAACTACAGGCCTCAATAAGGTAATTAACCATTAGCAGATCATCGCGACGCTTATGAGTGCAACCTTCACAAGCACAATCATCCTAATACGGTCAGTAAAACGGCAACCTGCCATCTTCTGCCAGCGTAGACCCATTGCCACGGCCCATCCTTAATTGTAGGCCATCAACAGTAATTTAGCTCGCTGTCCCACATAACAGCTTGATAAACAAGACCGGCCTAATTACACCTTGCACATTCCGACCCAATCCTCTCAGAGCAAACGATAAATAAAGCAAGGTTAAGTGCAAACGAATAGAAGCCAGGGAGCGGAAGAAACCGAGAGCGTGCAGGGGACCTGTGCTTCCACAATCACATCGTCGGTAATGTTCGTCTCGGGCAAGTGGAGATCAAAGACAGTGCTCCCCTTCCACCTCAACATTGTAGGTTTTTTTCCCTTCCTGCTCCTGAAAGCACGAGTTAGGCCGGCCTAAGTTTACTTAGTGCTCGCTGGAACGGGCATGACAGGGATCATGGCTAACCCCGAAGGACAGGTGCTGCGTGGCTGGAAAGAGAGCAGCTCCCTCGTGCTCCTCGCAGGTCACTTCCAAGCAGTGCGTTAGTGTGAGCGCGGCGGCAGAAGGCCCTTAACGGGGAGTGTTGGCTGCTAGCCTGTAATTAGCTTGGACAGCTCAGGCTCAAAGAGAGAGAGGGAGGCAGCCAGGCTACATCATAATGAGCTCAGCTGGGATTAGGAGGACAGGCAGCCGGCAAGGTGGGGGCGTGAAAAGAGTGAGCCCTCCTGTACGAGCGAGCTGGGGGTAGAGATCAAGCAGGGGAGGGCCAGGCCGCACTGGCTGGCAGGGTTAGACCCCTCAGCAAAGGATGGGCCAAATGAGGCCTGGCAAGGGAAGGACCAAGGCGGCCTAATGAAGCGCGACACCTCCAGCAGACGAGATCAGCAGTAATTAACACACGCGCGGGCACGGACTGTCACTGAATGTACCCCCGAAAAATCTCCAGGGAGCAAACCTCAAGACAGGAATGTCAGTGTGTTTAGCTGCTATAAATGTCTGGAGTTGCACGGAGCATCTGCATTCAGTGTTGTGTTAAGGAAGTTGTTTACAGAAAAACCTGAAATCATTTTATTTGCTTTTCTTTTCTTTTCTTTTTTTTTGTGAGAGCAGTACAGTGTGACAAATGGATCAAAAGATTTAACACACTAGCTTTGGAAGCACTTACAGTGAGCCAAAATTTCAGTCCTAGAGGCAATCACTGTAAGTTTGGGTTGTGAATGTGCTAAAAGGCATTGAGACAGATTTTTTCCCTTAAGTTCTGTTTGAAATGACAATATCATTTTTCGTGAAGTGTCAGCAGTCATCTGTGTGAAATTGCAGTAGAATTCCTGCTGGATGCTAATAATGACTGTGACGGCTCTACATGACCTGACAAAACGACAGACACTTACTTGTCAGAGAGTAGCTTCTTGTTCTCCTCTTTATAAAACACCAATTTGTTCCATAAATCCTCGCTGTCCTGCTGCACTTGTGTTTTGCATTTTGACCTGAACCAAAAAACAACAAAAAACTGTTATACAAATAGCAGCATATGAGATTTTTAGGCTTGCCACTCTCTTTCTGTAAAAAAAAAATTGCAGTAATTAATCCCCAAAACCAAAAATAACAGAAACATTTATTATAAGATCTTCTTCTAAGTACCTTCTTCTAAAATATACCCATAAAATTGTTATTATGGGGAATTGTTATCTTAAAGAATTCCTAACTGCCACAAAACCCACCAGAAGTTTTTGAACCACCAAGTGTTTGAATCACCAGAGAGCATCACTTACTGATGTCTGATATTTGACCAAAAAAGTGGGACAGGATTGTTATTTTTGGTTATTTATTGTATAACCAGGTTATTTGTCTTTAATTGTCACTGCAGACATTAACTGTAATGTCTCTGGTTAGTTTACACAGGACTAGTGAAATGAAATCATAGGTCTGTCTACTGCACAATACCTAACACAAAAAATTTAATTATGAAGGAAATATTAAGTATGAACATGTATCTAGGATTAGCAAAAAAAAAAAAAAAAAGTATAGCATACAACATACACTATCATACTATCATACAATATTATAAAACTATATTGCATTTAGATTCACGGTTGTATACCATGTATTTTCTTGACTGTTTGTAAACAATGCATTATATCTTTAGGTTTAAAGTCACTATGAAATTTGCAGAGTATGTTTTGATGTATGTTTTGTTTCTTCTTATTATTTATTGTCTTTTCACTGAACAACTACTACAGATTACAGGGCTCAGTTGGTTAGTGCAAATGCACTAGAATTTTTTAATGTCAGTTTTACTTTATAATACTGAATTAAACATTATTTAACCAATTTAAGAAAAAGGATGTGACATGTGGCCAGGTATGGTTTTCCATACTAGGAATTTGTGCTCTGCATTTAACCCATCCAAGTGCACACACATAGCAGTGAGAAATGAACAACCACACACACACACACCGTAAACACCAAACCCAGAACAGTGGGCAGCCATTGCTGCGGCACCCGGGGAGCTGTGCCTTGCTCAAGGGTCTCACCTCAGTTGTGGTATTGAAGATGGAGTAAGCGCTGGTTATTCACTCCCCCCACCCACAATCCCTCCTGGACCTGGGACTCAAACCCACGACCTTTGGGTTACAAGTCCAACTCCCTATCCATTAAGTCACGACTGCCCCCAACATTAAGCTGTTAAATCATTTACATTCAGTTATTGTACTAATAATGTAACAACATAATTATATAACACACAGTGGATTATTAGCTATGAAAAGATGTGGATAGTCATTTTTGTGGCTAAGCTTATTGTACATGTTTTTGTAGGAGTTTCCCGTTCAGGAAAAAAAAAAGAAAGAGAATGATAGAGTGTTTACTGTATCAATAAACGGTCAGTTTAAAACATGTTTCGACTAATTTTGTGCCTGTGTTGTTAGTAGATTACATGCACCCGGTTATCATCGGCTCTGCTTTTTTGCAACCATACGTTAATTTGCCCTGCTCTTGGAGGGCTGTGTTGGTCATTATGGAAATGATCTGGCAGCATCTGTGTTCTTTAATTTGCCATTGTCATTAGATCACCTACAGAAATGTCCACTCTCATGCAGGCATAGAACACACAGCATTGCATGATTGTACTGGAGTTCAAATATAAAAACATTGACTCATTAGGTAATGTTTACAAAGTATAAATACTACCTCATGAACTTAGACGGTTTCCCATTTTCAATTCATTATAGAATAGGAAATGTGGTGGATGGTTCTTATTTAATTTACTTCAAGAGAAGAACTGAAAAAGAAAAAAAATCATTCTCACTTTTTGCTCTTTAAATGGTGAAGAAATAAATCAATAACTTGTGTAAAAAGGAGTAAAACATGAAATCAGATATTCACTATATTCTTTTGTGGTTTGAATATAATGCAAATGTGTGTTTTGAATCATGTGTGTTCAATCTGTGTCAAAATGAAAAATATAAAGTTCAGTTCCTTCCACTGACACTGTAATAAAAAAGAACAACAAAAGGTCTCTCTCAGTTTGCACACGACTTTTGAGTCAATATTACACAAGAAGAACAGCTCTGTAACACAAATACTATTTAAACCCTATTCCACAGACACTTTCCTCTCATAACGTCCTTGAACCTACTGTATGGCAGAGTGCCTTTGGATTCTGTGGGAGCAGTCCTACATCATGTGAAAACATTCACCCTGAGAAGCCACTCCTCAGCTAACAGCTTAACAAGCAGCAGCCCAGAGATATTCCGTCTTAATCCATTGTGAAATTCAGTATTAAAGCTATGAATGGTCTCCTGAAGGACATACTCATGAAACAGACCTTAGAGAAAGACATCTCCATTCCCCTCAAGCATCCTTCACCTCCATCTCCCTTCATTATACAGCGAACGAGTAAACTGCGAGAACTTTTCTGAAAAGGCAGCGGCTAATTTCTTTGATTCAGCGAATCTGTTTATGAGTGCAACTTTGATCAACGTGTGGATGTTTTAATAAGTTTTAATTTTATTTACGCATCCCCACGCACCCGGTCTGATTTACAAACTTGAAAATCCCTTCAGGAGAAAGAGAGGGTATGTTTTTATGTTTTGCTAATAGTGGTAACGTTAATCGTGAGTGACGTCGTGGGTTACACAGGGCTGCAGCATTCTAATGAGATGTTAGTCTACAGCCGAGCTCTGAGACTCCTGCTGGGGCCTGCTCTCGCTTGTGCTAATACATGTGTAATAACACTAACTCTTCTAATATATCCAGATTGATGCATGCCTGACCATCAGAAATCGTTCTTTGGCCAGAAGACTTTGCTGAGGCTAGCAGCTCGCTAACTGATTTTCCACCGGTTTTAATGCATTAGGCACATTTGCATAACTGTTCAAAACGAGTTTGTTCCGCAGGTAAATGCAACAGCCCTACTAACTCAACTCCCCGAGGAGTTACTGACACTACCAGCTCAGTATGGAATATGAACATTCCCGTAACAGGACTGGAAAGCTTAATAAAACAAGAGCTCTCTGGAAAAGTAAGTGTTTTCCCCCCCTTATCAAAACTAAGAGGAAGGAGATTATCAGAGACTCTTTCTCTTTTGTGCCTCTGTTACACACACACACACAGAATAGAGGTGGGTAAATTCACACTCCTTTCACACGGGATCACGTTGCACTGCTGTTTTCTTTAATTAACCCAAAGAGAGCACAGCTGACAAGGTCAACACTTGCATCCCATGTGGATACTCAACATACGCTTCTATTATATACATTTAAAAGGCTTGTGAAAAAGAAAGGGGAAAATGTTAAGGGGGTTGGGGAAATTGTCATGACATTTTGCTGCTTCTAGGGGTTTAGGTTAAAACCAAAGACTCAAAGGAGGGAATCAAAACCTTTTCTTTCAATCTTCCCCCCTACTTTTTTCTTTCTCTCTATTCTGCGGATATAAACAGTCACCTTGGCCTTTTCAGGATGAAGTACTTTTGCACCCCTCTTCATAAGAGCCAAAGCCTGCACTGCATTTCACAGAGATTAGAGTAAGGGTGAGAAACCATGCTACAAGTCTGTTAAAACTACTTATTTCTTTTTTATGCAACTGGAACCAACGTGAACCAACGCAGAGTATTTGCTTATTCTTATTTTATCCTAAAATTGCATTTTTTTTGTAACTACAGTTGCTAGGACGCATAATTAGATCACCTTTTCAAAAATCTTTACACATTTTTCCTTACTAACTTTTAGCAATCTAAATTCACAGTAAAGTACTATGGTACTTTATAGATTTTATTCAGCTATATTCAGCTCAAAAAATTGCACTTATCAATTTATTTGTAATAATTTCCAGTTAGATCTATAGATTTTATATCAAGTCATAATGCTAACAGAGGATATCACCCATACTTTGTCACTCAATAAACAATGACCTAAAACACAGGTAACGTTACACAATATTTTCATCTGCATTTTTCCAAAAAATATTAGCCAGTGGTTACAGTGGTTTACATTACAGTGCAAAATTATTCAGTGAAATTGAAATGAAAAACAAAGACCTGCTACTTCTAATTTCTAGTTCTATTGTTTGTTTTGTTTTTAGCTTCAGTAGTTTTGAAAACACTCAAATCGGTTTGAACGTATATAAAACATTGGTTGTGTCTGAGTGAGCAAAGAATTCAAGAAATTTAAAAGGAAGTAGTCACAATGTATTTTGATTAGTGTTTTGTACTACTGTACAAAACCGTAATAAGCACAAGGATGACAGTCACATTTATATTATTATGTGCAAATATCAAGTTTTAAATAGTACTTACAAGTCATGGTTATCTTCAGCTTCCTTCATCCGCTCTGTCACTGTTCTGTAATTGGTCTGAATGATGCGTAAACGGTCATGATGTTTGGCATGGGCTCTTCGCAGATCCTCATTCTCCTTAGTCTGTAGTTTAAAGATGACCAGACACACATACAAACACAATTCAAATCTTTATTGTATGAATTAGATGAATTCACAAGCTCAAATGTGCACATAACCATCACAATCGGCAGTGGGCAATCACGGCCTAATGGTTAGAGAGTCGGACCCTCAATACCATGACTGAGGTGACCTTGAGCAAGGCACCTGGGTGCCACAGCAAAAATGGCTGCCCACTGCTCTGGAAGTGCGTTTACTGTGTATGTGTATTTGTTTACTGTTTGTGTGCATTTGGATGGAATAAATGCTGAGCACAAATTCCAAATATAAGACACAATACACTTACTTTTAATCACTTAAGAGTTTAAAAATCAGGTTAAAACTTTACTATTAACTTTGCTTATTAGCATGCATATTACTAGCATTATGGCTGTTTATTAGTTTATAAAGTGATATTAATACTCTATTCTATGCCATATTTTAGATTCCTTAATCCTACACCACACCTTAACGTAACAACTACCTTACTAACTATTAATAAGCAGCAAGTAAGGAGTTGTCGTAGCCGATAGTTAATAGTGAAAATTGACCCTTCGCTGGGGATCTGACCAATCATAACTGCTGAATCTGCCATTTTTGTCAGTCAATAAAAAAAGGAGAGTAGATTAACGTCAGTGGACTTAAATTGAAAATGATGTGTACCATGTACATGCTTCCACGGTTAAAAAAAAAATCCTTCTGATGTAGATTAGTTTATTTCATGCTTTAAGTAATATGAAAAGATGATCGGTTCTTATTGCATTTGAACTGAGGTGCTACAGTGATCTGTCACATTTAAAAATATAAAAGGATAAGACACACCAGTTACATACTGACAAAATGCAATGGATTGTGTAAAAGTAACCTCTCATTGGCCCACCAAATCTCACTGGTGTGTCAATTTACTTTACAGTCCAAAGAGAAAAAAAACTCCTCACCCTTACAGGAAAAAAAACTGGACTGTTGCCATGTAAATGCTCATACCAGATACCCCATGTGAATATATCTATTTTTAAGTGTCCTTGCCCTGCAAATTTGCATTTGGCATGAATAGACCTTACCTTGCCCACTGCCTTAAACAAAGGCTACAATATGAGATAACTCTTCACATACATTCTTTCATTCCACAAACTGTAGATAAAGCTGCAGCACAATCACTACACGCTCATTCAGATAGCAGCATATACTTTCTGACTTTAGCTTCTCTCACAACAAATCACTGAAGATTTGTTACAAAAATACACACAAATGCTTGGGTGACCATTCAACCATCATCTCATGTTTGGAATTACGCATTCCACAAAATGCCTAGACTGTTTTAAAAGTGTTCTGGAAAGAAAACATAGGTAAAAGGCACTGTTCTAACCGTGCTCTTTAGACTATGCAAATAGGTTCCATATGGAGAGAAAAGCGTGAAGCCATCCCATTGTGAACCTTTCTGATGTCAACAGCCAATCACAGTGGAATGGAAAAGTGTCGTATTACAATCTCTTCCACATCAGAAAGGGTATGCTTTTAATAAAAGCATGCTCTCAACAGACACACCTTGTTCAGAGTCTCCAGCTTGATGTAAAAACAATAACAGACAAAACCATATTTCCACTTTCAACCTCACAACAAGGTCATAATCCCGGCAGCAAACTCAAGGAACATTCCTCACCAGTGGAAAATGTAGCTCCCGGAACAATCATCCAAACACAAACAGCAATAACAAAATCACTTTTGTGACATTGTGACCTAGGCATTAAAATATAATATCAGCATATGATTATCTAATGCACAATATCTAATGATATTGTGTAGCTATTTTTATTAGTAATTCAACCTAAGCCCCCAAACTATGTAAGCATGGTGTTTTTCGTATATTTTCAAAAGCATGTTTTTTTTGTTGTTGTTGTTTTTTTTTTTCAAATATGTTCAACAGTGACCTCTTTTCTTTTGAACATGTATTAACATGTATGTGTGAACAAAGTAGACCTACAAATAAAAGATAAGGATCATACTGTAAGTGACTACACGATTATATAGGACTATAAGAACCTAAAATCAAGAAGTCCACAAACTCTCAGACAGAATACAGACTTTCTTAAGCAAAGACATAAGAATAAGTCAAAGGCATTATGGTAAGAGTAAGGCAACATCCATCTTATACAGAACTTCACATAAATTCAAATTACAAAATCGTCTCTAATCATTTTATTAAAGTTAAAATGTCTTTGCTAGTGACACTCAAAAGCACTTTAAATGAAATGACTAAAGTCACCACATCATTGGTATTTGTGTAAAGATCACTAGTGGTCACTATGAGCTCCTTCATGCTGAAATTTTAGCAGTCAGACGCACACATATGCAAACACATAATCATAAGCCAAAGGGCAGCCAGTGTATCAGAATACCATGGTTTTGAATTTAGAAATATCTTTTTAATTCTATTTTGTATACGTTTCATTTGTTTTCAGTTGTTATTTGGAATCATTTTAAACTGTTTAACAGCATTACCATCTGTTGTTTTATATTTTAATTCCAAATATGGGACCCTGGACCACAAAACCTGTAGCAATAGCCAAAAATATATTGTGTGGGTCAAAAGTATTGTTTTTTTCTTTCATGGCAAAAATCATCAGGATATTAGGTAAAGACCATGTTCCATGAAGATATTTTGTAAAGTTCCTACTGTAAATATATTAAAACTTAACTTTGATTAGTAATATGCATTGCTAAAAACCTAATTTGGACAACTTTAAAAGGTAACTTTCTCAGATTTTCTTGGATTCAAAAAATCATTCATTTTTTTGACCTTGCAAGTTTTATATCAAAATGCCATAACTTGATGTTCTAGTGAGATGACAGACTTCTCTCTGCTGATGTATAACGGGATACCCCATCACTGCAAGCTTGCATTCATTTCCCTCTATAAATCCAATTAGCACCCGATCGAGTGAACCAAGTCTCCAGAAGACTTTTTTTCTTTCTCGATAATCCGTTATTTTCAGATGCATGCCACAATGTGGAAGAAAGATCTAGCACTAATTTAGTTCCATAGCGATTTCAAATTCAACAAGAAAAAAAGGTTATTTTTCAAGATGTCATCTTATAAGCGAAATAGATTAAACAACACACTGCCATATAGGTATATTCAGCTCAAAAACTTATCGTATCGATTTATTTGTAATAATTTCCAGTTTTTATACTGTTAAGTTAAAATGTCTTTGCTAATGACACTCAAAATCACTTTAAGTGAAATGACCAAAGTCACCTCATCATTGGTATTTGTGTGAAGATCACTAGCAAAGTTTTAACAAAGAGAGTGTTTTTCTTTTCAGGATGTGTTCTTTGAGCGCTTCTCTGGGAACAAGGCACTGATAAGCGTTTCCACGCCAACCTGGCACCTGTAGCATTATTGTGGCCTGACATTTCGCCTGTCAGCCAATAGGAAAAGGCGGACTTCTCCCTCCACTTAAACCCCGCAGCAGGAGGAACGCCTCAGTGAGCCGGGTCGCTCCCCAAATGCCTGTAAATATTGGTCTTTGCCTCACAGCTATTTGAAGGAGAAAAAAAAAAGGGGGGGGGGGATCTCCGGCAAAGATTACATGGGACTTTTCAGGGGTGAACATATAGATTTTCCTGACAAGAAGGCCCTCTATTATTCTGACCTTAGCCAAGACGAACTCTGGCAGAGACAGCAAGCGCACCTTTCAGCTTGAGTGGCCAGGGCCAGGAGACTTGTCGAAAGGCTTTCTAAAAGGGAGGAAAGCTTGTTTACCGCTGCTATGACACGGCAGCCCTGCTGGGCGGGAAATGCAGGGCCCTGAACCCTGTTATTATTAACAAGGACAAAGAGAACAAGCCAGCCCCAGACCGGTTGCCAATGTGACAAGTATGGATTTACTGCTCAGAAATTCACAAGAGGACACTCAGCCTTCAAACCAGAAAGACAGAGAATATGAGACAGAGAAGTGAAACAAAGCAGAGCACTAATGAAGGCCTGCTCAGATTGAATGACCAACGAATCATGTCTGAGTGACATCACAGCATAAGGGGGGTGTTTAAAGTACCCGGCACACATCCACCTGGGCATCAAAATCAATACCAACTGGAGGATGAGTACTCCACACCGTTGGAACAGTTGACTGTCACTGAGCCTCACAAACCCAAGCATCTGACAGACAAAAACACCAACTAGATTAGTTTCCTCCAGATTTAAAAGGAAGGAAATGCAGGAACGGCGAAGACGGGAGCAGAGAAGAGACCCGGGTAAGAGAGAGAGAGAGGCTTGAAGAGTCAGATAAGAGACATGGATGATTGGTTTAGTGAAGAGCTTGAGTTCTTCAGCAGTCTTCTCTCCCGCTGCCTCATTGCCTCTGCAGACAGTCAATGTGTGTGTGCGTGTAGATGATGAAGGATGGAGGTCAGTTAGAGGGCAGTGGTCAGAAGACAACATCTGACTCTACCTGCTATGAGCTCCTTCATGCTGAAATTCTAGCAGTCAGACGCACACATATGCAAATACATACTCATAAGCCAAAGGGCAGCCAGCGCATCAGACTACCATGGTTTTGAATTTAGAAATATCTTTTTAATTCTATTTCATATATGTTTAATTTCTTTTCATTTGTTAATTGGCATCATTTCAAACTGTTTAACACCATTACAGTCTGTTGTTTTATATTTTAATTCCAAATATGGGACCCTGGACCACAAAACCTTTAGCACGGGTATTTGTAGCAATAGCCAAAAATACATTGTATGGGTCAAAAGTATAATTTTTTTTTTTTCTAACCATTAACTATGACTTTTGCATTAACAGACTCTCTCTTCATTTGCTCCTTAATTATAGTTAGTGAAGTATAGTCGTCAACATCTGCAGTGAATCCAAAAAAGTTCAAGACAAATGTTGTCTTAAGACAAGAACACATTTTGGTTTTAGGTCTTAGGATAACTTTTAATGAAAGTTTTTGATCCACTTCAAATGTTGGCTAAAGTAGTTGTTAAGTTTAGGTATTTGGTTGGATTAATAGTGAAGTTGGTTCCTAAACTAAAGTGCTACCACGTCAGTGAAAGTCGTGGCCTTATGGTTTGAGAGTCGGACTTGCAACCCAATCGATACCATGACTGAAATGAGACCCTTGAGCAAGGCACCTATCCGCCAACTACTCCCCGGGCTTCATGCATTGTTGCAATAGCTGCTTTTGCACTGTCGGGCCAGTGCTTTAAATGGGCCAGACGGGGCTAATAACCTCGGACCTGTAGCACCGAGGCCAAAATCACAACGCGTTTCCACTGTTGTGCCAGAAGCTTCGCTAAAACCCTGTACACACTTCCCTGGAACAACATTACACAACCCTAGCATTTCACCAACGAAGAGAAGTTATCAAAAAACTAATGAGAAAAAAAAGTCACTGGAACTAGCACGATCACAAAGCGAACATGATAAATACCGCCGTTTGTTTGAAAGTTTTTTTATATATATCCAAAAGCAAAGATGTTCTACAATAATAAGTAATATTGATCGTAAAGAATTAATTTATCAGGACTGAACATATTTCAAACAAAAATAAAGCGGTATAAACCGTTATTTCACAAAAGAAAGAGGACACAAGCAGGGCTCTGAACCAGTTCAAGCCAACGAAAACCGGAAACAAATGACATTTAACTGGAACAAAAACAGAAACGAAAACAAAATCAATTTTAATCGTTCAGAACAGAAACGTTTTTTTGAAAATGCAATTAACCGGTTAATAACGTTATTTTATCGTTCTCTTCTTATATTAATTTGAGAGACAAAACAAAAAAAACCCCATACATTTAAATTGTGTGCGCAAATGCCATGTTGACTCATAAAACCCAAATGCCCGAGAATCAGACGTCATAAACCAGAGCCATTTCTCCATGTGACGAGCTTGCCTTAAAAAACTACTGAGCAGGGAGCCTGCAGGATTTCTTTCGAGGGTAGACTATGCTCTTATGACAATCTTTTTGCGGCCAGCGCCAGCGAGTTGATCACAGCCAATGTTTAAATAATTTAGCCTTCTCAAATAATCTCAACTTGCTAAAAATCTATAGATATAAAACAGTTCAAGGCAAGCACATCACATGTTAGTTTAAATGTTTCACCTAATTAGATGTGCGCTGTTAGACGCCTTACGGAGGCACCATTGTGATCACTTGCATATTATTTTTTCATTAGAAACTTAAATACGCTGTAATTTTTGCTCATTAAGGTGAAAGTAATACATAATTCGGAGCAGTAAAGGATCTACCTTTATTTCTGTACATTTACAATATCAACAAAACGTTTAGCTTTAATTAAAATAAAAAGGAATTGAGGATACGGTTTCTGCTGTCTGTCTAGAACAGGAGCGCTTCATAAACCGAAACTCACAGAACTTACTCACAGTAGAGGATGGATACCCGACCCGATATTTAGAAAGGATGCTCGGCTTCGGGTCGGGCTCGGTCACATCAGCGTGAATGTGCGCCTGTGCTATAAACATCGCTTTTTGCCCCGCGTGCGCTGATGCTCTCATCTGTTGACATTTCCAAGCGCCTTCCTATAGTTGCTTAATAAAAGCAGGCTTTCCACACAAAAAAGTGCATGTGTCATAACTTAAGTATTAGAAAAAAAATTAGATTTGAACTGTGTCGGGCCGGGCTCGGACAGAAAAATGCTGCCCGATCCGCAATCTTACTCACAGATATGATAAATAAATATATATATACACATATATAAATATTTCAATTATTATTTTAAAAAGAAATTTGTTAATTGAACAAATGAATTGCTGTAGTTGCATGGTTTTATTTCGTCAATATGTCTTCGACAAATCGTCTGATAAATCGTTGTAAAATTGAAGGACGCGGAGCAAAATGGCCGGGAATCATAACGTTAACCTGCAGAGGCACATTCAGAGTAAACATCCAATATTTAATCCGACGAGCAATAAAAGATCAGCATCTACAGCAGATGGACAAACCACTGGATGCGGTCATATAGTGAAAAAGCCAAAAACAAAATTGTACATTATTCTGCTTACACGGCTGTTAGCCTCATTTAATAAGAAAATATTTTATTAGCACATTTTTAAGAAATTTTACTCGAACTGGTTTACTTTCGGTTTTAAGACACATAATGTACAAATAACACGAACATGCACATTGGTTTAATCATTTGGAAATATCTAGCATGTTATTAAAAGACAAACACACGCACATACACACACACACACACACACACACACACACACATATATATATATATATATATAACGTTTTGGTTTTTTTTTTAATAAAGTTTTTATCCAGTATTTTTTTCTAGAAAACCGTTTTCGGAACGCATTGTTTAATGCGGAACGCAAGAACAGAATCGTTAAAATATCAATTCTGCTCTGAGTGAACCGAATGGATTTTTTTTTTTAAATGGGTGATGCGCAGCTTTATTTTATGCATATAGATGTGCATGTGTGCTTGTGGTTTTTACAAAAGAAAACAGAGTTTACAGAGTTTTCAATTATGAGTAAACAATGCTAAATGGAAAGGTACCAAATAAAAGGTACAAGGCAACCACAACATATTAATTGCACACCATGTAAAACACATGCCTAAACAGGAACTAAAGAAAACATTTAGGCCAACATTTAGTCACAGAATAAATTTCTTACATGGTCAATTACACACAAGCAGGGAAAACAACGCAAGCATTAAAATTAGTCTTCTCCACAGCTTAGCCACATACAACAGGTGCAGCTAGTCTGTGTCTAATTGGCATGAGGTTGGGTAGGTGGAGCTGGTACTTTAAGTGTGCAGTTTAGAAAACAAAACTTCTCAACAGTATTGCTATTTTGAAAATGCATCTGTGGGAAAAATTACAGAGCTGTGCATCGTTTGCATTTTTTTGGGTTACTATATGGAGCTTAGAAACAGCATCGCGTCCAAAGACATTTAGATGTCATATTCAAAAGTTTATTCACTGGATTTTAAACATTTCAGTTAGGAATTATAATTCGGGAAAAGCAAAACAATCAAATTTGTTCACGTTTAAGCAACAATAACAAGCAAACTAATACAAGAAATAAGCAAAACTCACACGTTACGACAATCCCTCCGTGACTCGCTCAAGTCTGCATTCTTCTTGTCTGATGTAACGTTAAGCCGAAGTTTATTCCTCTGAGCCCGTCTTCTCGAGGTATTTATTCCTCTCAGCACGAAGCGTACAGTATCCAGGATGAACTTCAGCTAAACACTCTCTGCTTTGTTTGTGCTGATGTGGGTGTTTACATGCGCCGCGTTGTCCGCGTGGATAATTATCATACCTATTGTTGCGCGGGGGCACGGTCGCATTAAGAGATAATGAAGGAGACGCGAAAAACTGAACATCCCGCTGGTTTCATATGAATTACTTTATCACAAAATATTTGTTTTCGATTAGACTACCTGTCACGCTCAGACAATACAGACAAGAGGGATTTGGTTCAATAAGTGAGTTTATTGTGCACAAACATAAATCAGTCTTCAGCGTCTCAATAAAAGGTGATGTGAGCAGAAACAGGATTCAA
>JAUCMU010000001.1:13213918-13230792 GCA_032275025.1 Enteromius treurensis
TGGAGCTACAAACACAGCACACTCCCAACAGATCAACAGGCAGGCAGGAGCAATCGAGCAGGAGCAATCGAGCAGGACAGGAAATCTACAGTAATCTACAGTATAAAGCAGCAATTAAAAAGCGTGTTTAACCTCATGCAAGAGTGCATCTCTTATCTTTTTTTCCCTCCGTTAGTCGTCTTGTGTTTATCACACTAGTCATTTGCAGCGGCGGGGATCTACAGCACTGAAGGGTATGTCCTGTTAAGTGCGCAGTGGGTTGTAAATGAGCAGGTAGATGCTTTTCTACTTCCTGTTCAGTAAATGATGCTGTTCTGAGATCAGCATGAATGATTGATGATGACAAAGTGCTGCTTTACTGCCGGAGAAACTGCAGGGTTTCTCCACTCCACCTGTTGTTCCACCTCTTTAATGGCAGTGCATTGCGGGTTGCCGGTCAGGGCAGAGTCTCACTGTATGCCCAAATCATGAGTAATGCTGTTCTCCCAGCAATGAACCATCTGCTTAAATCTCTAGTACTGTACTAGCACCGATACCAGTCATCATGGCTTGGAATTTAAGACTAATTAATTTGTTTGCTCTTTGAATCCAAAAGTGTTCGAGAGATAAAGTGAGTAGCATTTGATGGGGACGCACCTTTATGCAGAACAAGGTTTTTAAAGCTATTAACTATTTAACATTTAATATACCTTTTTTGGTATAGTGGAATAAATTGACAGTGAAGTCAGTGAATTGTCACTTGCAACCAGTTTTAATTAATTAAAGCCTTGCATTTACAAATGGAAGGATTTAATGAGAAAAATGATGGTCAATAGTGGCTATCACTTACCAGAACGGAGCAAAACATTCATGCGTGTTTTTAAATGCTACTGTCAGTTAAGATTTAAAAAATATTTTTAAATAACTGTTCCATTTGAATGTATCTTAAATTGTCATTCCTGCGCTGATTTTTTTGCATCATTACCCCAGTCTTCAGTGTCACATGCTGCTCAAGAAACATTTCTGTTTATTATCAATGTTGAAAACAGTTGTGCTGCTTCATATTTTTCTGCAAAGCATTTGTTTGAAATAGATATCTTCTGTGTCATATAAAGGTCTTTACCAGCCCTTTTGATTCGTTTAATGCATCCTCGCTGGCTAAAGGCGTTCATTTCTGCAAATCAATCAATATAGAAATCTTACTGACTTACTGTTGAGTAGCGTTATCTAATAGGTTGTCTAGCCTAAGTGACATCGGCAGAAAACAAACATACTTTTACAGTAAATAGTGTCCATTTTGATGAATCTTGTCTTGATTTGTGTTTCTGTGCTGTCGTCTTGGACAGTTTCCTCTAGCGTGTGTTTTTGCGCAGGTGTTGGCCTGCAGGTCTCTGTGTAAATGGTGAGTCAGAGAACGGTTTTCTTTTGCTTTGCTCTTTCTCATGCAGCTGAGCACCGCTGAACCAGATGTGTCATTAAACGGCTCTCAGTCTGAGAGGAAGTCTCTTTTTTCGTTACTCGAGATAATAGACTGGAGGCTCTTGACACGTGGCACTGAAAGCACACTGCCATTTTGCTCAAATAACCCTTGTTTGTCTGTTCGTATTAGTTTGTGATTTTCTTCAAACGCTCTCAGATCCGGTACTCAAACATGTGTGTTCTTGTTTAAGAACTTCATGCGAGTGTGGGATTTTTCCCACGCTGGTTTCATCATCTGTGTTCAAATGCCTGAAGCCTTTTTTTTTTTGGTTTTACAAAGACAACTCTGATCATGAGTAGTTCCACACAGAATATGCACAATTATATTTTAGATTTTCTACATTCATTTTGGCGGATATTTGCAGAAAGGCTCCTTAACGATTTGACAGTATAATTATTATTTAATGACATTAGCACAATGTTAAAGGGGTCATCCGGTGCCACATGCACTTTTTCAAGCTGTTGGGACTGAAATGTGTGTACGGAGTGTGAGTACACAACCACCCTACAATGATAAAGATCCACCAGTATTTTTATTCAATTGAAAGAAGAATAAGGGCCTGTCCACACGGAGACGCGTTTCGCTGTATAATTGTCAATTTGGCGTTTCGTCCACACGGATCCGGCGTTTTAGTTTTTCAAAGTCTTCTTCTCCGTTTAGAGTGTATCTCTATGACAGAATTACAGCGCCCCATACTGGTCTGGCATATATACTACAACATTTTCAGTGGTTTCGTGTTTACGTAATTTTTTTTAGAACGTGGGAAAAATATGATCGGATAGGGAACGCACCGGCTTTGTGTGGACGGAGCCTAAGTTCCCCCTTCTGAAATCAAGCCATTTTCAAATGCATGTCAGTGTGGCGTCACACCGACAGAGGCCATTCCCACAATAGATGATTGACAGCAGCGTGTCACACGGACTGAACTGGTGTCTTACCTCAGACCCGCCCTGAGTGAGCCGTCATCAGACCGAGACGCAGAGACAAGCAAGACTCCTAAGAGATTGAGGTGTTTTGTAGTTGAATATATTAATAAACATAGCAGTAGTCATTTATTTCCGACATCTGAGTGACTGAAGACGCAGAGGATTAACGTTACGTTTGGTTCTGAAGGAAACGCGCCTTTGATCAACCAAAATGCGTATATGTATAAGTATAATGTCTTTTAATGGATCTTTGCAAATCACCTTTCCTAATTATGTGCTAATTAGCACGTTTCACTATGAATACGGCTAAAAAAAGATCTTCCTTAGAGCGCTTCAAAAAAGAGGGGCGGAGTCAGCGGAGCTCGTGAAGATTTAAATGGTGAATGATGACCAACCATTTATTGTATCTGAAATACAGCAAAAACAGTACAATATCGTGAAATATTTTTACTATTCAAAATATCTGCTTTCTATTGGAATATCTTTTAATATATAATTTATTCCTGTGAAATAAAGGTACAATAGCTGTCAATGGGGTGGTACCCTTATGTTAACATTAAGGGTCTATTTTGGTACCTTAAAAGTATAGCACTTAAAGTGTACATACAGCATTTGAACATAATAGGTACAAAAGTGTACATTTTAAACCGGTACCTCCCCAGTGACCGCTTTTGTACCTTTATTTCTAAGAGTGTTACTCCAGTCTTCAGTGTCAATTTTTTTTTTTTCAGAAATCATTTTAATATTCTGATTTGCTGTTCAAGAAACATTTTTGTAAATTATAGTTATTATTAGCAATAATTAAAACAGTCAAGTACATTTTTTGGAGTACAGGATCCATTGATGAATAGAAAGATCAATGTTTCCCTGAAATAAAATCTTTTGCAACATTATACACTAGAAATACATACTTTTATTTAGAACGGATGCTTTAAATTCACCAAAAGTGATGATAATGTTATTTTAAGTTTACTCACTGAATTATAATAAAGTATTAAAATTGTATTAATTTTATCTTGATATACTAAAATATCTAAAACCGAAAAAGTAATAAAAATGAATGTACATTATATCGATTTAAAAAACAGCAAAAAAATTAAATTATTAAATGTTTACAAACTCAAATCTATCTTAAGTTGCTTTGAAAGTTTTAAACAAGACACAGACACTGATTACATAAACCTGTAACATTTTAATCTTGAGTTCTCTGGAGTTTCCTCGTAAGTGATTCCACAAGACAGAGCTGTTTCAAAGCAACACATTTGCTGGTCCACCATATCAATCGCCAAAAAGAGGTTTACGTTATCTGTAATATCTGTAATATTTCAGGCGAAGAATCAAATAGCTGGAAGTGCGACAGAAAAGCTCTTCCTCTCAGCGGGGACCGTGGCCCTGAGGGGACGCTGCTCTAGATTTTAATTAAAGGTTGGCAGGGCATCAAACCCCAAGGAGTATTGGAAGGATCAGAGAGAATAGAGATGATTAGTTATTCTTTTGAAAATATAGGAGATATTGTACCCTGATCTCAGAACGTACGTTTTGAAGGGAAATTTTTGAAGGCCAGCGGTCAGATTTTGAAGAAAAAAAAAGCACAGAATATGATTCCCTCGAGTCTCTGATGTTATCAAGCAGCGATGGGTGTCTCATTGATAAGGCATATTCACGTTACGTGTGCTGAGTAAATTAAGTTCTCTAATTCTATTTAGCCAGTGTAATGGATTAAATATCTTTTCTAGCGATCTGGTCAGACCGTGAGAAATCCACCCGTAAGAATATATTGCTTTGTGAAATTCTTACAGTACCAGTTTTATTCAAGCTTTTTAAAGCTTTGAGTAACTTGATAGCCTGCTATAACAAAGTATTATGGCCCTACAAAAGCAAGTTCCATTGTTTTGTGTGTATTACTCCAAGCTTTAGTGGTTTCAGAGCGTGGTACATGAAGTCATTTCGAGATCAGAGTCAAACAAAACAAAACAACAACAGCTGCTTGTAACTCTTCTGATTTAAAAAAAAAAAAATTACATCTGGACAACACTGTCAATCCCTGTTCACACCGATATGTGAAATATCACAATATCACTTTGTAAAGAAACGTGCACATTGAAAACACATCCTAAATGCAAAATATTAGCAGAATGTACTGTGGTACCACAACAGTAACAGCGCAGAGAAATTTTGTTGGAATATTTCAGAATAATTTTTTCCATCTCATGAATAATTAAAACTGTTGTATTATTATTAAATAGTTAAATATAATAATAATTCATCAGCAGCTGATGGTGGTGATTGCTAACCGAACAGGTGTGAGTGTGTAGTGCATGATGGGAAAAGTCCATAGGAAATGAGTCCAAGGGAGGTGAGGGGAAGCCGGTGCCTCTAGTGGAGCTTGAGTTGTGCTGTTAGTGAAGAAAATTAAATTAAATTTAAAAGTTTCACTATTTGCTGAACACTTTTGAGGGGTGCAGACTCAGAGGTAATTCACATGCTAGCTCTCTCTCTCTCTCTCTCTCTCACACACACTATTAACTAGTCTGCTATCAATGGCTCAAGTCTAAATTAATAGGTCTAAAATTATGTTTTGGAATTAAAAAAGGAGGTGTTGGATGATAAGCGGAAGAAATAGTCCTACTCACAATAGCAGTTCAAGTACAAACACTGGACAAATTCCTTGAAATAAATCATCTGATCGATGTCTTGAGGTGTGAAAACAGAAGTATAAGCGAAATAATTGACTTTGTGCCATTAAATTATCAAAAAATAATTCACACATGAGGTGTAACGGCCACGATGCGATGGCCTGTTGTCAATTATTCCTTACATAAACTCACAAAAATAACCATTAAATACAGAAATGTCAAATGTTTACATTCATGCAGCTGCTTTCAGTCCAGTTTGTCAGTTTAAGCACAAAAAAGTAATGACAGAGAACTTAGTTTAGTTTTCTGACAGCCACTTTCTGTGCGTGTGCATCAGATGTGTTTCCTTAGAGAACCATATATGAAAAGTTTAAGCTTATATCGTCTAAAATGCTTTTTTTTGTGCCGTAGATATGATAATCAAAACTAAACTGGAAAAGCGTGGCATGGAGCAGGAGCAGATTATTTCCATTTAAAGAGACATGCACGAAAACAGCATGTTTCTGCTTCCTCTCAAAATCAGTGATATATGATATTTGACCCATGCTGTATTTTGAACTTAAACTGCAAAGTCTTCCAAACAGGCTGCTAAATCAGAGTTTTTTTTTTTTTTTTTTAATTAAATTTTACATTTAAAAATGAATTGAAGAAGTGTTACTTTGACTTGTGTGACAGCGTGTGGTACAGTCACATCTAGAGATTTTTAGTGTGCCTCTGCGCCTGTAATGACATACAGATGCTTATGCCAAACTACCTGTGCCCCGACCATCCACTGCATTTCAAATCCCGAAATCAGCCAAATGGCTCTGGGGGGTCCAAACTTCAACTGTGAGCATTAGCCTTTGAATAAACAATTACCGAAGCGCAGCCTCCATGGTATTTTTCGGACAATGATGGCGCGATAATGACCCTCCGAGCTTCCATGCCATTTCCTAGTATTTCAACAGCACCACATCCTCTCCAGCAATCCCTGTTTCCATGCCAACCGCATCCTCCGTCCGCCTGCCTGCAACCCCAAAGAACAATAAACACAAAAAAAGGCTGATTATGGATTTCATAGTCATCACACCTGTATTGATCCTGTTTGTCTTTTTGAAGTGATGGAGGATGATAATGTACGGCGACTCGGACAGCGTGTCCTCTGCCTGAGCCTGTGTGTCAGTGATTGAAGTTTCCTATTAAAGCTTTGATACGAGATCTTGACAGCCGTAGTGTCCAGCGCATTGATCGAGTAATTAACAGGAGGTAATACATTTGCTTTCCTTTGAGAAGCCCTCTTTCTTTATGTCTCTGCACTCTCAATTTTCCTTGTTCACACACACACACACACAGACCTAAAGAATATGATCATATCAGACCTGCCTATTGTGTCAGGGCCTCTGGTTAGTATTGAGCGGAAGCATTACACGGTTGAGAGGAGAAGG
This sequence comes from Enteromius treurensis, assembly GCA_032275025.1. Classification (NCBI taxonomy): domain Eukaryota; kingdom Metazoa; phylum Chordata; class Actinopteri; order Cypriniformes; family Cyprinidae; genus Enteromius; species Enteromius treurensis. The sequence continues at coordinate 13,220,364 of JAUCMU010000001.1, forward strand.
CATGGTACATAAAAAAAATAAAAAATAAAAACCTTGGGCTTTCCCTCAGCCTTATTGCAGTTATTGCGTTTGACAGGACAGTGACCACATAACTCAATCTTGTCGACACTAAAATTGAAGGCCCTCAAGGAGTATGTGTTGCTATTGACCTGTGTTCTCCGTGCCTTCTGACTTATGAAATGGTACAAGTTCAACCTGAAGGCACGGATTGCTTGCTTCAGAAGTTTATTTCTTCTTGGCGCTCGATCGAATCCGTAGACGAATGCAGACTTTTATGCCATGCGATCCTGGGTTTTATAGAGTCTAGCTAATCGTTACTGATGTGCAAATTTGTTCTCTCATAATGTGCTTGTCAGAAAAGGCCCATCCGTCTTTGATCGCCTGCATCTGTGGAGCAACGAGAGAGATGCTTTTGATTAGTGCAAGGCCTGAGCACTGAAGGAGGGGAATGACCTCACCCGCACAGATTGAGACAGCCTCTCGTGATCTGCTTTAAAGGTATAGGTCACTTGAAATCAAACGTTTTGTGATTTAGGCACCTTTGGTTTGTCCTTTTCAATGTCCTCTCCTTCATGCAGCTCAAGTGAAGATCTGCATACATATTTCAAAATGTTTTAAGCTAATTGATATGCAAACAATAAACCAATATTATTGTAGTATTACCTAAATATTAAACTTTTTTTAGGGCTGCCAAAGGTAATGTGCTGCTAGTATCATGTAAAAATGTTTAGCAGCGTTAAATTTCTCAGCACAGTCTGTTGTTATTGCCGTCTAGAGGTATTGTCATGTTTAATGGAAGTACAGTCTTATTTTTATTCCAGTTAATGAAAAGTTTTTTTATTTAGCATAAACTGTAATAACACTGCTTGTAAGTACAAATATTCATCAGTTGTTGTGTTTAAAATAACTGCTTCCTAACGATTCATTTTGTGTTTCATAGAGGATAGAAAATAACATTAGGATGAGTAAATGCTGGCAAAATATTCATTTTCCGGTAAACTATTCCTTTATCGCTTTCATATTTGCAATAATTGGATTGCTAGGAGGAATTACCTCAAACACTATTCGGCAAACGTGGTGCTTAGGGGGATGTTAGAGTTTTTCAAACCAGGCTTTATGTGCTGCTTCAACATTCTGTCAGAACACCTGGCAACCGCAGCTGCTAAACTAAATAGACATGGCCCAGTAACTCCTCAGAGAGAGAGAGAGAGAGAGATGCTTCACAGAACACTGTGTCCCTGCTGAACACCTTCCTTTCTGCGCTTCTGTGACAAACTCTTGAGAATGAAATTAGCCTTCTGGGACAAAGGCTCTCCCAGATTAGTATTTTCAAGTTCTTTTGACGATGTCTACCTCGAAGGATCAGAGCAACCCAGTCAAGAAGAGGCTCTTTCATCACTGCTCTATTCAGAGAGGAAGGGAAGGTTCAGTGAATTGTAGGACCACAAACCCATTTATTACTTTCACTTTTAGTTCTGTACAAATAATTCTACTTTTTTAAATTAGTAGCTACTGTAATTTAATGCGTGTGGCTGGCTTACTCAACATACTAAGCATACTAAGATTTCATATACTACATTTTAAAGTTGCTTTGCATCAATCATCCGCTTAATAAGTTAAGTGTAAATTTGCTTGTTTAATCTACTGTAACAGATTGATTGTGTGCTTTGTGTTTACTGAGATTAATTGTGTAGAAAGAAAAGGTGAGAAAGAAAGAAAGAAAGGGTGCATGTAAATTGATCAAAAGTGACAGTAAAAACATTTATATTAACAAAACTATATTTAATTAATAAATGCTGTTCTTTTGAACTACATATTTATTAAATAGATCTGAAAAAAAGTGTATTGGCTTCCACAAAAATATGAAACACAAATGCTTTCAACATTGATGACAATAATAAATGTTTCCTGAGCAGCAGAGAAGCATATTAGAATGATTTCTGAGGGATCATGTGACACTATATACTGCAGTAATGATGCAGAAAATTCAGCTTTGCATCACAGGAATAAATTACATTTTAAAATATATTCAAATAGAAAACAGCTATTTAAAATTGTAATAACATTTAAAAAATATTATTCCCCCCCCCACCCAGTATTTTTCATAAAAAGCAACACAGTCTTCACACTTTAACGCTTGGTCAAGACCCTTTTGCGTCACTTTTTGAAGCTCAAGGTACCCCTTTTTAGGCACTTTTCGACGTGAAGGGTCCACTGTTGTTTTAAATAGGAAACTCTTAGTGTCAATATGCCGAAGCAATATATTTTTATGTTTTTATCGTCATAATTAAAAGATATATTGGGTAAAAACTAGAGATGCACCGATTGACCGGTAGTGATCGGAATCGGCAGACCGGACAATATCGGTGACCGGCCGGTCAGGCTCACATCTGCCTGCATTATGACTCGCCAACAGGTTTTGAGAAATCGCCGACAAATGCCCAAAATAACAAGCAAATCGGTGCTCGTTCACGCGAGTGACAATCACACAGTGTGAACTATGAAACTATGCGATCTGAGAGAATCGCCAACACCTGTGAGATATTAGGCATGCTAAATATCTGGACCTGTCTGCGATTCAAAATCATGCCGTGTTCTGACTAATTAACATCTGTGATTACCTACAGCCAATGAGACAGCCCCATCCAGGGCAGCAGGATGTTGGACGAGCAGTTACAAAAGTATAGAAAATAATTATCCTTATCCGTAATCTTTTTTTTTCGTTGCAAATGAGCGCACATGCAATTTGTATGGCAAGCTTATTTTGCTTGCTATCATTTTTAATAATAATCCCATAATATTACTCATTGAGGAAAAGTAGATATTTGTTAGTAAGCTTACAGTAGTTAGTTAGTTAGTTGTTAGTTATATATTTCTACATTGTCAAGGTGCAGACTCTGCAGAGCACTTTATTTTGTTGTGAGAAGATCTGTAATGTTTTTTAATTTATTATTTGTTTTATTATAAAAAAAAATTACTATACTAATGTTAGTTATATACTGGAACCTATGTTATACCTTACAAGCACTTTATTAATTGTTTGAATTATTTTGTTGTGAGAAGATCCTGTAAAGTTTAATAATTTATTTTATTATAAAATAAATTTAAATGAATATCATATGCTTTCATTACAATTCTTTAAAAAAAAACCTGGATAAGTTAGCAGAAAGGAGCTCCCCCACAAAAACCATTATGATATTTTTATTATGTACACAGAGCTAAAAGGCTTGTTTAAGATGAGCAAAATCTGCGCAGAACCGATCACTAGTGATCACCGTGAGATGCATGCCGGTTAGAAAAGTGTCCGAGTTACGTCCGCCTTGCTCCGATGCCATACTGACATGTGGCAAAAAACTCTCATGAGAGCGAGGCGGCTGTGTCAGATTGAGCAGCCGAGCGCAGTTGCTCTCCACTGACTGCGCTGACCAAAAGCACAACGGGAAACAACTGACTGACAACACAGCTTCATGCTGATTGGTTTAGACAATGTGATGCTGCGTTCTTATCTAAAATGTTTTTTTTTTTAAATCTGATTTCATGTGATTATGTATTTAAATTATGCATGCATATTTCCAAAAACGTGACGGTACAATCTGTGTGAGAAATGTAATTGTTGTAGTATTTCTATTAAAAGAAATAAAATACATGTTTATATTAAAGTAGAAATGGACGATAAATACACATTTCGTATTTATGTTAAAGCAACAGAACTGAAATTATATCAAGTTTATCAGCAGCACAGCGATCTCGTATAGGCATCTGTTCCACTCCGGTAGGGCAGAACTGTCCATCTTGACTGCGTTTATTTCACTCCTCCTCTCACTGCAGCCGCCTACTCTCGTCTCAATATCAGGCGAGGTTAGGTGCATCTCAAACAAGCCTAAAGCCTAGAGACGATTTAGCCATGACAGATAAAATTGTATTAATATATAATTAAATTAAATAAATAGACCATTGGACAGAATAATAATTTGACGTCTGATTTCTTCAAGCAATCGTTTTTAATACCATCATGTGTACTATGGTAATGGTATGGATTGCGTGTAGGCTATAGTCTTTTATAAATAACCTCCCTATTTCTGTATGGGCATCATAATCGACACTGGATCTAAAAAAAAAAGTTATTTCAAACACTTGTTTCTGTCTGAAAGTGAGTTTTTAAGTAAAATTAATTTTAAAAGTCTTGATGATGGTGTTTTCTGTTAACTTTATATATTTTTTAACTTCTGAAACTTTGTACATAGCCTTTGTTCATAACCACATTGGCCATTGGCCCAGAGGAAGCACCAATGAGGCACGATCAAGCCCCGGAAGTGACAGTGGAAACGCAACTGGCCCTGGCACGCACTAGCAAATCTGCTTTTAGCCCAACAGTGGAAACGCGGCTAATGACAGCTCACTGTGTGGGTTCATGGTGTGTGTTCACGGTGTTTGTTCACTACTTACTGCTGTGTTTGCACTTGGATGGGTTAAATGCAGAGAACAAATTCTGAGTGCATCACGCCATACTTAGATACACATCACTCACTTTTTTTTCCAATGTTTTATTTTTATAATGAAATTTGTATATTTGCCACAAAATGTTTATTGTGGCAATTGTTTTACCATATACATTTTTACATTTTACATATTACTATTTTTTTATTATTTTAAAAATAAAAATATCAATTACAATTTTTTAAAGAGGCAGGAGAATGAGTAAAACTCTATTTTACAGTGTCCTTGTTACACATTACATGTAATTTAATTATAATATCAACAATAAAGTATTCATAATTACATGCAGGTAACCCTATGCCAAACCCTAACCATATCAGTAAATATATATTTCTCGGTACTTAAATTTAAGTTTAATTACACTGTACACCTTAAAATAAAAGTGTAATGTCGTTTAAACGTTGAAATAAGGACATACATCTCGTAAGAGGTCTCCAAAGAAAAGATAATAGAACCACAGTGACAGAATAAAGCAAGTATTTAATGTTCACCTTAAGCGCCAGTAATTCCTGCAGCCACTGAATCCTTTTCTCCTGACTGTCTGCTCCATCACTGCTGCCGCCACCTGGAGACAGAGGCCCAGCGCCCTGACGAAGACAAAAAGAAATTGATGAAACAATAGAAAAACCCTTTTCATCAACACAATAGGCAAGTTGTTAATTACCAAAAAATAAGATGAGCAATAGACCGTCACGTACGAACACACAAACATCAGCCTGCACACACTCCGAAACCTAACAGGGGACACGGCTGAATCACGAGGAGGAGCACACGGCATGCTGCTGAAGGGTTCTCTGTGCAGGGACCTAATGAGCATGTTCATTTCCATTTACATTGTTTCTTTGACAATAATGATGTCCCATTAGGGGAGACTAAAGGGTTATAGAGTGAGAAACGCGCCAGGCCTCATTACCAAAGGTGGGGAGGGAGGCGCCTTTAATTGCTCTATCAGGGCCCAGAGTTACACTTGATAGGACAACAGAAGCAGACTTTAGGGAGAAAAGAAAAAGAGGGAATATGAGAGAGAGAGAGAGAGAAGAGTGGACTCTCTCTGAAGTACCTGAAACCAGTGGAGAGTTGTGAGCAAATCTGGTCAGGGCAGTGGAGGAAGGCCAGATGGCGGATCAACTGTGAAAGAGTGAAACTACAAAATGGCAGACGCAACTCTACAGTTTGAGAGAAGAAGATCTTCAGGGACCAGATCAAAAAGCCTTAATCTAGGAAAAAAAAACACTAATACTTCAGAGAACTGAAAATATCCTTTAAAAGCTGATTATCTCTTGACTAGGCTGCCGTTGAGTACAACTAACTAAAGTCACTTGCTTGGAGCTCTTAGTCCAAAAGGATCTACCTATTGATGTCTTGTAGTCAACTCATTAACAGCATAGCTGAACTTTCCTCTGACACATGTCCCAAAACCAGACTTAACATTCTCAGCATACACAGGAACAGTGGTGTCCTCATCATCAAAGACCTCAACTCTGCAAGGATTAGCAAAAGAGTGAAATTAAAGCTTACAAAGGAGAAGCAATCAATACCTGAATATAGAGAACAAAGAAACGGTTCCAGCAGTCGTGAAACTAGTGGCAAAGTAAGCCTTACCCTTCCTAGACTGAACAGACTCATGCTCACATGCAGGGATGCAAACTCATCAGAGGGGAAAAAGCTGACAAAGACGTGGTCTCAGGAAGAACATTTTTAAAATAATCACCTTTAATATGTGGACTTAAGTTGACTTTCGCACAAAGATAAAAGTGAAAATAATCACACTTTAATAGAGGGTTTATTTTAATTTTTGTTTTATTTCTCTGAACATATTCACATAGTTGTTTTTATAGCTAAATTATTATTGGCGTTGTTTTTAATGCTTCATATAGGCTAAATAAATCAGACTTTAGTAGGCTATATGTGCTGTTGAAAAAAAAGATTCAGTAATTATATTTACATTATAATTATATTTAATTTATATTTACAACTATATTTACATTTCAGTCATTTAGCAGACGCTTATATACGAAGCAATTTATGAAGACAACAGAAGCAATCAAAACCAACAAATATGCAACAACATGCAAGTACCGTGACAAGTCTCACTTAGCCTTGCGCAATACACACAGCAACTTTTTTTTTTTCTTTTTTCTATAAAACAGTCCATAGAATATAGAAAAAAAAACTAGCAATTAGAGAATAATTAGGAAATCGATAGAGGGTCAAGAAGTTTTTTTTTTTTTTTATAAAAAGAAGACAAAAGGTAGATAAAATTTAATTAGAATAGATAGCACTAGAGTTAAAGGGTCAAATAAAGATGGAAGAGAAGTGTTTTTAGCTGTTTCTTGAGGATGGCTAAAGATTCAGCTGCTCGGACTGAGTCCACCAGGTTGGAACAGTTCATGAAAAGTCGTTGAAAGTGATTTTGTGCCTCTTTGGGATGCCACAATAATATGTTGTTTAATTGCAGAACGCAAGCTTCTAAGCAGTAATAGTAGAAATAAGTGGTTAATTGACAGCAGATTTATAAATAACTCAGGTTATCAATTCTCAATACTGAATTGGGAAAGTTATGCTGGGTTTTCAAATGTAAGTGACGTTTAGTTACAGCAGAGCTTATTCAATTGAAAACCCTTCTCCCAAATTGTGGATGTACTGATTGAGCTTTTCCATTTCATTACAACGAATGAGGACCGGAGCTTTCAAGATTTATACTGTAGAATTTGCTTTCATGAATTGGTCATTTCTGAGTAAAGTATTTTATTAAGCACTTCCCATGGAAACCCTTACATTATCATGTCAAACGAAGAGTAAAACGTTTTTCAGCATTATTATGATAATATGAAGATAGGATAAGTATTAGGATAAGTATTTAAGCTTTAGGTGTACAAAGAGAAAGATTTTTTGTTGTTAGTGCCAAACCAAACACCAAAACCAAACGCATATCATAAAAATATCTGCCCCGCAATGCATGGGGCAACTTTATCTTCCAAAAAATATTAACTTCTTATGCTCACATTAATAAGAAGTTCTGTGTGTCTGCAGTGGGTTCCTGTCATGCATGAATCCTCGGGATGGAGACACTATCACATGATGACTTAAAAAAAAAGGGCTGTCTGGAAGGACGTCTTCAGTACACTTTCATGTTTCATGGCAAGAAGCCTGGAAAATAGTGTTAAGGGGTGGAAAATTATGTTTTACAGGGTCAGCTTTTAAATATAAAACTATATCACCCTATGGAACATTGTAAATTACATTTTTAACATTTTAGCTACCTAGGCAACAATTTTAGGCATTTTTCTTTTAATTGGAAAATAAGATTTTTTTTAATTTTTTTTGCTATTTAAATAATTAATATGTGCAATTTACAATAGCATTTCCTACGTATTATATATTATTTCCTAGTGTTTCTCTCTTGGTAGTAGTAATAATAATAACTATAATAATAACTATTATTATCATTATTACTAGTTTTTATTAATTCAAATATTATTCGTAATATTCTTATTCTTATGTAATTACAACATTTTTGGCCAGATTGTGCAATTGTACTTTGACTGCCCATGTCTGGCCAAGAAGAGAAGGAATTTAAGAAGGAATCTGTCATAAATAGATTGACCAATATGTTCCCTAGAACACAAGAAATCAGGGTGGTGGCAGCATAATGCTTTGGGGATGTTTCACAAGGAGGAGGGAAGGAGCATAAAAATAAATAAATAAAACAGACAGCACTAACTACAGAAAAACTCAGGCGTTAATTAAGCTGCAATCAGCAGGAGCGCTGGGACAATTAATCTTCCATCAAGGCAAAGACCCAAAACACACTGCAAAGGCAAAAAATACCAAAAGGTATGTCCTAGAGTGCCATGTGAAGTACAATTCAATATATACATAATAGTGTCACAGACGTTTTGCCAAGAGACTAAGTAAAACTGAGCTGAAAACTCAACTCTTGACTAAATGGTCTTAAGTATCCAGGTGTTTTTGCAGGTGAATACTTTTCACTGAGCACACACACGCAATTATAGTTTTTTTTTATTTTTATTTTTTTAGAAATTATTGCTTTTATTAAACAAGGATGCACTAAATTGATCAAAAGTGACAGAGGGTTTTTAGATCCACTAAAAAGCATATTGGAATTATTTCTTAATGATTAAACAAGCAAATGCAGCATTTGTAAGCATTTTTATTTCTTTACCAATTCCAGACGTTTGATTGGTGGTGTCCTGTCAGAGCACCTGACAGGGCAAGCCGAATTAAACATTAAGCCCACTCATTGTTCTAATGTGCATGATATAAAGCATTTCAATGTATTTGGCAGCTTGGATCGTAGACTTTCACGATCCAGCAGCTTACTGCTAATCAGTATCCTTCCCAAAATGACATGGTATATTTTGATATTTTATATCAAGCTAAAATGTGTACATGGGACTGGTGCTTGTGCATTACTGCTTGGTCTAAAAAGCTCTGTTTTATGTAAAAGGATAAAGAATAATTCCAAAAGAATTCCATCAATTAACAGGAATAACAAGAATGTAATGCTCATTTTCACTCTCATCACAAAGTGACATGATGTTTGGCCAACTATGATGACCCATACTCGGAATTTGTGCTCTGCATTTCACCCATCTAAGCGCACACACACACAGCAAGGAGTAGGGAACACACACACCCTGAATACAAACCTGAAACAGTGGGCAGTCTTTTTTGCTGCGGTGCCTTGCTCAAGGGTCTCACCTCATTTGTGGTATTGAGGGTGGAAGAGAGCGCTGTACATTCATAGGCAATAGTGTGCTGTAAATGGAGAAGGAACAGTCCATCTATATTGTCAAACACAAACTTTCTTGAATAAAGATAGAAAGAGTTGTTGGAGCTTGGTGGTGGTGAAGTTGATGTTACGTGACCATAGTGTAGTTGGTTTATAGTCCACATTTAGCTTTAAAATTCTTGTGATTGTTTTAAGTCAAATTCATTTATTTAATAAAACTTGTCCACTACTGAAAAGATTATCACAATGAACCAAACATGCAAGAATAATAAACTTAGAGTTTATTTCCTACAGCAAATCGATTTCGTCAAGGGAAATAGAGTTGACCTACAAAAATGCACTAACAATGCGGCACTCTTTTAGCTTACGCATTCTTTTGAATTCTATAATCTAGTGTGTATGCAAACAGAAGCAATCACAACACAACATGCACTGAAAATGCATCTGTTCTAAATTTTTCCTTAGTCCATAACTCAATCACTGGTGAGTTAAATCTAATTAGCTAAGCCAGTCGCGAACAGCACACATTATTTAGTCGCCCAGCACAAAATGTAGCCACATGTGCGAGCGATCAACTCACAATGTAAAGGGTTATTACTCGATTGCACACTGGTGGATTTGCTTTACAGTAGTGAAAGAGATACTACAACATTACCAATTCAACTCCTAGCAAAATAATATGACAAGTGAAAGCAAATCTATTGCAAGCCTGTATCCAGTAAATACAAGACCCAATGCCTTCTTCTTGGACCGGATGAAAACAGATGTTACATAATCTTTCCCTTTCTTTGCAGAGAGACAACTCAAAGAAAGTGTGTAAAGTTCATCCGTGTTTCTGACATGTTTGCAGCACCAAGTTTGAAGGCTGTGACGACTGGTAATTACCGCCAGCAGACAAGTAGGCCTTGGCACCTGTGTTTTCTCTGAGAGCAAGATAATGAAAAAACAACAGCGCTGTCATCACCTTCGGGTTCCTGATTGCATTATCAAAACTACAGCCGGGCTTGGCATCTGGGCGTGACCTTGTTAACTGCCAGGGTAATTAAGTTTAACCAATTGGGAGAGGGGATGATAAATTATTAGCAGGTAGATTTTGTTCACATTTTATTAAATTGGCCTGCCAAAAGGGTCGGCCAAATTATCTGGGGCCTCATTTGTTGGAGGCCGGCCACATTG
>JAUCMU010000001.1:13237598-13253422 GCA_032275025.1 Enteromius treurensis
AATAGGTAGCACACAAATTCTGAATGCCTTTGGAAGATCTCTAATGAGCCATTTTAATGTAGATTAATCTAGATTAATTTCAAAAAAAGGTTATGTAAAAAAAACAAACTATGGATTTAATTAACTGATATAATGTTAATATACCAACCTATTAAAATGCTGAAGTGTAGCATTTTACGATCTTTAACCATTAAAAAAAAAAATCACAGCCATCTTTTACAGTAGTTACAATCAACAATAAAAAATGCACTATTATTGCTTTTGCATGAATTCTACAAAGGGTATTTTCCAATAAAACCTTCCATTACTTACTGAAAGCTTTATTCTGATGATTGGTCAGCTGCATCATTTTTGTCCCAGACAAATTTCCTACATATGTGTGCTAGTTTAATGTCTCTCAAAAACTCTGTGTAATGAGCACTTGTGTTATTTGCCTCTTTATGATGAATTGCTTGTTGTATTGAGTCAGTAGTTTGAGTGACTTTAAATACAAGTGTCTGCTAAATGTAAATTTAATGCAAATTAGGAAACATGCTTGAAAAGTTCCTTGTGTAACTGAAATATTTTTAAGATGTATTTATGTTATATAATTTTATATTACATTACGATAAAAATCAATTTAGAAACAGATGTGGATGGTCTTTGAAATGAATGTAATACAACTTACAAAAAAATATTTTGCTTAATCCCGCTCAAGCAAAATTTGGATAATTTATATGTGATAGGCCACATCCATCTTCACCACAGAAGAAAGAGATCCCGGCCTGCACTGGCCTTTGAGTTCTTCTTTAGTCTCAACAAGCCACACAATGAGCTTCTTTTTTGTTCCTCTTGGACTTTCCTTGCTCTATCACTCCTCCTTATTCAAATGAGAGTCTGGTCTCGCTCAGCTCCCTCTGTTGATCAGCACTTTGATCATTCCTAACATTTAAAATTAAAATAAAGCTCTAACAACCAGTGCATTAGAATTTAACAGGTGTTCAGGAAGAAGCTGATACAGAATTTGAGATTACACTAGAATACACATCCCAGTCAGTGCAATTATAGCGGGGAAACGGAAAGCCCTCTTGACTGTGTTACACCTTGGGATAACTGATCAGATCACTTTGATGTCTGTAGGTAATACTGTTAAGAAACAAAACAGCAAGGCAGTTGCTACATGTGTTCGGTAAACACAATTTCATATTCAAAGCAATACATTGGACCTCTGCATAAAGCATGGATTATTGTGCATACCCAAAACCATGTGATGTGTCGACTTACTGTGATGCACATGTGTGCAAACACACAGAACACATATCTAGCTACACCTACAACACCATATTTTAGATATGGCTGTACTGTGGAAACTCATGGTTGTACTTATTATTCGCTACTCCTCAAGCTACATTTTCAGCAACGATCCACATGACTGCTACAAAACGACATCATTACCACATTAGGCTATTTTTTACAAAGAAGATAAATACTTTCAGCTTTAACAAATAAATCTGCTCATTAATCTTAAAGTTAAGTTAATTATAGTTACTTTGTAACAAAATAATAATCTTAAAAAAACTGGAGCAATGGAATGAAATGAAATACTGAATCTTAAAATGAGCTGTAAAGGGACAGTATAGTGATTTATAATGTTAGAGGCTAAGATAGTTTGATTTCAAATAAACACTGTACTTCTGACATTTATCAAATAGATCCTGAAAAAAATGTTTGTTTCTTTACAAAAATACTAAATGGCACCTTGCCTGTTTTGATAACAGTAAGAAATTTAGCTTGATCACACATTAGGATTTCTAAAAGATTATGTGACACCAAAGAATGGAATAATGGATGCAGAAAATGTAACTTTGCCGTCACAGGAATAAATTACATTTAGAAGTAAATACTTTTATTTTAAGCTTTAACATTTTTCAATTTTGCTATTTTTACTATTACCATTTTTGTGGGTTTTTGCACTATTAATGCAGCCTTGGTGACATAAAAGACTTACTAAAAAAAAAAAAAAAGGAAAAAACCCTACAAAAATCCTAACCATGCCATATATATGTAATAACTGATCTGCTCAGAGGAGCTCTGGCAAAGTTCGAGCAGGGTTAATGCCAAATGCTTTGGAGTGGTCAGACAGCATGAAGTCTTGCAAAAATGAACAAAAACTCCTAGTCATCTCTTCCCATTCATCTCTTACTGAAAGGCATTTCATTTATTATGGATGCGGTTATACTAAGAGGAGAAAAAGGAAATGAACGGTGTGTGGTTTTGCTGAAGTGCTCATTCAGCTTGCTTTGCATACAAAGGGCATTGAGCATGATGTAAATCTGTCATGGTGCTCCCCACACGGACTCACCTCACAGTGCCCCGCGGCGGCTGTGAAACTCTGCAGCTGTGCCTGGAGTTCTTGGATCTGCTGATCTCTCTGGCTGAGCTGCATGCTGAGGGCTGCTTCCCGCTGGCGGAGCTGTTCCTGGCTGTGCCAAAGGGCTTGGTATGACACGCTCAGCTCGCTGTGGAGCTGTCACAGCAGAAACAGACAGTGAAGGACAAGCTCGGTTAATGCAGTTAAGTCCTTGCTGGAACACAAGTTCACCCCCCCAGGGGCACGTGTACACTCGTGAGGACATGCGCTAAGTTCACACAACAGATGCGCTGCGGTACCTTCTGGTAGGAGACGGTGTCTGCCGTGTGGGCCTCCTCTTGGCTGCGCAGGACTCTTTGCGTGTCCAGGTTAAGCCCCTCCAGCTGCTGAATGAGTTGGGCCTGTTGTCCTGCATGTTCCACACTCTGCCTGTACAGACACTGCAAGTCCTGGAGTTCGCGTCTGGACACGAACATGCGCACACGTTACGCTCAACTCATATGGGCAGGGTTAATCAATCTGTGCAAGTGCTGCTTACTTGACTTGACAGAGCTGTTGTTCTTTTTCAGCTCCTTCCCGTTCTACAGTGGAAAGCTGAAGGGACAAAGCAGTTGAGCGACTCTGAGCCTCTAGCACGTCCTGTCTGTTTCTGAATAGTTCCTCTTCTAAACTCTGGAAGAGAAGTTGATTAATAATTAAAACCTGGTTCAATGGCAGGAAATACTTTTTTTTTTGGTCTAGGTATATAAACGTATTCAAAAATCTATTCAAAATGCAATTTTTACATACTGTACTATATAGGCAGTAACTGTTTTCTTTTTGTGATTAACATGTTTTTAACTCCTAATATAGAATTAATTTTAAAGAACAAAGGGCATAATCTTTCATTATCTTAATAATAATAATAATTAAAAAAAAATTTATTTATTATTGTTTATCTAAAAGCCTTTCGTCTACTGCACCAAAGTCATGTGTTTTGACAAATATGTATGAAATATGGGTGTAAAATGTATATGCACTGTATGTAAAAAAAACAAACAAAATAAAGATGCTCTGCAACTACACACTTTCCGTGTTATGTGTATAGAATACCCCAAAATTCAATAAACTGGGGCAAATGGCCCTGTATAAGTTACATTTAAATTTCTATATGCTATTGTTAAGCATAGTTTTTAAATATCACCACAATTGCAAATATGAATTTAATTTATTCAACAGTTCAGCAAATATGTGAGTAACGTGGTATTTGGTTATGTACACTTTAGACAGAGCTTTGTCAATATTGTCTGTTTTTACTTATTTCAGCAAAGAAAATAGTTCCAAACAAAGCCACTGTGGAACTATTGGAACTGTTCTCTTACTAACACCCAATGGTGTTTTATGTCTGAATAAATAATCATTTTAAAGCAATGAATGAATTCATGATCCAGTTATTTGCTTTGTTTCTTAAATAAATAAGCCGTTTAATAAACCAAATCTGTTGATCAAATGGCTCAATCATTAAGTCTTATTAGTTTTAGTTTGATATTTTAAGATAACATTTCATGTTTTAAAATTATTTCATGTTTCAATATTCAAAACAATATTTGAAAAATATTAATCCCATAGTGTTATTGTTGTTGTTGTAATTGCAGTGTTAATGCATTGAAATGCTGATTTAGATGCGGCATCTGTGCCATTTCTACAGTGGAAACATTTATTTGGTTAATACTTATTTAATTTGACTGGTAACACCCCATAGTGCCTAATTATTTTAATTTAATTTATTGATTAAATGTAAGAATTCAACAATTATGAGACATACATCTAATAAGGTTTGAAATTGCTATTATAAAATGAGTAAAATGCCCCTGGAAATCAATTTAAGGAGGTAAATACTGCCTCATAATAAAAGAGTTAATATCTGTCACTGCTGTGAGCTAAGCAGCAAACCACATAATTATGACAATTATGAACAGCTTTGGGAGTCAGCTGTCCATGACAGGCCTAAATCAGCCGAGGAACCAGCACAAAAACACAGTTAGCAAAATATGGTCTAATTATCATTATCAATAATCTATTTTATCAATATCACACCCCTTAGCAGTATTGGGGAGGGGTTTGGGGGTGATAACAGAGCAACATTTAATTTACACAAACTTTAAACATATTTGTTTATAATAAATAAATGAATAAACAAATAAAAAACAATGGAGCAACAAGAAAATGTGATCCTTTTACTTGATGGTGGCTTTTAAATTATAAACATACTTTATTTTTTATTTTGAAAATGCTATAAATGATCCAACATATACAAAGAGTCCATTTCTTAAAAACAAACAAACTAAACTAGATGTTTTTTTGTTTATTGAACTTATTAAAAAAGAAAAAAAAAAAAAAATTCATGGACACAAACCACCTTACAGAGAACTTGACCACAGTAAAAATGAACAAAGAAAGACAAGGGAAGGAAAGTAAAAGATGAGTAACTAAAGCGGGAAGCCTATCAGCAGCATATCACAGGAGCTGATGGAGATAATGAGAAGCAAACAGATGCCGAGCATCAAACGTTCAGGCCAGGGAGAGCACGGGCCAGCCCTCATTAAAAACTAGCCAGTGCTGACAGGGGCACTGAGAGAGACAGAGAGCGCAGGAGGAAAGGGGACACAGTCCGAGCACCACTACAGTCTAATTTAATTGGACTAGTTAGAGTTTAAGGTCCACACAGACCTGCCTCTGCCCTTCCCCATGGAGAGTAATGAACACAAATCTGTATGTAAAGCAGGTAATCACACAGGTGCTTGAGTGACACTCAACCCGTGAGGACACAAGCCCTATTAAACATACACAAATGCTGAACGAGGCCCTATGGAACATGCTAACAACAGCTCCTGCTCCGTCTGTAGTAGGTCATTATAGCCCAAGTCACTAAGCACCGCGACAGCAGGCAGGACTGATTCGGGGCCACATGTAAAACAGCTCTGGTCACGTTGCACGGGGTACACTCCCGCTGTTGAGCAGGGAAAAGAAAAATTGGGTCCACCATGTTAACCCACCAAGTCATTATTTCGCCCCCCCCTGAACATATCTATCAATATTTAACATTTGTGCATTGTGAGACAAGTTCATTTACATGAACCCGCTTAGAAAGCGGCAAAAGAGAAGAAAAAAAAAGAACAGGGTGCGAAGCGGGGGACCTTACCTTGACTCTGGAACTGCTGACGGCCTCTTGGTCCCGCAATCTCTCCAGCTCTGCCTGAGAGGCTGAGTGCTGAGCATCTAATTGTTGCCTGGCTTCCTGTAGGGCACGCCTGCCCTCCTCCTCGCACTCCTGCGCCTGCCTCCTTGCTTCCTGCCGGGGAAAAGAGAGCGAGAGACGGTCGCAGCATTGGGATGAAAGGGCGGCAGCGAGGGCAGGGCCGGAGAGAGAAGTTTGGAGCTTACCTGCGTTGGCAGGGCAAGCCAAAGCCCACGCAGGTAGCTTGGCGCAGGGGCCATCTATAGCTCTAATGACAGCTCTAATGAGAATAGCTCCACTACAGGCCCATTAGTCCTGCCAGCCTGCCTTTGATGCTGATCTCTCGCTCCTTTCTTTTTTTGCCCACACTATCCTTCCCTCCCTTTGCTAAGAGAGACCCTGAAAAGACACATCCTCCCCAGATCTTCACTTTATCAATTAATCATGCCAGTCCCATCAGAAGGTAATTAAGAGGAAGCCACATCACATACACACACTTTCCTCTGCTCGGCCATCATTAAGTATTTATTGAGAAAGTTAGCTGCTTTTCCGAGCTACGCTGTCGCTACCACCCCCGTCCTCACCGCCCCTGCCCCCGACCCGGGATTTTGAGGCCTTAGGCAATTGCCTCCAGGGGCTTGTCAGTTTTTTTCCCTCCCTCTCTTCCTGGTGTCACAGGCACAGAGGCAGCGCTTTAAAAGTGGTGCCAGTGGAAATTTGTCCAAACCTTAAGTTGTCGACTCTTATTCCCCAGTCTGTGCTGCAGAGCTGCCAGTTCTTTCTTCATTAGACCGCACTCCTTCTCACTGCCACGCAACTGCTGGTCTCCGTTGTTTATCTCCTGCTCTTGTGCCGTCACTTTCTGTTTAAAGAGCCACACGAGTGATCGTGAGAGACAGCCGTTAGTCACAAGCAATCTGGGTATGAGTGTTTACAGGACTGAGAGTTAAGTTTCATTAATAGTTTCTGTAATGGGGTCAGCTGTTGTGTGATACGGAGATAGGAAAGCATGTCGCAGGCATTTCATCCTGTATTGCAAAATGTGGGAATTAATGGGTGCTGTACTATGATGTTTCAACAGGACATGTTAAAGCTAGAATGATTCAGTTGTTGCTACATTGTGTACGTAAATAGTTTCTGAAGAAAAACAATTTCTAAAGTCCAAAATCACTGCTGTTTGCTTTAATGAGAAGTGTGTCTATTATCTATTTAGTATTAGTGGATGGTGTGATGGCGAGTAACAGTGTGGATAACACGTCAGCAGTGTGGAAGCAGTTCACTGTGTCTAAAAATGATGATAGAATATGAAATTCTGAAAGTTTGTAAAGAGATTACGAATGGCACCAAGCAAGCATAGTTCAGTTTCTCTTTACCATATTTGAGTAGCTTTATGTATGAACAATGACCAGTGTTTATGCCTAAAGTACATCCATTCATCATATAAAGTGAATGTGTCTCTTCAGAAGACTTAAATTCAAATTAAATTAAACTGCTTGATTCATACGGAGTACTTTTACTAATCAAAGCATTACGGTTTTGTCGGAATGGACTTTTGATGGCGAGACAGCAATTTCTCAAGAGTCATTAAAACATTTTCCTTTTTGTTCTGAAGACAAACTAAATTATTGTGGAATGACATAAAATGGCATATGGGTATATATTTGCTGAGAAATTTTTGGATGAACTGCCCCCTTGCTTTGTGCAAATATTCAATATTGTTCGACGTTATCCCTTTACCAGGTCTGATATTCCGATAATGTGTTTCTATTGCTAATACACACACTTCAAATGGGTTGTGTCGACTCGACGCTGATATCTCAAAAAATAACCCTGAGCTGTGGGAGGCAATTAATTGCCATGTTTGGGGAAATCACTTGAATCTTTCTAGATAGAGAACTTATGTTCAGTCTGGGCACCATGCAAATGCAGGTTTTAATAGAGATTTATAGCACAAGTGAAGCCCAATTCAAAATGTTGATAATGAGGTAGGCAAGCACTGTTTTAACCCTAGTACTTCTCAATTGGTAGGAAAAGAGGTTTAAAGAAGTTAAGAGGTCTAGGACAGAGAGATTAGCATTAGAAATCCCCAGTGCAGTTCAAAAATGAAAGCTAATTATGTTACAAAAACGGAAGAGGGGTAAAGGAAGGGGGTGGGGTGAGAGGAAAGCTGGTCAAAGTTAGTGTGGAAATGCAGAGATGAGATGAGGATTCAGCAGACCATCACACGGCCAAGGAAGGAAAAAGCAATTAATCACATTTGAGTTCGTTTGGCGCAAGATTTGAATGAGACAAATGCCAGTGGTTTTGAGTGGTACCCAGAATTCTGATTATTAATGAGTTTCTTAAACAGGGCACAATGGCCATTTTCCACTAACAGGCCAGTGCAACTTAAACCTGACAGAAGAAAAGACTCTTTCAAATCTGTAACTTAATTTTTAATCTATTAAAAATACTGCATACTAAACTTCAACATCAAAATGTGCACAGTTGCCTCTGAATCATAGCATTTATGTGTAAAAATACAGTATATTAAGGAATTGCTGACCAGACACCACTTATCAATACACATGATCAGTATTTAGTTGCTCTGGATATGTCAAAACGTCTGCCATTTTGGAACAATCATTTCATACAAACATTCAAACGTTTCATATTTATAAATATTACAATCCACAGTCTACCATGAATAGTTCTTTTTATTTTTATACACTTATAAATCCTATCAGATAAACAATTATAGGTGTGATGCATCAGTAAGCATGTGCCAGGCCAAGAACACTATGGTCCTTTTTCACAGCCATAACATTATTAAATGTGATGAACCGATCAAGGTGAGTTGTTTGATTGGTGGGATGCAGTATATATAGTGCTTAACTGCAAATTTGGAGTACAATAGTACTGGAATGATTCAATGTTTGCATCACTCTGCTTATATTTTTTGTACCATTTGCGACTTGAGTACGTGGGCAGCATAAGTTGAGTTATTTTTAACTCTGTATTAACTTTAGCTCACAAGTTGTTGTTTTTTTTCAGACGTGTGTGAAGTCACAGTGTTTTCTATTGCTTCAGGATAATTCTGATCGGGGTTTCTCTCCCAAGTGAGTGGTGAGCAGGAATTTTCTTTGTTACTCAAGTTCACTCACATACTCTGTTCCAGTCTGTTTGTAGCTTGGCAACATTTAAAGATTGATGCTATGGCAGAAACATAAGAGAGCATTAATATCTTGTTTACAGAATTGTTGTATAAAAGCAATATCACGCTTGCAGTTTAGCTGTTGTACTAAACTATTCTGATCAACACATTTGCTATTATATTGCTATAAGCATAGTTTATGGTTTGGAGAGTACATCACAATCACGATCAATGTTTTTCAAGGAAACCTGTTACCTAAATCTGTGCATTTATTATTATTACTATTGCTAAATGCTTTGGTTTATTTATGGTATACAATCTTAATTCATTAAAAGGTTCAAGCAATCAGACTGTTGTTCCAGATCATTGATGAAGAGCACTTTACCAATACTCTTTCCTTCTGGATGTAACATTGTCAACAATATGCAGAAACATCTGACATTTATGACAAACCAAATCCTCTGAAAATCGGTAAGAAGGGACTGTTACAGCCTGTTGCAAAGCACACCTGTCATCTGTCTGACATTCACTTCCCTGCAATTACAAGCAGATCTTGACCTTTCCAATATGGCAGACATGGAGACGTATCACTGTAATTAGAAATAGTTGCTAATGTGCCATCTAGGTGTTTATATCTATGGTGCTGACACTAAACATAATTGCTGCTATGAAAATAAACACACTGGCCATCCATTAGTAATGCTGACATGATGTCAAAGCCATAGTGTGGTGTTTGTTAAGTTCCAGTTTGGTCTGCTATGGCAGAGGTCCTCAACCCCTGGGTTGCGACCCAGAATTGGGCCATGAAAGATATGTCTCTAGGCTATATGCAATCCCACTGTATTCATTGTGCATTTCCCCTTTAAGAGCCTTCCCCTTGAATATACAAATGAATATAGAACACGGTTTCAGAAAAATGTTAGATCCACACTTTTAGGTTCAGCTAATATTAACACGTTTGGGAAACAAACATCTCTCAAAATTTTCTTTAGTGAAGGAGGTAAGAAAAGAACAAATGATAACGACAACGAAGAAACGGCTGCTGGCAAGAAAAAGGGGAAAAATAAAGGCGCCTTTAACCAAAAATTATTCATCTCTAAAATAAGGTTTCGTCTCTTCTGGCAATTCACATGCTCTAAACCCCATGTGTATAATTTGTGTAGAAAAATTAGCTAATGAGTCAATGATGCTCTCAAAACTGCTACCGCATCTTGAAACTAAACACACAGCAGTGAGATTATTTCAAATGTAAAAAAAAGAAAAAGTTAAGAAATCAAGCAACAGCATATGGTAAAAGCAACCACATCTAAAAGTATACCTGCGCATTTCACAAGAACTGTGAAATGTTTGACGTAGCTGCATTTAACAAGTTATGTCAGATTCCTCTTTCAGCTAACAAACTGATGATATCGCAGAGGACCTTGAAGAGCAATTGTTAGAAAGGGTTAATGAGTCGTCAGGGTATGCACTGCAGGCTGATGAATTGACCGATGTTGACAACAATGCAATATTATTGGCTTACGCACAATATATAATTAATTTAGTATATAATTGATTTCACTGCATGAAAGAATGACAACTGTTTTCAAATTGGCAGATGAAGTGTCTGCATTCAAAGCCAAGTTGCAACTGTGGGGACAGCGAGTGCCAAAGGGCACATTCGACATGTTTCCAATATTGCCAACATTGTCCCCTTTGGGAAAAAAAGAACCTGGGCCTTCTCTCTCCCAGCTGATCTGTGATCACATAGCTTTGCTGTCAGCTGAGTTTGAGCGCTGCTTCCCAAATGCAAGTGATCCAAGAACTAATAAGGAATGGGTCATTGACCCATTTGGAAACGTGCCCTGCAAATCATCCATGCTAGTGCTTAAAGAGCATCAGCTCATTGAGACCGCAAATGATTAAAACAAAGACAGAATATTCAGAGATAGCTGCAAAGGCTCTGAAGTGTTTACTTCCTTTATGCAGCTTTCACACCCTAGCAAAGTGGGTTTTTCTGTGCTAACAGCCACTGAAACGATGTTACGGAGTAGACTGGACATCTGCAACACGCTTGGAGTCTCACGGTCACAATCCCTCTTTGCTGAGATTTTTTTATTTCAGTTAAACAAGCCCTGATTATTGATTTTTATGGTTCGTTGTAATGTTTTGTTTTACTTTGTTGTTGCATGCTGTTGAAATAGAGATACGCAACTAGAGGATTTCACATAAATAAAATTTTTGTTCCAATCCTCCCAAGAACCCCCCCACCTCCCTGCAGCAAGAATATTGTCGAAACGAAAACCGGTCCATGCTATAAAAAAGGTTGGAGACCCCTGTGCTATGGGTTATCAAGCCATGGCTAATCTTATTTACACAAATGAAGAGCATGCGTGATGCGCGGACATATTTGATGGACTCGCTGCTGGTAAAGAGTTCCTAATGAAGCCGACTGACAGATGTTTCATTAAGGGGCATGATTAAAGGTGAATTAACAACACGGCTTCATCATTAGCTGTCATCCAAGCAGATCTATCAAGCAGTCAGAGATGCTCATTAAAAAATGAGAGACAAAGGTTTCTGAGGCCACATGAATGTCTGTCCACCTGTGGCTGGGCTGGAGTTTAGGTTGTGTAAAGCTCTCACAGTACCTGCTCCAGCTCTTGGATTCTGTAGTCTTTTGCTTGAAGGATCTCCAGAACTTTCCTGTCCTTGTTCTCAGCTTTCTGCTTTTCTCTAGTATAGCACAGATTGAACAAAAGAGCAAAATTAAGGGTGCAAGCTGTCACAGTAACAGAATACAGAAGAGGGCGAACCGATCCACTGGCCTCAGTGAACACTGCAGCCATTCACATTTGAAAATCTATTTGGGATGATGCAACGGTGATGCTCGGTTAGGAGATAAAACACTGCAGGATAGACTGGATGCTGTGGGAGAAGAAACAGGCAAAATTGCCTTTCAACCACTCAGCGCATTCTCTAAGCTTATACCGCAGAGGGTCAACAGGGAATGATGGGATATAACTCCAGTCTCAAGGTATCAGTAATTATCAGGATATCAAAACAGGAACACTACTCACTGGGGAAACACAAACACTCCTTTCCTTTCAGGATCTAACCCTCTTTAGTGGGTGTTTGGAGGGAAAAGACAAAAGAATCACAATTGGGGCGAGTTTGTTTGAACAGCCGCCACTCACCTGGGATCCTCCTTTCCCTGGTTCACTTTTTCAATCTCTTCCACCCTTTCTCATTCTATCTCTCCCTGAGGACATCTGACATGATACGTCTCTCCTCAGAGAACACCACTGCCTTGAAGCTTGGTGATGTTAACCATATCCCAAGCCAAGTGTTCGTTCGCTACTAGACCGGCCAGAATTCCCAGTAGCCTGTGTGCTTCACAGAGTCAGCACAATTATCATGTCAATCTCCCGTGTGGCACAATGCTGATATATGCACACGCCCTCAGGTGCATGTTGCCAGTTCTTTGAGGAGCAGCTCGGTTTGTTGCCTCTGCCTGAGGAGGAAGCTCATGAGGGATATGGGAGAGCATAGCCTGGTTGGTGCTCTTTTATTTATCATCGCTTCCAGAGTCGAGGAACACATTTGCTTAAGCTCAAGCTTTTGGTCACAAAAAATGCTCCATATCTCTGACCTTTCATCAGGTGGTGAAAAAGAATTATTTAATATGCACCCAAATAAATACACAGCCATTGCCAAGCCATGCCAGTGGCCTCAATTTTCTCCCAAGTGCAAAATATTGCTTTATCTACACCTCTTATCATCATAATAATAACTTTTAAAAGGCACAATGATGGCAATCGTTCGGCATTATAAATTTGATCTTTTTTTCCCCACAACACGTTCCCATGCCACTTTTGTAGCTCTCCACACCCTCTTTGAGGGTCATAAGTCATGTTAAATCTAGTATATATCCCTCAAAGAGGAGTTTTTTCAGCGTTTAGATGAGAAGAGAGGGAGGGAGTCTGTGTGGAGGATAAGAGGGTTTAGATCGTCATCTGCTCTTGGGTTCTCTCATAACTGCGTTCAACGGCGCAGCCACCCAACACACACCCCTACAGAACCGTGCTCGCAAATCAGGGATTTCATGTGGCAGAAAAAGCATTTATTTCAAGTCTATAACGTAAAAGCATAATGATTCAATAGAAGAAAAGGACTGAGAAAATAGGTACATAGGATTTGCAGTCGTTAAAAAAAACAAAACAAAAAACAGGTGACTTTACAATGTGACTCACCTTTCCATAACAAGACTCACTGCTTGGGTGAGGTCTGGACTGGCCACTTGAAGTCGCTTCCAAAGTGACCACACAAACTCCTTGTCTGTCTATTAAAAGCAAATGCAAAACAAACACATAACAAAAATATTTTCAATTTTTAAAAGGAGCTCCCAAATAAGCAATTTCAGCAGCAGATGAACAGACAGACAGACAGACAGACAGACAGACAGATAGATAGATAGATAGATAGATAGATAGATAGATAGATATCACAGGAAATGATACCGGGATGTGCTGAAACTGAAGATCAAACAAATTAATTAAACTTTATTGCTCTAACAAATGAAAAAAAAAAAAAAAGGAAATTAAATCAGAGTAATCCTATTCATAAAGTAACACAGAAACAGTGCAAAAAAAAAGGGTAAATTTCAACTCACTAGTTGCCTTAAGAAGAAAGTGGGCAGATAGCTGTGTAAGACACACTTACAATTCAAAGTGTCTTTTGGAAAAAAAAATGGCTTTCAAAGATTTTTAAGCTACATTACATTTAA
Source organism: Enteromius treurensis (assembly GCA_032275025.1). Taxonomy (NCBI): domain Eukaryota; kingdom Metazoa; phylum Chordata; class Actinopteri; order Cypriniformes; family Cyprinidae; genus Enteromius; species Enteromius treurensis. The sequence goes on from JAUCMU010000001.1 coordinate 13,251,064, forward strand.
TGAGAGACATCATTTTCTGACATTAATAAAAAAAACAGAATTATACCAGATCAACTTAATATAAAATTATCTGTTAAATTATGTCCACATCATTATAAGATTAAAGTCATAAATCCCTGCAGAATCTGCTGGTGTCCAATTAGTACATGAATTTTAAACCCTATTCAAAAGTGTCTAATTAATTATTTACTAAATGGTGCAGGCAGACCTTGATAGACCATAGGCTAAACATACAAAGTAGCGTGTGCGAGAGAGAGACTGAGCAAATGAATAGAAATAGAGATCTCACAATTCCTAGCCTTCATTGTGTTTAATGACAAATTAAGAAAAGTCCTCCATCAAATAGGTGGTCTCTTCACAAGTGCTTAAGCTCACTACATCAGAAGATAGTGCAACTCCTGCGCATTACAGAGATTTTCTCATGAAATGGAAGGTGTTTGATATGTTGAAAGGCAGTCGTGTTGATTAATTATTTATCTATACAGCAGACCATGAATGCCCACTGGATGAGTGCACTCATTGAATGTTGCTATTTATACAAATATTAATAAAGTAAAACTGCCTCCCTGATAATTCTCAGGTCCACTACAAACATTTTGCAGTTAATGGCAGTCGATGGATGAGCACAGCGCCTTTTACATAAATTATATGTGATTCTTTATACGTACACGCTTGTCATTAGAAGTGAAATGGAGAAAAATCAATTGCGAACCGCAGGCAAGTAAAAAAAATCTAGACAGAGTCAGTCGACATCCACTGATGATGTAGTCCTATTGTAGGTCAGAGTAAGCCTTTTATCGCTGTAAAGTTAGTAAAGACTACCCACTGAGTAACTGTTAATGGCTCTTCTCAATTAGTAGTTATCAGGATCAGTGTTATGGATGTCTGTAATTAAACTATATGCTCAACAAAAAAGATGACACATTAGTAACATGTGTCAATCTATTAAAAATTACAGTTTGAGTTTGAGACACTGTTGACAATGCAGGTATTTGTTTTTAGGCACCACCTGGTGGGGCTTTAACAATATGCAGGATCCTTATGTCACATGGGTTTGGTGCTCAGTACAGTGAGACCACATAAGTTGGGTTGTCTTAGCGTTGAAAATGTGCAAAAAATGAAAATAAATAAATAAATAAAAGTAAATAATTTTTTTTTTATATGGGCTTCTGATATGACTTAGATCTTAGAATATTGGAAAATTGTTGCAGTAGTGGATTTTTTTTAAAGCCACTGTCAGTATAGCTTGAGGCAGAGAAGAATTGACAAAGGAAATAGTAATTTGACAAATAACAATAATAATAATAGTTTAATATACCTGGCACTGAGCGAGTTCCTCAGACAAACTCCTCACCTCTTCCTCGAGGAGTAAAACACGTTCATTGTCTTTCGAGTCCATTGAGATCTTAACAGAAAAGAGTTCATTTATATCATTGTCTAGTCCACAATTAATTAGACAGACAAATACACAGACAGACAAGTAAACAGCCAGACCGAGACATAATACGATGAACAACTAGATGGATTTGAATCAGATCAGTTGAATCTGAGTCTATGAAATAATCAAACACTCTCTATGGACACTGTAGTAAACCTGAATAAACAGACACTCAATACACCAAAACGATATAAAATACAATCAAACACATTAAAATCGTATGACTAACTGCAACAATAAAGCATTAATAGGTGCATAATAAAATAGTAACAAAACAGCTTACAGATACAAGTGGTTTAATGAACTAAACTGCTAGTCTAAACAAAGTGCGCTGTGTGTGTGACTGTGCCTGACCTGCGCGTCCTTGGATACCGCTGAACTTACGGTTTATGCAAAATGAAGATCTGCAATATTATTAAATCACCATTCGGATCACATCTGACAGCATATGCTCAAAGAGGATGAAAACGGGAAAAAAGAAAACAGAGCTCATTTAAGTGAAAATACAAACAAACGCCTTGACTGTTTCAAATGATCGCGCCAGTTCCGTGTTTTGACACAGAGCCGTTTACCACACTTCGCGACAGTCCGAAACGCTTTACGGTTAGCTCGTCTCTATGGACATTCTTCATGGAGGATAAATAGCCTAACGTTAATGTTTTCCATGCTGTCAGTATAATACACGGAACATATTTTTCCACATTAACAATGATTTAACAATTATGTGAAGTTGTTTACAGGCAAGTACAATACATATTATGTTAACCTTCCTTAATTAAAAAGTATAAATGCCTTAAAATAGTTACCATAGTTTCCAACGATCTACAATAGCTATTATAGCACCTTCTTTCTTTCTTTCTTTCTTTCTTTCTTTCTTTCTTTCTTTCTTTCTTTCTTTCTTTCTTTCTTTCTTTCTTTCTT
>JAUCMU010000001.1:13255557-13285866 GCA_032275025.1 Enteromius treurensis
TAGTTCTCTTGTGCCTTTTCTTGAGCAGTCTGAATGGCTATGACAAGTCTGTAACATCTTAAATAAACATTAACAGATCTGATGGATCTGTGAATTTATTATGTTAAAGAGCTAATGTTAATCCATCAAAAAAAGAAAATAAAGAACGACGAGTTCAATGCGTAAACAAACCTGCTTGACCATGCATAGTATTAGGATTTATATACATTTTATTTTGAATTAATAAATTATTATATTAAATTAGTAAATTTCTTAAATTACTATATTAACCATAGGCGATGCTGTCTAGTGATGTAGTTGTAGCAAATATTTTTGGTGCATCAAAAGCATGCACATTATGATACCAGCGGACAAGCTAATCCAGCACATGTCACTAAAAATGCAGTATTTAAACCTCAAAATCAAATACAAAATGAGTTAATACTCAAATACAAAATACTGAGAAAAAGGTCCACTTTTTATAAAAAAAGAACCCCCCCTTGCACTAGGCTGGCTACGGGCCTGGTACTATAGAACCTTATTTCATAGCATGACAAATGCTAATTCTGTCTATTGTCTTTGCTGTTCTCCCAATATTTTGTGATGTGATGAGAAATACAGTAAAATGATTCCATTTAACTCATCTGTTCCTCCTTCTCCATGTCACTAAGAAACAGAGATGTATTCACACCAAATCACCACGCAGCCCGTACAATCAGGAAGCATCGACAATCCCTTGGTGGGCTGAGTAGGCAGAGCACGGGAAGTATCTCACCACAGAGGATTGGGAAAGCCCCGGTTCTCCGCCTGCAATCCGAGGTAGGAGGACTGTCATCTGCTGAGCATTTACCTTTGATAAAGAGGGAAAGAAAAAGGCGACACGCTTTATAATGTTCTAAAAACGTACAAGATGCTCGCTTTGTAGACATGCTAGCTGCAAATCTGGCAGTGTCACTTTGGAATGGAAATGAGAGACATTTTAAAGAGGAGCACCGCACATCATTTCCCACTGGATGAACATGTGGGTGTGTAAATCCAGTTGAGATAATGTAGAAGCTTTAAACTTCGTTCTGACAGTTTATGTGCCCCAGGATATTGGTTTTAAAAAGGGAAACAGAATTTTATCCCATCCTACTTCCTACATTAATTGTTTTATCCTGAAATGTAAGCAACTTACAGTATGTATCTAATGTTCTTCAAAAGTTTGGAGTTATTCAATTTAAATTTGGATGTGTTATTGAGTAATTGAGGCAATTTATGATATGTCCAAATAATATTAATAATTCCTCTTCTACAAATACTAACAATGATTTTACTTTGCATTAGGTGTCTTAAAATTTAACTGAAATCAAGGTATAATGTACTGTACTTATTGTGCTCATGTTAAGGTGAGAAAAAAGTTTTGCCTAATGGTTCAATTTAGAGGTGGGTGGTAAGTTTGACAATGTAACTATCGATGTAAACATGGAACGTAATAAAAAGCTGCAATTATTAACGATAACCAAGCCATTTATCCTTGACTCAATCTATACAAATTTGTTTTGCTGGTATGAAATAATGATTGGCTGAATGGTTGATTCAGCGACAATAAATAATATATACATTTTTTAATTAATTTAAACGTCTCAATTTTCAGGTTACTATCATTTTCAGTGCACCTACACACAAGCATTTTTTTTTTTTTTAAATACGAACTTGAAAAAAAACAGCCTATATAGTTGTTACCATTTTTAGGCTTTTTTTGCACAGCACTTTATCTAAAGAAAGTCCTTAACTCTTTATAAATATAATTCTCTGCAAGTCACAATCCAGCTCCTTCACAGCAGTGACAGTCAGTCATTTATTCTGTGCATTGGCTTGAAACCTACAAAGCTGCATCTCTCCACTTGCCCATCGGCAAACCTGTCATCACGCGCCCATCCGCTTGCGTGCAACACACCCGGAGCTCCCACAGAATGCTCTGCATCCCAGGACAAGCTCCACTGTTGAGCATTTGTCCCCCGTGCATGAGTCTCTGGCTCCATCTGATGACCTTCTAACTGTCTTCAGCAGGCAGTGGGTTTGGATAATGAGGGGATTGATAAGAGGGCTCTCTTCCTGTGGGCGATGGGGGGAGAAAGGGGAGCCAGTGGGGTGGAGGGAGCAATGCTTGCCCCATGTGTCTCTGTTGAATTGTGGGAAAAAGGAGTGAAGTGATTCCCCTACAGGCTCTATCAGATTTCCCCTGAGAGGATCATGCTGCTCAAATAATGTAAGCCCCTGGCAAACACAGAGAACCTTTTCACTCCTTTGTTTTTGTTTATGCTTATGAATGTGTGCAAGGAGGTGTCCATGGCCATTATCATCTGAGAGTATGGCATCAAGCATTTAGCTAACACAAATACGTACTTTGTTTCCTTCCACAGTGAATCGATGTTCCTGCTGGTGTGTGGAAAGTTTACACAAGAGAAGAGATCAATGGAAAAAAATGGTTTCCATATTGAGGGTGGATGGTGAAGAAGCAAAACACGTGTGGCCTCCTCCCCTAAGTCAGGTGACACCATTAGCTTGACATTTTCCTTAGTGCCCACAAACAGGAAATATGTGTGGCATTTATTGAACAGACACACAGTCTATGACAGCTGATGGCCGTCCCAAAGGACCAAAACTGGTAGAAGGTTCAATAGCTCATCATCAACTGCCCTTTGAGTAATTAGACAATTGGAAAGGGGTCTGACATAAACCAATACTTATACTCAGGTCCCACAGGTGGCTTTTTGCAGCTGATTTCAGAAAGAAAGCTGCTTTAATGTCATGTTTTTCTTGAGTAAATAAAAAGTCAAGCTGCCGAGTTCATAACTTTTAGATGCAACTTGTTCATTGTGTTTAGAGGATGACTCCTTTGAGCAGTGTAATCAAATTTTTTTTTTCAAAAGTATGACAACATTATGGATTCAAATTGATTTCAAAACAATTTAATGCTCCGTCTATGAGCTAGAAGTTGCATCAAACATCAAACACTGTATTACTCATTTGTAGGAAACTGAACCCACGTGAACATGCTAATGTATCCATTACTCATAATTCTTTAAAGGTCTATTTTCTCTGCTCTGTTGTTTAATATCAGGGAGCAATGTACAGTAATATCTCATTTAATTAGGGATTTAAGCTCTCTAACTACCGGGCATATGGTATTTACTCTGCCATGGCCTTGCACATCAGATGAATATGCATATCCTGGGAGTGTGTAGCTTGTTACTCTAGAACGAATTCTACACAAGTTTAATCCCTGATCTATTATTTACCTCTTGACCAAACATGTGAGTGGGGCTTGTAGGCACTCAGCTTGATCAAAATGACTGCCTTGGGATTTAGGGGCTTCTATTGCTCCAAAGGAGAAGTCTGTCATTTGACTTTCCTCAGCCTTCACTCTTGAGAATCAAGCTCTGTGCGGCACTGTAAGGAAAAAAGAAACAAGTCCATAATTAAACATTTATAAGTGCTCTGTTCAGACAGTCCGGGGACTAAAGTTTGGGAGATGTATAGGAAATCAGTGTCCTCAAACATCCCGAAAGCAAAGTATCTAAGTAATATGTGCATGAGTGTGTGTGTGTGTGTGTTTTGAATAGAGGGGAATCTCCTTTAAGTGAACTTAAAATGGGCAAAAGCAGGCCTCATGAACATTACGTCAATTTTAAAAACAAGGACACAAATCTGATTCCAACACATTGAAAATCATTGATTTACACAGCATTAAAAATTATAGCTCTATTCATTGGTCATAAAATAGCTGTAAAGTTATTGAACAAGTCAGTTTAGAACAATGTTATACGGTTATAGAAAACTATGAGGAATGTGCATTAGTGTGCATTATTGCTGTTATTATTATTGTTGTTATTATTCAGCTATCTGTAAATCGTTGTAAACATTTTTCTGTGCAGTTTCACAATATGTATATGTACTGTATTGGAAAAAACGAGAAAAGAATAAAAACGTGATGTTTGGTGACTGTGGATTTTTGCTGGCGTTTATTGTAGTTCTTATTACAACATAACTATTACAGTTACGATACAGTCTCTCAGGGTTTATAAAAAAAAAATAAAAAAAAAAACGAAATATAGGCTACTTACAACTAGCCGATATTAGCATAGAATACTCTACTCTTAAAGATACACTACTGAACAAACGAGAAGATAATAACCTACCAAATAGCCCATACTATAAGATAATTGCTCAATTTTACAAGATTATAATATACTATCAACGATAATGCAGGTAATGCACTACCATCTAGACTAAAATATATTACCATGTTCCTTTGGATGTAATGCAGCAGTCAGAGAAAGCTGACTATGCAGAAGAAATAGCCGGGAGTGAGTAAGACAGTCAGTTTTCTCTTCCCGGACAGCCAGAGATTTACCCCGCTGCTTCAAACTACCCACCCACTTTAGTCCCGCTTCTGTCCCGCTTCAGTCCCGGTGGAGTGTCTCATACGAGCGGATCTGGAACAGCGGAACCAGCGCTGGGCTTCTGGATCCACCGAAACAGCTTATATTTCAACGGGCTTCTTTCGCTTTACAGAGCCCCGGTACATGCGAATGACGAGAGCGAATTACTCCTTTTTTTAAATGATCAGTGTTGTTTCTTTCATTGACGATAAAGGACTGTTGTTGATGTTCCTCCTATCATCGGTTTGAAACTGAAGGACAAACATAAAGTTTTGAGTGAGTTTAGAGAGATTTGCGTAAAGAAGAGGAGAGGGAAGAGGAGAGCGTCCCCCCACATGAGGGCGAGATCTGACTGAACTTCATTCTGCCATTCACACAATATGAAGAAATGGTGAGTATGACCGATCAACACGAACACTTAACAATAACCCTTATCTATGACATTCACAAACGTTATTGTAGTGTATAGCGCTCGTTACAATATTTAAGTCACGTAGCTTATACTTAAATTGTCATAGGTTAAATGGCACGAAACCTTTAAATGAACAATAGATTAACTTAAATCTGTTTAACGGTATAGTTTTTCTTAAGGATTTAGTTTACTCAAGTTTGTCGAAAGTTTTAGTTATTTGAATCAGAAAGCCCACCGCACTGAGTGTTTACAAAATAAAGTTAAACTGCTTTACCTGGGGATTGGTTTCATCTCACTTTTTCTTTATTACTCTAAAATAAACACTCTATACGAGTGCACAAGCCACTTTTGTAAAAAAGCTAATAAATATAAAAATAAATGAAAGTATGAATGGGTATGAATGTCAAAATTGTTAAAATCCATCCATATCCTCTGTATTTATAACTCAACACAACTGTAATAGATATATAGTTATACAATATATAACATGTAATAGTAGAATTGATAAATAGTCTACTATTAATGTAATACATTACTAAAATAATCCCTTTAATAGCATTTTAAAAACATGGTAAAACAAAATGGATCATATGTTGTCCATGAAAAAAAAAAAAAATTACTTCACCAAAATGTTTATGAATTACAAGATAATATTATTTAGCTCTCTCTCTCTTTTTCCCAATACTTTTATTGTAAGTAGTTTTAAATGGCAGCATTTATTTTTTATTTTGAATGTCCTTTTGTATTAATGAATCAGCTGAGCAGAACAATGATGCAAGCAAATTAAATTGATTTAAATACTGTAAATGATTTTCAGATTCCTATGCAACCTGTTGGTGACAATTACACTATTTTTCTATCATGCTTCTATATGTCTTAATGTTTATTGCTTTCGTTTTGCTGAAAAGAGAGAAAGTGATTTACAAGGGCAGGTGAGCACTGAGGCATTTCATTCTCAGAGAATGCAGAGACAAGGAGAAGATATCGCTGAATATATACAATTAGGGAAAAAAATCTCACAGTTCCTCTACTTAAGGTTTTACGAGTTTGGCACTTGAAATCTTTTTTTTTTTGTTCTAATCTCAGCGGCTGTCTGTGATGGGGCACAGTTGTTCAACTGCTGCAGTCAAGAATGCCAATTTGCATTCCAAGAGTGTCATTTGATGACTTTTATCTGCACGGCTCTCCTGACTTGTCTGGACACTTAACATTTCATCTGCTCCTTGTCAAGAGTCAAACGCAGTTATGTCCCCTTTCTCTATCTCTATCTTCCTCTCTCTCTCTTTCTCTTTCTCTTTGTCTTTCTCAGTCTCATCACCTCTCTTCTTAAAAAAAACAGAGCATAGGTTGAGGACAGGAGTATGGGAGAAATGAGAGGGTGTGTGAGAAGGAAGGAGGAGGTAAAATGAAGAGCTGCTTTCATGTTGCAGGCACAGTCTAAGGCTGAACTTGTCAGCTGTGCTGGTGTGATTCTCTAGGGGCCCTGGCAGAGTAAGAGGGTAGATGATGGTTAGACGGTTCAATAAGCGCACGGACAGGTAGCCCTAGTGATGTCCCCCGGAGACATTGTCTTAATGAAGAGCAGGTCCACTTAGCCCTGTGTTCTCTGACCCTCTGCCTATTCGCCACACACACACACACACACACACACGCACTGCTCATTTGATCTTACAGCTCTCTTGAACCTCTCAGAGAGTTGTGTTGGTGACGCATGTGAAATTGTCAGAGTTTCTATGTAGAAATGTAGGACTTAATAATAATAGTAATAATGACAGTAAAAATAATAGTATTAATAATTGTTAGGCTACTAATTGTCCTAAATCAAAAAGAAAAAAAAAACATTCTTGCGAAATCTGTAATATGGGAAAAACATGGATCATGGTTTTATTCTGCTGAAACTCATATTGTACACGTCCACACTGATAGACAGACAGCTTTGTTATGGCTGGATGAGGTGGGTAGGTATGACAGGTGGGTCATAACACCTGCCAGACAGTGAGAGTGCCCAGCACAGAGTAGTTTTTGTACTATGTGAAGAAACAGTTAAAATTGCTTGCGATGTTTAGTACATTTTTACTATTAAAAACAGCCAGATTGTGTAGCATTTTCATCTCCTCTCTACAGCTGTGGGTTCTTATAACGGATATTATACCCTGTAAAAAGTGCTTAAAGCTCTTAAAGAGCTACCTGATTAAACTCATACAAATTTGCTGGTATAAAATACTGTTTAGAGGTTAATTTGATGATAAATAAAATATGTTCATTTAGATGTTACCAGTTTCAGGTTACACTTTTTTTCCTTCAGTAAAATGTGAGTTTGTGAAAAATTTGTGGATGGAAGAACTGAAAAAAGCAACAACTGTGAAATTCAACTAAAATGCAGGCAATTATCATTAAGATTTTTGAAAGATAATTAAAGCCTTTTATACATCATATCAAAATATGAAAGAACAACTATAATTACACATTACACATACAGCTGCTTTATATGGCATTTTAGCAGTGCAAATATGTTACAATAATTAGACTTATGGTTTATTTTCTAATTCAATATTACAATAGTCATCAAGAAACATCATACATTTTATACAAAGTACATAAAAAAATTCAACAAAATCATGTTTTAAGAGTATGAAGAATCAGAGGAATCACAGAAAACATGTTATTTCTGTGGTGCGATTATTTTTTTGGTTTTGTGGTTATGTGCTGGAATCCACACTGTATGCATACTCACTTTTTAAATTAAAATAGCATATTTGAATTTTTCCACAACAAGAACACACACTTTTTGTCGTATTGCTGTGATTCATTGCCAAGTGTATTTTGTTGCGGAATAGCTGTAAATGTTGAGGTAAAACAGAAATGCTCAAGTGTGTCAGCTGCTAGAACGGGATTGATGACCTGAGGAAATGATAAGTTTAAGGGTAACCTCTGCTCCCTTAAAGAACTAAGACAATAATTCACTTCTATTCGTGGAGTGAACCGAGCTGGGCAGGGGATGTTGTGGATCTACAAGCTAGCACAAAACAGAAGCCTTGCAGTAACTAAAGTACTCAGTGGGGAGGTGTATGATTATTGTGGGTGATTTATTTTTTATATGGCGGTACTACAGAATAAGATGTTTCACATTGTGTCGTACAGAATGTGCTGGGAAACAATGGGATTTCCAGAAGTGCATTTGTCTCTTAATAAAAAAGAACAGGGATAAACCTGTTTAGCGACCCCAAGAGGTCCAAGGAAAGGTTTGATTAAAAAGTGTCACTTCAAGACTGAGCTTGGAGTAGAGCGCTGAAAGAAATAAGATATGACAAGATAAGTGGTAGGTCTTAAATAAATCCTCCAGAACTGCACAGCAGCACATGGGTGAGTGAATGTATGTAGCTGAGTTACTGTATACAGTAAATATTAAAAATGTAAGTGTTCAGACTGGATATTTTTTTCAGCTAAGATAAATGAGCTAAATAATTGTATTGTTATTTATTTTATTGTTGTTTTTTTTCCTCTCTACATTTCAAATTTTTTAAAACCTCACTAAATTGAGTGAGTCATGTTTAAGCTCTTAGAATATTACATTTATAAATTCTGAAAGTTCTGTTTCCTTATGTTTTACTAATTATTCATCTAGATGCATTCTGCATTCCGGACTTAGTCCCTTTTACTTTGATTATTTTTGCTTGACTAAATTAATTTGAAAGATTTAGATAAGGAAACATTTGTTATTTGTTTCAAAACTACTCTAAAAGTGCAGTAATGTTTTTTGCTTTGATTTCTTATATAGTTTGAAGGTGCATTGATAAATTATGGTATTCAAGTGTGTGTGTGCATCTTTAGGTGTGTTTATCTGTGCATATGTGTGCACAGAGGGGAACAGTGCAGCTTTTGAGCAGACAGAAATGCCGTGTCTCTGAAAGCTCTTTCATGTGACTGTAGCATTCCACTAATGCAGTCACAGCAGCGATGCACAAGACGAGACATGCGTCCCGTCTTCCCTCTGCCATCAGTCTCATCGGTCGCTCTCTGCCTCTCTTTTGCTTTCTGTGACCTCAACATTCATTGTAGATTCCTCTCAGCATCTGTGGAATGGGGGGAGACAAACATGTTCACACACACACAAATATATAGCCAAGAAGTTTAAATAATAAACACACTGACTCTTATATCAAGTCCCTCAGCACATATTATATGCGTATTTCTTAAATAAGTAGTTGTTTTGTACATATTATTGCAACCAATATTATTGTATTATAATTTTTTTTTTTGTCCATGTTGTTTCTTTTCATCAATTTCATTAGCGTCCGCTTAGCTTCTCTGCCTGAGACTGAGGGAACAATAACAAAACAGCCCCACTGTCACCATTATTAGATTCCAGCTTCTTTACCAGGCAACCTCATATTAAAAGAGAGAGAGAGAGGGTGAGAGAAATGAGCCGTGGATAGAGTTTGCTGAGTGTGTCAAGGACATGTGCCACATGTTGATAACACTGAAGACCAGGGGTGAGGACGACACAGGGAGGGAGAAAAGGGGACTGGCCAGACGACAACTCAGCTGGAAAAGTTTACTGTTAACACAAACAGTTAGTGCAGGAATTCTGTTTTAAATAGGTGTCTAGATGAAAAGGTGATGCTTGCTCCCACTGGAGGCAGAAGGGACATGTACACATGTGTTTCTTTCTTTTTCTCTACGAAAAAGCAACAAATAGCAATGTACATTGCCATGGCCAAAGGGTTACAGTAAGTTACTAGTACTGCTTTAATATCACTGAAATCTGTGCTCACTGCCTAATTGGGACACTTATTAGTCTTCTTGCCTTAAAGCTTTAATAAGACTGCATTTTTTATTGCAAATAGTTCAGACGTTTTTAACTATTTTAATCACACTTTGGTCTCTTTGAGAGAGTCCTCATTTTATGTTTCTCACTAGCAAAAGAGCTTTGGTGACGTTCTTTATTGTGGCCTGTTCTCATTGATAGCCATTTTATACCCTTAAGACTTGGGAAGTGTTACAGCCAAGGTCAGTTACTGATGAAATACCCTCAACAGATCATTACAGCAACTTTTCTTTTGGAAGCACTATATGGAGAACAATTCTTTTTTTTTTTTAGCAGGACAGTGTAGGTTATGGTTCATATTAGCGCATACTATTTAATGAAATTAATAGAAAAATACAGTAAATACATGCATGTTTATGTATTTAGCGATCACCAGTATGCCACAAATGCTTTGGACATCCTTGAACAAAGTGAAATAAAAATATGACATTATTTTTGGCCAGTATAAAGTTGGCGTAAATTGGCCGGTCATTCAACCAATGTGAGGTTGTCTTTGGTGTTAATTTTAAAGACCACTAAAGCTACTCCAATAGAATACTGTAATATGCTTTTCTTTAGCACCTGTTAAAGATGTTCTGAGGTACGATTAGTGTTCACATACTATGTGATTCAGAACTCTTCCATACAGTATGATTGCTAAAATTTCCCTGAGCCATTTTGGAGGATGTGTATGACAGTGCCACTAACTTATGCCACTAATACAAGTGTTAACCTGCTGTATTTTTCCAATGATTAAAACATGTATATCCATAAAAGTTAATGTTTTGTTGAGCAAGTCTTGTTTTCTAAACTACAGTAAAGATTAATATCTTACCTGGAAAGCCTTGGGGAGAAATGCAATAAAGACATTTTTCTTTATTAGGTTTTTTTTTCTCTTGGCCCTCTCTTTCTTTCTCCTTTGATACATGCCAGTAACCCAACACCACCAGAAACAAACGAACAGCTCTGGCACTTGTGAAGATTCTCAAAATGTTTCTTGCTATGAGACACTTTTTTAATTTCTTTATAGATATATAACTGTGCGCTATAGTGAAGTGAAGGCTGCTAATCGATATTCTCTTATTGGGTTTGTGGTTTTGGTCAAATATCTCTCTTGGTTGTGCCTCAGGTGAGGGGCAGCAGACTAATAAAGCATGTTGTGTCTCAGGGGCAGAAGCAGGGATGAGTATGGATTAGTCAGTGTACCCTTCCTGTGAACATACAGTACAGCTCAAATCTGGAGCTTTCTCTCTCTCGTTCTGTCTCTGTATGGAAGGCTTTATTCATGTCCTAATGGAGCAGAGAGTCAGCACATGTCAAATAGAGATGAAGGAGGTCTGCAGAAATGCTCTCCTGCCTGTATGTTTGTCCTTGGTTAAGTTGGATTGCCTGTGGCCGGTCCTGTGTGGCTGATGTCTGAGGAAAGTTATGAAAGGAGCCATTCTGTTTAGTAGCTCTGAGCTTCAAGATTAGGACACTGAACTATGCTTTAGTAACATTTATGGGGTCTTTAAAGAGAGCTTATTGTAAAGGGCTTACTGATGTGTATTATTAAACGTTTATAAACATCAAAATGATCTAAGCGGTCTGAAGATTTTAACAGTAATGATATATATAGATTTGGACTGTAATACCTGGATTTTCCTCTTATCTTTTGAAAGGATAGATACACTCAAAATACACTTCAATAACAGCTAAGCGAGACAAAGAAAGAAGGGGAAGTGAGATGTAAGAGCCATTCGCAAGCCAAGCTGTTATTACAGACTAGAGCACCCTGTCATAAATACTCATAATTAGATGTTTCCAGAGACCTAATAATTTCACCATGTAACACAAAGTATCTTGAGTGGCAGAGTCACTTTCCTCTTTCCTTGGGTTTATTTACTGCTGAAGAGAGCCTGTAGTCTCTGTTTCTGCTTATAACTCGCTAATGGAAGGGTTGGTTAGTACAGTAGCTTGGCTGGTGACACCCTGTATGATTTCCCCTTTCAGTGGTGTCGTCTGAGCAAGTCCTGTGTTCATGTTTTCACATGTAAACGCCACTCTGTTCCACTTCAGTGCTTCAGGCCTCTTTTATGAGCCTATGAACATTTCAGCTGCATTTTCAACAGGAATAAAAACGAGTGCTGCAAAAAAAACCTTTTTTTACACCAAGGACCTTCATCAAATACCATTCAACCTAAAAAATTGGTATCTATACCTATAGTTTATTTCCCACTTCTCTTAATGGGAAAGAAGACTAGATTAAATGTTAAAGAGCATGTTGGTACAGTACGTTAGCATAGTGCCTTTGTACCTTTCATCCAGCATGTCTTTGTGAAGCTTAAGCTGAAGCAGTCCAGGAGTTCCCCTGTTTCCCACATCAAAGCTTCTCGCATCTTCTGTCCAGCCACAGTCCAGCTAGCCTATAATGCCAATTTTAGAGTGCAGGTTTCAGTGGCTCTTCCTAGCTCTGAGTAAATGGAGCATGTTTAAAGTGCTACCAAATAATGGTAATAATGGTACACATAAGATCAAGCACTGTATTTTCTACTATGTCAGCGTGAATTAAGCCATGGCTTTAGTTTAAGGTCAGTTAAGTCAAAATTATGTTTTAGTTGTCTGTGTGCTGCAGCATCTTAAAAGAATAGGTCACTCAAAAATAAAAAATTCTGTCATCCTTTACTCACCCTTAAACACCCTCTGCCGAACACAAAGGAAGATATGTGACCCTGGACCACAAAACCAGTCGCTGGGGTATATTTGTAGTAATAGCCAAAAATACATTGTATGGGTCAAAAATCCTTAGGATAGTAAGTAAAGGTCATGCTTCATGAAGATGTTTAGTCAGTTTCTTACTGTAAACATATTAAAATATTACAACATTGATTAGATCTTCATGTGAGAACTTTAAAGGTGATTTTCTCAGCATTAAGATTTTTCTGTACACCCAGATTCCAGATTTTCATATAGTTGTATCTCGGTCAAATATTGCCCTATCCATTCAATACATCTTAAATCAATGGGAAGCTTATTTACTCAGCTTTCAGAAAATTAACACTTACGACTGGTTTTGTTGTCCAGGGTCACATATTTTGAAAAAGGTTTGTAACCAGGCTGTTTTGGCTCACTATTGACTTCCATAGTAGGAAAAAAATATATACCATGGGAGTCAATGGTGACTCAAAAAAGCCAGGTTACAAACTTTTTTCAAAATATCTTCCTTTGTGTTCGGCAGAACAAAAAAAATTATAATATCATAATATTCAGAGTTGCTCAAACCACTATTAAGGTGCTGTAAACACAGTATTAAGAGGAAGTATTCTTCATCAAAGAACATTTAAATTCATATGTTACAGTTTAGCCTTTGAATTGTTTGTTAATGTCTTGGTAACTTGACAATGCCAGCGTTAGAAACTTTCAGTGTCCTCTTTCATATCACTGCGGATGTAACATTGTGACTCAGTCCAGCAGGCTTTTAGACAACATTAAAACAGTGCTGGTCATCTTGCTCCTCAGCACAAAGGTCTTTGTGCCCTAAATCAGGGATGCAACTGAACACTTGCTACAAAAAAAAAAAAAAGAAAAAAAAAAAATTCTACAGCACACGTAACGGGATGCTACAAATAAACAGTACTTCATTTCTACCTGAAGCCACGGAAACCAAAATGACACAATAATTCAGTATTCACTGAGAACATTGGTACGTTTTTAAGGCAGAGATTCTGTAAAATATCTGTCCAAGCTATTTTCTTACATTGCATGTTCATTCGTTCGTTCACACTGTCAGAGCATTGCCATACTCTGCGTTTGTATTCCATGCATCTTGTACAGTATTGTAAAGACAAAGTGACATTATGATCTGACATGCTCTTTCATTTTTGAGCTATCCTCCTCTGCAGTTTCCAGATGAAACACTTTTACCATATTGCGTATTAAACTGAATATGCTTTTAACGCTACATACTGGACATTTCACTTTATGAAACATCCAGAAAGAAGGTTGACTGGCTTCACTCTTTTAAAGTGGTGAACAGAAGATAGCATTCAACAACAATTCAGATTCAGTGGTCCACTGAATTCAAGCCAGCATTTGTCTCTGTGTCCCAGCTAATGATCTCCTTTGTGAATTCATACATGACAAGAAGAGTGCAGACCCAACCGTTAAAACATGATACAGTACACAAACAACTTCCCTAAAGTCCAGAGAGATGTGATAGCAACCGAAGGACATCTGAGAGAAAGATTTATTTCAAAACACACAGTAAATGGTTCAGAAAAGTTTAGGTTTAAATTAGAACATTGTAGTGACCAAAATGATCACCCTTACCAGTATTACCGTATTGTTAAAATGTATTACATAAATAAAAAGTATTAACATAAATCATTTTGACCTATTGACTTAAATGTAAGAAATGGTCAAATAAAGCTTTGAGAAAAAGTTTCATAAAATGGTAAACCAAGTCAAAATGATAATTGATTCAGAAATGATTATATGTATTTTATCTTATTAATTTATCCGAATTGTTTAAATGTGTATAATCCACATTAGCTTTTTTTTCATCAAAATGTTATTCGGCCAAAATTTTCAGCAGTGCATGCAAATTAATAAAAAAAAATTTTTCAAAAACTAAACACAGACTGAATATAAATATATATCTTTGTAAATCTGCTCTCTGACACTAGGTGTCACTTATAGAACAGCAGAATAAGAGCTGTTTTCCGTAACCTCTGTACACAAAGCAGCAACTGCATTTTATTAGGTATTAGCTACATGTAGCGAAGATTAAAAAAAAAAAAAAGCCATCAAATCTTTCCTGACGACAGTCAGAATCTTCAGAGGTACATTAATATAATTCATTTGTATAAATATATTCATTTGATTAATTTCCTATAAAACCTTCCAGACTTCCGCCATGTTTTCAAACAAAATTACTCTGCATGCTGTGTGCACAGGAGGCTGTTACTTAATTGTCCGGAGTTGTTCAAATCCTGCTAATTGATTGTGGTTTTAATGATACTTCAAATATGAAATCGTAACAACAGTCATGGGGAATTTTATCATGATTTATCGTCAAACCGGCAATCGTTACATCCCTAAAATTAGTGTTTCTTGTTATTTAGTTGTACACAGAAATGGAAATGTGTTCACGATTCCCTGTGGTATTGCAAATTCTGAATCTGCCAATAGGTTGCATAGGATGAGTCTACTTAATCTTCCAGTCACCTACAGGTTTCCTTTCCAGCCTCTGGCAGCTTTGCAGTCATGTGACTTAATGTGGACTCTGTCTCATGGGCAGGCCAGGGAATTGTACAGTTATGATTTCTGAACACACTCACATTATAATCAGTGTAAGGCTTACTTTAGCCCCTAATCCTTAAGTGGATAAGCTAAGCTTTAATTAGGCTAATCAGCAGTATAATTAGCTCCAATTACATTTTATTGGCCAGATAACAACATATCTTTAAGTGGGCTTAAACAGCAACGCAAAAAAGTATGTTACTTGAGAATGCGGTGGCATCTTCACAATATTTTCACAACCTCTCTCTATATGTGTGTTAAGTGCATTTTTTGTTGTTTAAAAGCTATGCCTTGTTGTCAGTTTGCTGTGATGCTGTCAAGATTGTGAACCAGGTTTGTGCTTGAGTTTACTGTGGATCACCTTGACAATCAGGAGGTTCACTCATGTGCCATGGCTTGACAGCGTGTCAGCAGTTTGGTCACTTAGTTCATTAAACCTAGCGAGATGTGCATTGGTGCGTTGAGGGTGAACCCAATCCTGGGCTGACAGCAAGATGGTAGCACTCCAACTTCTAAGTGTTTCTAGAGGATTCTGGAGACACAAACTGCTTTTTCCTTTGTTGCTTGCACATTGTGACTTTGAATGAATGAGTGTTTAAACTTAGAGCTTACTGTAGAAAATATATGTCCGTGCACAGCTTCATTGAGAATAACTAAATTCATTAAACGCAGCCCATTCTGTCTCTGCTTTTGGTGACAAAACCATCATATATAAAAATCAGCATGTGTAGCATTTGTCCTTGTAGAAACATTTCGATGAGCAGCAGGACAGAATCCTCTTTATTGGTGGTCACTGCCAAGACAATGAGAGCTGACACCACTGACTTCCTCTTATAATTTCAAACAAGTCATAGGTTGACTTTGGGTAAGTAGAGCCATTAACTCAGCAAGGAGTTGAGTCACTGCGGGTGTTGACACCCACCTGCTGAAAGACTTGGGCTCCGTTCCAATGATTTTTTTTATGCCCTTCCCTCGCTAACTTCCCTTCGTTTTGCGGAATTTTAAATTTAAAATGGAACACTTTAAGACCTCGATCACTTGGGGTCAGATTAACTAACAGCTTGCACCAATGTAAACCATCTTTTGGTGTTAAAATAGTACTGTCAGTATTTACAAAAAGACGCTCAGTGAAGAATTAGAGCTGAAAAGGCGCGGACACACCTTTTTCATTATGTATTCATGCAATCCAGTTTACTAAATTTGCCCTCATCAGGTTACTGGTATTTGCTGCATTATTTAACTCACCATAAAAAAGCACAGCTTAAAACAATTTTGCGCTTGAAATAGCTGTATTTGTTGTTGCTAGGAAGACACAGCAGAGAACAGCGCGTAGTAGAAGGTTCCACACATATAAGTTTATTTTTTAATGCCAGAAGAATACATTATTTAAATCTGAACATATCCTTACGCTAATTTCCGCTGCACTTGGTCATTATGCAAATGAGGTGATGCATCTGTGTTCTTTAATTTGCGCACAAATTGTGAGTAAATCACCCACAGAAATTTGTCCTGTTATTTATTAGAATATTATAATCAGCTTTTTAATATAATATAATAATATAATTAGCTCTTTAAGGTAACAATTGCAGGTTAGCCCGTTTTATATAGTACATACTTACATAAGGTACTGCTTACAATCAACCCTTCAATTTTTTTTTTTTTTTACTTACGTTCATTGTTTATACAGTACATACAAACATGTAAACATATATTTAAATAGATTCCTGTTGGTACAGTCTGGAGAAAGGTTTTCCAGAACGTTTGTATGAATTATCAAAGAACATTTAGAAATAACATTTTTATAATGTTAAGAAAATGTTCTCACATTGTGTGTTAGCTGGGATGTTGAAAAAATTGTGTCTTTACTGTGCAAACCAAAAATAGGCAGTTTACTTGGAATTTGAGACATTCTACTCTTTAGCTAGCAATTTCTGTCTTTGTTAATCAAAGAAAAGATCACCTTAGTTAGTTTTATGTCATTATCAAGGCTTTCCAATTCAGGTTTGCTTCACCTAAAGAGCAGTATTGTTAGATAGATGCATCTAGAGCGTATTGTTAAACTTAAACAACAAGTTTGGCATATGAGGGTATAACAGTAACATCTGGAATCGATATCTAATATATTGTCTCGTCTTTTCACACGGGGCACAACAACCCAATTTACAGGGGGTGTGCAACACAAAATTTGTAAAACCAACCATCTAAATCTGTATTTACATACTGGACAGGGATTAAGTTGTTCACATTTTAAGTAGCTGTCGCATGCTTTAACATAAGGCAGATCTACCGCAGTGCCTGAACTGAAGTAGTCTGCTTGGGTTTAAAGCCTCCCCTCCCTTATTCTGTGTGTGTGGTTCTGTTTGGAACAACTTCAGCACGCTCCAACACTGGTTATAATAACGTTACAGGGAAGTATCACATAGCAAGTAGCACGGACCAATCATTTGCCCTAGGCTTTAGCAGAAGTTCCAACACTTTCGCCACTAAACCAACAGACAAGGAGTTAGAACATATCCACAAGAGCCCAAGTTATTTAAGAGTTGAGCAGATGTCCGCAAGTGTGCATGCATTTGAGTGCACACAAATATGCTATTTCTGCTTGGCTGATGCTTTTTTACTTTCAGTGTGCACACTTTAAATTCGTGTTCACTATCAGTTGCCACCACCATCTGGACGCCCCCGAACACATCCCAGACCCCTCTTTACTCTCTTTCCCTCATCCTGCCTTCCTGCAGTTCATATTTCAGTTTGCTCCCAGGAGCTCGCAGGTCTGTGCCAGACGGAAATTCGCTGAGGCTGCAGGAGCCCCTCGGAGGCCACACAGAGGAGGGACAGGCCGGGAACAATCAAGCCCAGTGCTCTTGCCTCTCCGGCAGCCTGTAAGGCTGCTCGGGTCCTCAGGGTGCCTGGTGCCTTTCTCTCACCCTCGCTCCCCTCATGCCCCATCTCGCTCTCTCTCTTCCTCTTTCATGCTCACACTATTTCTTCACCGTAACGGCCCTCCTCTGTCTACTCCCCAGGGTGGACCAAGAGGCCATCCAGTCATTCGTTGTCCATCAGATGTGTTTACTCTTTCCGTGACAGCCAACACATCTGGAGCGCATATTCAGGTTATTCCAGTGCCACTAGACACATTCCTTGAGATCATTTCAGAGGTTGTTATGGCGATCTTCTCCCCCTAGTTGTATGACAGAAATTGTTGGAAGAGGGTAGGGAGGTGAGGGGACGGGGTACAATTGTGAACACTAGAGCTACTATTGGTGGGGGGTTGGGGTAAGTAATTACAGATTGTGTCGCCTTCCTGGAACACCAGCCTTGAGCTGTAATGAAGTGTTGCAGTGACATTCTTCCTCCTTCCTTTACTTTCTCTTTATCTCTTTTTCTCTTTCTGTCTTTTTTTTTCTTATCCATCGGCACATTTCAGGTCCTGGCCTCTCCCCCCTGAACATTCCTGTGCCTGTGTGTGACTGTGACGGCTGTCATCAGGCAGGAATGTCCAGCTCTCCCACCTCGTCCACCATGCTCTTGGGTGAAGCCCCCCTCCCGACCCTCCTCCTCCGAAACGCTCGCCTTCAGAAAATGTGTTCCTGCAGATGTTGTCCATTCAGTGCATACCTTTGATTGGCTGGCTTCCACAACAAGCAGAGTAATTTGCAGATATTCAGTGGCTTGTTTTTGAGCTTGAGAGTGTGCAAGCTATTTTATCTTCTATTGCTTTTACCAGTAAAAGGGAACATTTACTTTGCCATTTGTTGGACACATAACTCCACACGAATGTGTTGACGAAAATATTTTCCTCTGTTGTTCAGAGAAGAAAAAGACCTTTTTCTCAAAAAATATCCTGCCCATTAAAAACATATTTGTTCTGCACTGATAGAAATGGTAGGTGCACAGTATGAAGTATTAATATTCAAATTACTCTAAGGACAAAGTATGACTTCTTCAAGTGAGTCACAACATTTGCAGTTTCTAGTGATCTTAATTACCATTGCCCAATTAAGCCATATTTATTTGTCCAACCTTAAATGGTCCTAGTTACTTTTTTTCTTACTGGACTTTATGTATTCATATTTTGCAAACACCAAGGCTACCTATGTAATTTAACTGCTCATTTTTTCCCCTCTTCCTGAGTCAGGCCTCTCCCAGGTCTCCTTTAAGTCTTGTTTGGTACCACTGTCCCATGGTACTCTTCTATATAGCTGAGCTGCAAGCAACACAAGCCTGTGACCCCCCACCTCCGCACTTTTCCAACAATCCATCACTCTCCCTGTTTTCCTTCTGTACCAGTACAGCTTTCGTGGTTGGGGAGAGCTGTGTGTTATATATTCAGGGCAATGGTGTTCATTTCAACAACACCCATAAAGCCAAGACATAATATTGTACATGGCTTTGTTCCCCAGTCTCTCTTTTTGACCTTAATAAATTATGTAGATTAGAAAAGTAGAAACACATTGTGCTGATAAGAGGTCTGATGCATCTGGATGGGGGGGAGTGGTGGTAGTGAGAGCCTGGCTGATGGGGGTGGGGGGGTCTAAGAGAGACATGAGTCTGTTTAGTCACACTTTTTCTTTAGTCCTGGCCCCATATGTTAAGAAGTGAGGAATAACAGTGGTGTCCCAGTTGGAAGAGACTTTGTAGGCCACTGCCAAAAGAAAGATGATTGTCTGTGGTGGGAGAGTAAAACAGGGGCCTCAAATGGTAAGGAAAAAGCCAAAAATGTTATGCTGTGGACCGTTAGTGCTAAACTATTAGGGGGCGGAAAGCCTTTGTCTGCAGAAGCTGTTGTGTTGCAACACATATGAGAGTCAGTAGTGGAATGTGTGTGTTGGAGCGTGTGTGATATACAGTGCGTGATATTTATGTAAGAGGGACTCTTGGAGTTTCAAATGCAGGACACAAGATACTATTCCCTCTCGCAGTGAGCACTCTTTTCTTTCCCTGGAAGTGTTTCAAGACCACCTGAATCACAAATACTCACACGAAGGGGCCAAGCATTGATACCATTATGTTCTTTTCTCATAACAAATGACATTGAAACCCCTCAGCTGTCTTTGGGGGAATTTTCATTTCTGCATTGTCAGTACTGACTGTGAGAGCTCTCTTTAAACTGACACTCATAGTGAGAAAAAAAACACAGGGCTCTCACAATCAGGGTGTGACAAGTTTTAACTCAGAGTCTCACATGTGTTCTTCTCCCTTCTGACCTCCTCTGAGACAACACTCGGCAGGACGACGGGATAGGTTTCTGTCTTAAGAGAATTTCAAAGGCCAGTGGTGAGAGACGATAAGAGAGAAACATTTAGAAGAAAAGAGAAAGCATTTTTCTTTCTCAAGTAGGATCTTGTGTGATCAAAGACAGGTCCCCATGAAATCTGTGAACCCCCTGCAGTAAAACTCAACATACTGTCAATTAAAAGACGCTAATGGTACAGTACTGTTCCCAGCAGTTCCGGCACTGAGAGCTCTTTGGTTCCTCTGGGGAATTAGTTAGGTGACAGAACTGCAACATGTTTACTAATCAGGAGCAGGTTCTTAATGAGAGAGAGAATGAAAAAAAAGGAAGAGAAAGAGAACAAGTCACTGTGAGTCATGTTATTCGTGCATCATCTCATCCACATGTGTGTGGGGGCGACATACCTGTCTACGCAGATGGATATCTCTGACTTGCTATGGAGGCGCAACTTTGGAAACTCTTGGCAGGTCTAGCAGGGGAAGTCCCCTGGACAACGGATGAGGCAGCGTCTTTGGGTTCTTTTCAAAGGCAGGAGTTTAGAAAGGGAGAGGACATGATGAAGAGATCAGGAAATGCTCCATTTGCATTCCTTAGAACTCTGGAAGTTTAACAAATTAACAGAGAGAATGAGAGATAGGCCTACTACGGGAGATTTATATTTTTTTTCTAAAAACTGGTGTTCATGGGCAATTTTTATAGTGCTGGAAAAAAAAAGAATTTGGTTGCCCAGAGCCAAGGTTATAATGTGTTTGAGCCAAAACTCAGAGAATTTCCCTGAACAGCAAAGTATTCTTTAGAGCTGATATGTGCCAAAGAAAAAAGATGCAGGAGTATTTTTGGGATTGTGTAGTGTTCCCTCAGTTGAAGGGCTCTCTGTGTGAGGTTTGTTTTGGTTAGTGTCCTCACTGCCCTTCCACATACCAGCTGCTGCGATACACCTCTGAGCCCGGTGCAGGGAACACAGAGGGCTCCTTCCAAGGGTCACTTTATTAATGTGCTCTCTCTCTTGTCTGACATTATTAACCACATCTTGTCTGTACAGGAGACATTCCTGAGAAGAGCCCCCTAACCTGACATTGTCACTATTTGAATTATTGCCTCATCTCCCCAATCTGATGTCTTGAGCAAGAATGCATAGTGGGGGGTTGGGGGTTAGTATGCCAGCCAAGCAGTTCACTTTTGTCCACTGTCTTTTTTTTTTTTAATTCCTGGATGGTTCATTGTCAGACAAGGTTTATGTTTTCTTTCCTCCATCAAATATTTTTACATTTACACCCCTGGGTGTTGTTTTACTTTAAAATTAAGTGTTTATTTAATAATTTGTTGATACGCTGTATGTTCTAATGTTAAAAAAAAGTATCATTTATCATTTACCAATATTTAAATAATGCAATAACTCAGCTAAACAAGTTAAACACTAGACCAGTCAAGGCCAGCAAACAAGCTTATTTTTATTTTATTTTTTTCCAGTTGGAAAGAGTGCATAGTCTGGGTAATAAGACAGATGAAACTCTTACAGCTTTCAGAGTCTTCATGGATGGAGAAGGAGGGGGCATTTAGAGGAAGCAGGGACTGGTTTACATGTATCACTACTTTGTAGGCAGTGAGAAATCTATTCCACAGGGCTGTGCCGCTCAGAGACATACAGCTGCAGGGGATTAGTGACCCTGAACGAGTCCAGAAACCAGGAATGCACCAGCCCCCTCTTAAAGACACCACCGGAGAAGGAGGTTTACACTCATTTTAGACACTCAACACTCACTCTCAAAGACACACACACTTATACTGAACACCCAAATACTATCTCTCTCACATTATTTGTTTTGCAATTCTTCAGAATTACCCAACAGCCTGGAAGAAATATCCATCCATTGTTCAGCAGTAAAATTATTGATCCTTTCCGGGTTACAACAAGCTAATCTCACTCGCCTCAGCTCATTTTTAAATATATACTACTACATGAACTATAAATGGGTCAAAGGCATGATATTCATTTTTAGCTTCTTTTTTGAAATAATGATTACAATGACTAAATTATTAAGATTATTACTATACTTCTATTTTATTTTTTTATTCTTTTATCTTAGCCACTCTTATGTATCAGTGGGTCATATATTTATATGTAAATGTGCAGCTTGAAAATCAGATTTTGTGAGAATAGGGTAAATATTGTTTGTAGTGTCTGTTTTTAAATGTTTTTCTTTATTGTGGCACTGACTTATATTTATTTGTAAATGCTTAGCTAGAAAATCATCTAAGCCTTTTCTTTTTTTTTTTTTTTTGATTTAGAGTTTTAAACGTGTGGTCACCAGTAGCATCGCAGGCGTATGTTGTGGTGAGGACTGTTTATCTGGAAAAAAAGAAAAAAAGTTGTGTCTCTTGGGTTAGATTTGGCCTGACGTATCCATACCAATTTGTCAAAACATTGTTTGTTTCTCAGACACAATGCATTTTGGCTTTAATGTCTGAAACCGCTTCAGTTTGATCTGTCTGCCTGTATCTGCCCATCTTGAAGTCCAGAGCGTTCTGTATGGAAGGTGACACAAGTGTCACAAATCGGACCTTATCAATATCTTCCTTCAATCGTCTCTTCTACAACGTCCTCTTGTGTTGTCCTGGCCCTGCTGAGTTGACAGATGTAGAAAAGAGGCACTTATTTCCTTCTAACGTGTTCAGTGGCGCCTTCTTGATGTACTGAAAGGCCAGAGTTTGGCGTCGCTGTAGCGTTAGCATGGCACTACCTGTCACTCAAATGCTTATGTCAGGATTACAACCCAATTACCTTTACACTCCTGCTCCTGCTCTTAACTCACTTCCACCCACTTGAGTCGCAATGCGCTAAAAGGATGCGTTAACCATGCAAGCCCGTCATTAGAGCCTCATATGCCCACAGCCCAGAGAGAGAGAGAGAGAGAGAGAGAGAGAGAGAGAGAGATCTAGATACCCTTACTACTTCCACCGGACAGCTCTGATGCCCATCATCTGAAAGCATTGAATGTCAGAGTAAAATATGCATCATTTGCAGACATTTTTTCCGCATGCCATTTTGCTCACTTCCCATACTTTCGAGCAACACCTCCTTGTCTCTCTGTGCTCTTTTGATGCAGTTTGCTGGGTAGGACATGATGTCTTTGATTGGCTCATTCTGCACTCAACAGAGTCACGACTGTGGAGTGACTCACCATCTTCAGTTTCCTCCTAACTTTAGTCAAAGCGTCTTACAAGCTCAGACACCTTGTGAAGGAGGATATAGAGAGGGTGGAGGCTAGGACAGGGGAATCTTTGAAAATGTTGCAGGTTTTGACACACACGTCTCATAATCTGTCTTTCATGTCTCCCATTGTCCTCCGTTCTGGGCCCCTCGTCCCTCCCAGATACCTCTGTCATGTCTTCCAGCACAGGTGATATCAAAGGCCCGTTTGGCACAGAGCTGATTGGCTGTCTCTGCAGATTTTATGAACAGAGCTTTAATTGCAGACAGACATCTGCTTTTATTCAATCAGCTTTATTGGCTTGAGTCACATTTACTCCACTGCCAGCACTTTGTTGCTCATTAAAAAAGCGAAATAAAACAAGCGCTCGAACGAGCCATACACATGTAAATAAATATGAGGGCTGTAACTGTGCATTCATGCGCACTTACACAATAAGATAATTCAAAAGTCCTGAACAATGAATAATGCAGACGATAACAAGAGCCATAAAAGTGTGTGCAGTAATATTTATAGTGGTAATAACAATGGAGATATGTAATTTGAGGGTCAGTGGGGGCTCCATTCGACTGTGGACAGGGTCTTCTCGGCCCCCTCTGCAGGAGCACACATGAGCATATTGTTCCAGTCGAACATCTGCATTGTTTAATTCAGTGTTTGAGGTCCAAATGATTTTGTGGGAAACCAGGGGAGATATGGACGCAAGCACACCTCTAAAGGTAGTTTTACAGGAGATTAAATGTTGCAAATCATTTCTTGAAACTGTAATTGAAGTGCTAGTTCTAACAACGGTGAGTTCACAGAGCGCTCCTGACTAGACACACTTCATTATCTCACAGTGTGGCTTTATAATAGAGTCAATGTCCCATCATCCTTTAGAAAGGCACGTACAGTATTAAGTGTATATGTGACAAAGATCAGTCCATTCTAAAAGTGCATTTTTTACTACTGGACAGATACAGGTAGAGGTCAGTGAAGTGTCTGGCTTGTTGTCTGGCTGGTTTAGTTTGTAGTTGGCAGAAGGGTTTACTAACACCGCTGTGGTGGAAGAAGGATGTGATGCTGAAAGCAGAAATGGTAAAGGATACAGTAAACCTCCAGATAGGTTTCCTAAGAAAGAAACATGGAAAACAAATGTGACAGAGATATTCATTTGTATTAAGCAGAATTAAAAATCTTGGTTGTGATTTTGTGTTCATAAAGGTGCAATATGAACAAAAGTCTAATTAAATCTGCTTGAGTGTTTGTGTTTACGATTGATATTTTGGACTTTCAGTGAAAGAACAGAAAATTCTCAGGTTTCTTTAAAAAATATATTCAAAAGTTTTATGGGCTAGGTACAGTAATTGATAACAGAATGTCTATTTTCGGGTGAACTAACCCTTTAAGAGAAAAAAGAAAGGGTTAGAGTTAAGTGGCATGTCTAACTAGGGGTGTAACTGGTCTACAAGGTCAAGAGCTACGGCCATGGTCTATAACATACATACCATGCCGGCCCATCCAACAGGCGATACAGGCTCTACGCCTAGAGCCCCGTCTTGCTTTGGGAGCCCTGCAAACACCGATGTAATATAAGTTTATAATTTTTATTTGTGCATGTGCAATGTGACTGTACTTGTGAAAAATTCTACACATCTGCAATGCACAGACCCCATTAAACACGATACAATTTACAACGATGGTGAGGAAAAAAAAATTGCTCAGTATAATTCATACATGACAAATAGCAGACAACGATAATAAATACAAAAACAACATTATAAATGAAAGATTAGAAACATACTGTCACGAGGCGGCGCGCTGTGAGCTCGCGCTCTCGCTTCCTTAGCGAGCAAAGGCAAGGCAGGCAGGCAGAACACGGAGACTGGATTACTCTTAAACTGGTATTTAATAAAACAAAGGAAACAAAAGGGAAAACGCGAAGAGCTTGAGCTCACGCGGACACCTAACGAAACTTTAACAGACCATGACAAGAACAGAAAATGACACGACTTAAATACACAACACTAATGACAAGAACTCACAGTACCTGGGGAGACAATTACACACTAAGGACCGGGGCGGGGTTACAGAATGACAGGAGCACACGAGGAAGAGTGAATGAAAACAAAAACACAGATCACAAGGACATGGAATGCCTGGGGGGCGTGACAGTTATTATTTGACTAAAAACAATAAAACACTGTAAACACTAACTGATATGATAAAATACTTTTATTAATATATTATTACTTCACTTCTACACTCAAAATGTCAAATATGGACAAACGCAGCTTTGGGTTGTTTTTAACCAATGTTTAACCCAACCATCTAGGCAGTAACCCCACTGTTTGTCCATATTTACCTGTCACAATTTTTTTTAACAACCAGCATTTAACCCAGCATTTTTTAGAATGTAAATATTAATATTACTGTTCTATGTAAATGAAATGCCCTTTATGTGACATAAAAGGTTGTGCTTGTAGAAATGTTTATAGTGCATTTTTAGTTCAGTACATGACATGTCAAAAATTGGCTCAGCGCTAAAACTCTACTTGCACCTACGCTTCTGCTTGCTCTCCTGTGCAGTGTTAATACGACAGTTGAAATAAATGCATGTTGCTTTCATGAGAGCCCATGGTTTGTGCAGGTCTCTGTTTAAATACACACACACAAACAAACAAACACAGCTATGTTATATATAATAATAAAATATTTTTTTAATACAGTATTTTTATTTATTTTTTATTGTGCCCTAACCTAACTGCATTTGTTCCAGTTCTATTAAATTGTTATTTAAAGTGCATCAGAACTATATAACAAGTTAATCACTGTTTCTTTTAGTGAAATCTATGAGTGTTTTTATCTCATCCATCATTGTTCCCTATACAAATGAGGGGGGAGATTTCTGTTCGCACATCACTCTAAAGAATTGCACTTATAATCATTCTGGTGTGACTCTCTGCCCCCTCACATCCATTAGTAATGCCTGAGCATCCTGACTGATGAGGAGCTCTGTTCGTCAGGCCTGGGAATACTCCATCACGCAGGGTGGGTGGCTGCCATTACCATAGATTACACGCTTCCGTTCCCCTTAAGATTACCTATGTGTGTGTGCATATGTGGAGGTGTTTGTATTCAGAGCTGTGGGTTTGTTTACTCATCAGCCCTCTGTGTGGATTCCATGCTGATGTTCTCTGCGAGGGAGATTGTGTCAATAATGAGGCTGCTCTCTGCGCTGAAAACGTGGCATTTTCCAAAACGACTCATCTAACAAAACCACTCTGACTCATCAGGGCAGGTGTCAGTAATATGATATCATTTGGACTGTAAAGTCACATCATGATGTGACTACCCGTTACCCGCCTCCCACTTTCAGCTGTGGCCACATAATAACCAGGAAGATGGCAAAACCACCTGCACTGACATATTCAGTATGACAAAATATTTGCAAAGAAAGATTATATGTTCCCTTTCTGTCAGTCACCACAAGTTATGTTGTAACGACAGACTGGGGTCTTGCCTAGAGTCCTGATTCGCTCTGCTTAAGAGAAAACACCAATGAAAATTGACAATGGTTAAACAATCCTGAGCCACTCCCCTTCATCCGGGTATTAAGAGTGCTACCACTCGTCAGATTTTGCTTTGGAGCTGCGAGTTTATGCCTGCTGCTTTGAAGTGCTGCAACGAAGAGGAAACTGAAGCAGAAGTTGTTCTCTGTGGCGTCGATGACACAATCAGTGGTTTCCCTGTCAAGGGCTTTGAGTACATTCCCCAGGTGGAGAAAGCAGTTGTGGTGCACTTGTGCAAACAAAACACTGCCACCTGGCGGAATCGTCCCAGGTTCCCGTCCAAGGCCTGTAGGACCACGGCAACTCTTGCTGCTAAGGCCTAAAGCACTGCGGGCCAGGCTGCCTCTGCCCTGCATGCCATGGCTATCCATGTATGCAGGTACATCAGGCCAAGGTGCTAAAAGAGCTGCACAAGGGTGGCTCCAACCCTGGGTTAATGCAGGAGCTGCGCACAGCGACTGACTTCGCTCTCTGGGCAACGAAAGTCACGGCGTGGTCCCTAGAGAAGGCGATGTCCACTTTAGTTGCCCAAGAGCGCAATCTCTGGCTCAGCCTGGCTGAGACGAGGGACTCGGACAAGGTCAGGTTTTTGCATGCTCCAATTTCCCAGGTTGGCCTGTTCGGCGACACTGCGAAGCAGTTCTCGGCAGTCCAGCAGCAGACAGAGGCGATCCAGCACATTCTCCCCCAGCGTGAACCTCCATCTGCCACCGCTCCGTCCCGGGTCACGCCTCGGCCTGCTTGCCGCCAAGGGCGCCCTCCTGCGGTGACAACTCCTGCTCCGCCCCGTTCTGAGACTCAGTCGAGGCCAGCAAATTAAGCCTCCCCCTGGAAGGCAGCGCCCACCCAACCTCAGAAAATCTCCAATTCCTTAGACAGAGGGCTCGGAGAGGCAAGAAATTGCTCAGGAACTGGCGAGGACGACTCCACTCTACCTCCCAGAGGAGGGCCGGGAGGGGAACCTTCCATGGGTCTGTGGTACTTACTACATCACCAAAAGAGCAATTTCCTTGTCCTACAGACACATTCATTGTGCCCAAGAAACATGGTGGCCTTCGACAGATCCATTTTGAATTTTTTAACCTGCGCAAGCTTCCATTCAAAAACGCATTGTCAAGTGTGTTCAGCATTAGGATTGGTTTTCAGCGATCGTGCTGTCAACTCTTCCGAGACACAGACCATTTCTGCGGTTTGCATTCGAGGGTCGAACATGGCAGTACAAAGTCCTACCCTTTGGGGTCTCCCTGTCTCTGCGGGTCTTTGCGAAAGTTGTGGAGGGCGCCCTTGCCCCACTGAGGGAAGTGGGCATCAGAATCCTCGACTATCTCGACGACTGCCTCATTTTGCCCAAGTCGCAAGAGAAGTTGTGCGAGCACTGGGGAAAAAGCAAGGAAACATACACCTGTGCCTTCCCTTAACAGAGTACTCTGTCCATCTCTACTGCCAGTTTTTCCTCTCCTTCCCTGGATAGGAACTGCCTTAGAGACAAGATCGTATGTTGTACTGCCCCACTTTTGGTCAGTCCATACTAGGGTTCCACATGTCACCTCCCACTGGTAGGATGTGGTCTCTGTAGCGCCCTTTTCAGAAGGTCCGCTTCCAGTTGTCTTGTCAGACTGTACAACAAATACAAGCAGCCCCACTTGCGGAAGATTGAAATCCCTTCAGGAAGTAGATAATTCGTTCTTCAGGAACAACAGTTTTGGCCTCTCCGGCAGCAGTGTACCTACTCTGGTCCCTTTTGGTATCAAAGCTAATCTACTCTGGGGGCAATGGGATGGTTACGACCTTTGCATAACATTTGTCTGATATGCACCGCTTGTCAACATTTGTAGTGCTACAAGGTTGTAACAGTTCAGGTTGTGGCGTTTTCCATGGGACCCCAGTCTGTCATCACGACATAACTCATAGTGACTGACAGACAGGGAACGTCTCGGTTACTTATATAACCCTCGTTCCCTGATGGAGGGAACAGAGACGCTATCTCCCCTTGCCATGACCTTGAACCATCGCTCAGAGCTGGGACGCTTTCTCTGCTTCTCAGCAAATCTGATGAGAGGTTGCACCTGTCTCCTCTTTATACCTGGATGAAGGGGAGTAGCTCAGGATTGTTTAACCACTTGCCAATTTTCATTGTCATTTACTCTTAAGCAGAGCGAATCAGGGCTCTAGGCAAGACCCCAGTCATGGCATAACATCTCCATTCCCTCCATCAGGACGTTAATTCACATTATAAGCACTTAATGGCAGTCATTGAAACAAATCTGCATGAGATAAGAACCCAGGGCAACGCTAATTTGATATCATCTACACTGTTGTCACCGTCACATATCCAGGCTGTAATTTAAATAATCTTTCCAGTATTGCTGTCAGATAACCTCTTCGCAGTAGTGTTTGTCGAAGTTTCTACTGCAGGGTACTCCATATGCCTGTCAAGCTGAGAATTACTTTAAAATTCTGCTGAGTGTGTGTGTGTTGTTTGGATGTGCATGTACTGTTGAGAAATACTGAGGTTACTAAAACATGTCTGGTTGCATTCAACATTTATATTTGGCCTCATAAATTTCTGCAAATGAACCTTTCATTCAAAGGAGTCATACAAAGCAAATTTTTCACAAGCTAATATGATTCTTTAGGGTCTTAATGGAAAGTTTGTAATATAGTTTGTTTTAACATTTCTCAAAGTCAAAACAGTCAAAAACAGCTCTTTTGAACTCACTCTGTTCTGTGTACTTCCCCTTTAAATCTTCATAAGCTCCGCTGACCCCTTGAGGATCAGATTGGGAGTGGCTTCTGTTGGTGTGATGCCACACCGACATGCATTTGAGAATGGCTTGATTTCAGAAGGGACAACTTATTTTTTTTAAATTACAAGAAAACTACTGGTGGATCTTTATCATTGTAGGGTGGTTGTGTACAAATACTCCCAACACACATTTCAGGCCGAACAGCTTGTAAAAGTACATGGGGCACCGGATGACCCCTTTATGTATAAGTGAAGAATGAAAAGCATTGTAATGTTTTAATTTATTGGGGGGGGGGTATTAAAATTGTGTTGAATAATTGTAAGATGATATATTTTGATAAAATAATTATGTTAACCTTAAAAAGACAATATATAATTGGTCAAAAATGTCTTAACTTGGTAAATAAATATTTATTACATTTTACAAATTGCATACAATATGTTTTTTTGTTGTTGTTGTTGAGTATCATTAGGATACATTAGCATTTTATGACTCATATAATATGATATGAATTACAGTAAAATAAAACTTTATTTGTCTTCAGAGGCCCACAGACGGAAAAATCATTGAAATAATTCTCAATCAGTGAAGTTTTTGCAAATAAACTATTTCGAGTAGGAGCGCGGTTGATTAATCACAGCTGGCACCTCATCATCTGATC
>JAUCMU010000001.1:13294229-13304837 GCA_032275025.1 Enteromius treurensis
GTTGGTTGGATTCAACTTCATTTACAAGTATCTCTAATTCTGTGTTTGTGAAGTTCCTCTTCTTTGCTCTCTTTGCCCTTATTGCAGTGAGGGAAAAACACAATCACATAATTTTGAAAGGGAAGTGTTGTCACCATATATGGTTATTTGGATGCGTTTCCGAATGCTAATGACCATGAATGTGAACGAGCATGGTACTTAGCACATGTGGTATTTATCAACAATGATTGCGTACTCATTTGCATAAGAACTGCGTGCGCACATTTGCGGATATGCGGATTTTCTTGTACTTTGGCACATTCTAAATTTCATTCGTTGGACAAAATATAGAACCTTTTCTACGCACTGTTGATAAATGAGGGCCCTGATCTTTGGGGGAGGCTAGAAACCAAAGAAACTGTTGGGAAATCAATGGAAAATCACACACCTATATACTGTGTTGCTACATGGCTCTAAAATAATGTAAATATATTTATATAAAATATACATGTGTATATTTACCCTTGGTGTGTATGAAACGTCCCTCTTGTAACACAATTCATGTAAAAGTCACCAAGAGCTTTTAGAGTTTAATATTCACACTGTTGTTTCTTCTCTTTTCTCCTGCCATGTGCTCCTGATCCCCTGCTCTTCCCTCTGCTGTCACACTCTTTAAGGTAAGTGTCTATTCTTTCTCCCTACAGGCAAGTAAGTGACAGAGCAGGTTAACACAGAAGTGTTCAGGAAGTGTTCAGTCTTCACTTGTGTGATGTGGGATTGTGCCAGCAGCAGTGCCCTAGGCGAGCAGGTGCAACACTCTGGGCAATTAAACGCTTGTGTAACATAAGTCAATTCAGCTTCACATGCGAGTGTCAAGTCTACGCAGTGTATGTGCTGTGTGTGTCTGTGAAAGATAGAAACTCTCTAAGCATGGACGCGTGTGCTTGTTTGTAAAGGAATATGATTGTTGTTTATTGTAATTGACAGTAACTGTTTAATAAGGGTCAAGTGTGAATGGGCCTCTAGTTATGTAATGTTTAAATGAGTCCCAGAGGAGAAGTGTGCACTTTTGTCTCCCTTTTCCTGCCTGTCTCACTTGCAGTTTCACTGAGAATTTTGTAATCGCAAACAAAAACTAGATTTGTGATATCACTAAATGCTGACCTTTGAAATTTGTGGACACTTTAGCAACATTTTGTACATTCTAGGTTTGCCTTAATTCTCATGACATTCCACAAAGACATGTTCTTTTTCCCTGATGTTCTCTTCTGAAAATACTAGAAGATGCTAACTTGTGATTAAGGATGGGCATGTGATTGATCATGCTGCATTTTAGGTAATTTTGGACAGCAACTTAATCTGATTATTAATTCACACTCGTGTCCTTAACAGCACAAAAGAGCACAATGATTTATATCAAACTTCATGCATTCTGTCAGGAAATGGAGTCTTGTTCAAATTTTGGCCCGGCATTGACATGATACCACATATAATATGACAATCTTAAGATCATCTTAAGTAACATTCTGCATTGCTTAGCTGTGTTAGGTAGTATACAGCTAAACTTAAAGTTAAGATTATTAGAAAATTACTAAACATTTGCAATTTAATGCTAATAATCAGCATAATTATTTTTTACTAGCAATTTGAATGGGTTTATTGCCATTAATATTTTGGCTACAGCCTTCTTTTATTTGATGGTAGACTTGCATTATGCAGTGAACTACTCCATATACTGTTCTACCATTGATTATCTCAGGAGATCCAAACAGTGTGTACTTAGTAAATGTGTGAAGTGTCCATTGATAAAGTCATCCACTATAATCTGTGACATAAATGTCAGCCACTCTGTTTTATTTGATGTAGTGTACTTGTAACTATTAATGTAATATCTTATTATATCTTATTTCTATATTTTATTAAATTTATTTTTGATAAATTGTAAAATCAATGGGAAGTATCGATTTTAAGTGCCCCTATTATGCCATTTTAAAGGTTGCTAATATGGCTTTACAAATCTCTTAAAACAGGCATACATGTATGTAAGGGCCAAAAAAACGATTACATTTTACCCCATTTCTATATGATTTGTAAACAACTTGTGTGAAGCAGAACGAAGAATCAGTCTTTTCCGTGAGCCCTCACTGCTGTGATTGGTCAGATAGCGCAGTCCTTTATGATTGGTCTACTGCTACAGCATTTGTCGGAAAACGAAACACCCATTGCCATAAATTTAACATTCTGCGTTAGTTCAAGCGGGTCTCGTAGTTAAGCTCTGCTGTTAGCTGATTGAGAAAATTTAAAACCCAGCCTCCATCAGCTGATCAGACAGACACAACAGAGTGCCTTATTTAAACACTGCTTTCATCTGCTTGCTTTGCTGCTTCCTCTGTATGCTGTTAACAACCCACCCCTTTCCCTATCTCCTCCTGTTTCTTGTGTCTAACTTAAAATAATGTCATTCTGTTGTCATTGTGGCGTGCTCTGTTCCAGGTGTTTATGCTACTCTACTATTTTTAAAATAGGAGAGTTGCCCCTGAAATGGCTGCTCCTTACCTGTCTTGGCTTTCATGGAGCTCATGGAAAGGACAGGGAACTTGGAACAGAGCCATACCGCCAAATGTTACTTTCGTATTATGCAAATAAAAAATGTTACTAAAGTTTGTCTATGATTCTCTTTTTGACATAAGAGTACCTGACTGAACTGAATGACAGCGCAGGGTACAGCGTGTTCTTGACATCCACATGGAAATCGTACTGTTTGTGGGCGGGCAAGTTGTTCGCGACGTAGAACGTGGGCGGACATTATGCAGATATGTTACCTTGTGATGTGTGGCCGTAACAGAAAAAGATTTGAATTGCTGATGACCCGTATAGACGAATGCGAGGCGACTCTTTTTTTTTGATAGACAAAAACTTAATTTATCTTGCACTGTCGGCGTCACAACTTTGCAGATAGTTTATGTTCACACACAGCTACAAGACACAGTGCATGAAAAATCTAATTTCAAAAGGCATATTAGTGGCACTTTAAGTTATGCTTAGTGTTTTTGTACGCGATTTAGATAAGTTTGTGTATGGCTTTTGTTTTACTTAGTGCTCCAGGAAAGGTTTTATTTTTCAGGTTATATTCGTTTGTATTTTATTCAGTCACGTGTTTTTCTATGGCCATTATGAACAGGCATATACCATTGGCATATAAGAGTGCAGTGGTGACCTGTCTTTGTAAGATTTTAGTTAGTGGTTTCTCTTTGTCCTGGACATGAGTACATATGTCTTCTGTTATTTACATGTGGGGTTCTTCCTTATCCCTGGAAGGTTGTAAGTCTGCACAACCTGAATGCAGAGCATGCATTTCTGTCACCGTAAATAACGACAGAAGGTACAGAAACACGACATCTGTAAGCGTTAAGGTGAGAAGAGAAGGAAAAAAAGAAAAAAGTTCT
Source organism: Enteromius treurensis (assembly GCA_032275025.1). Lineage (NCBI taxonomy): Eukaryota > Metazoa > Chordata > Actinopteri > Cypriniformes > Cyprinidae > Enteromius > Enteromius treurensis. Next base: position 13,297,655 of record JAUCMU010000001.1, read on the forward strand.
GAGGGCAGCAAGTAAGAGAGAAGAAAAGAGAAGGGCAGCTATAGACAATGACCGACCCCGCCCTCACACATACAGCTAATGAAGAGAAGGACTATTCTTCATGTAGTCCAACTAATCGTCCAGCACTGTGATTTTGTCAACAACTCTGAAAGGGTAGACAGAGCTACATATGCGTCCACACACATGCACGCATACCCCAGGGACTGAGTGGGAAAGAATGAGACGGCACAGCAGTGGCTGCTCTTGTTAGTCCATTAGTTAGCTATGGCAGCACAGCCAGCTAAAGAAGTGGCCCTAATAGCTCCTCAGCAATAATTACTATCTTTTTGTCCTCATTCGATTCAGAGGGAACATATATTTGCACTCCAACAACCTATAAACATCAGGCATCCTTGGTTTGTCTGAGTTCACGCACAGCTAGAAGCTGGTCTGTTTGTACTTTTTTCAACTTCTTTTCTGTCCGTCTGTTTCTCTTATTCTGTTTTTCTTTCAATCTCTTGCTCTTCTTCCATTTACTCTGATCCATCTACCTTGGGATAAAGACTGAAATTAAAGGTTACACATTTGTGGCTCTGGCCCATTCGCCCTATAATGCGAGAGTTGTACAGGAGTACATGTTTGTGTGTCGTCTATGTATTAGTGGCCTCCATCAGGGCCATTGAAGCAGCGGGAAGCCTCGAACATGATTGTGTTAAGGTGTACTTACTGTGCTCCTTGTGTGTATTGTGTATGTGTGTATTCTGATAAAGATAAATTCATGGACAGACAGCCACATAGACAGACAAATAGCTTGGTACAGTATGTAATAACAAAAGTAAAGAATCTATGAATCAATGAGTAAACCCAGACATTAATAATAAGGACACATAAAAAAGCAAAGATAAATAAATGTAGATATTAATTTTGAGAGGAAATGTACACACAGACAAACACAGAAAATCTTCCTTGTCTATGATTCTGTGACATCCCACTTGCTCCCCTCACAGGGACAGTAACGTCTCCAGGCGGCTCTGTGAGTGCTCTGCTCAGGTAATTGTTTTAGTGGAGCTGTCAGCCTAATTCAGCAGTATTATAGAGCACAAAGGGTCATTTCGGAACCATGAATCATTAGAGCTAGTCTGGCTCCATCTTTTACCAGTGCTATTACATTCACTTCTTGGAAGACTGGCTAAAAAAAGTCAGATAAATTGCCTCTGTGTAGGAGCTCTAGTGGTTAACTACAATGACAACGCTTGTCTAATGGGGGTTTCCAACATCAAAAATTTACACAACATAGCTCAGGTTCAAACACTCACATACATTAACTATGATAAACCAAGATTAGTACACTAGTAAGCAACGAGATGAACAATCAGCATCAGTCATGAAAACTGTTAGGATTAATATGCTGGATAAAAAAATAGAAATATTTATTTTCTATTGTGGGCCCATCATCTTCTTGTGCAGTTATGAATGGAGGCTAGCCAGTGTTACACAAAGTAATGTGTAGTTGATATGAAGCATTGTTTTTTTTTGTCTTTATTAGTTTTAAGGGTAACACTTTAGAATAGGTAACACTATTAACTATGACTTTTCTCTCATATAATATTCTAGTATATAATATAATATATATATTATATACTATATATATAATATATATTTATAATATAAGTGTTAACGTAAAATAAAGGGTTACAGTTTTAAGATATGCATACAGTGACTTTTTTATCTTATGTCTTGAAATATCAGATCATTTAAGCAGATGTGCAAACAATGCATGTTTCTATATTACAATTAATAGCAATGTGTTATCAGATGTGGCTGTATCAAACTAATGCCCATATGCACATACAGCACCTTGACTGGAGTATATGTATAGGCTATTTTCTCAAAAATGTATGCAATGTGAAGATAAAACCCAGTAAATGATAATATAAACACCTAAATAATATAATACCTTTCCCGTGTCTGCCAAAAAAAAAGTATAAAAAAGACAAAAGTTAAATCTTTCCTAAAAAATATTTTTATTTATTATTATGTTTGTTTGTTTTGTGTCAATAATAAAGATATGTACACATGTATTTAATGTGTAAGGGAAATGTTATAACTTTTTTTTTCAAAACTATATATTTAGTTGGAATAAATACATGTGTTACATTTCTTACTGATACTAAACTATATTTTAAAATCTTAATTTTTTTTCTTTCTCTTTACCATGATTACTTTATATGTCATTGACTATATTTGCAAGAATTCATTTTGAAGAGTTACAGAGTATGGCATTAGTATTTACACTAGGGGTTTCCTGAGAGGAATCTCTGGTGCTGTGTGTGATTATGTTTACTTATTTGTGTATGCGTGCAAGTGAAAGTGTGTGTGTGTCTGTTTATACATGTGCATTGTCACACTCTCACACAAGCCAGAGAGAGACCCCTGGAAATCTGAAACTCCCATCTTTCCTAACCGCAGTTTGTTTGGTTTAGTCATCTCCTCTTTCTCTCTGTCTCGCTCCTTTTCTGTGATTGGTTTATACACACAGTCTTCTCCTTCATTTGATCACAGTATGCCAGTTCAGCTGAAGACCTTTCCCTTGCCTTTGTTTACTACAGCACATTCAGTGGTGTATATGTATTTTCTCAAAAACACACACAGAGTGAAAATGAGTATCATGAATAGAAAGTCATTTGTTCTTGTGTTGTAAAAGTTTTACCTCTTTCCATTCTCCCTTTCCTCATAGCCACAGTCAAAGCCTCGCACTATGAAATTAACTTTTAATAACTGATCCTGTGTGAGATTTTAACACTTTAAAATGCTGTTAGAAGTGTGACTTTGTCTAAGGCCCTCAGTTGAACTAAATAATTAGTGGGATTCCCCTCGGATTTCAGCATTTGATGAAGAACATATTTTTAAGGATTAAACCAGGAAATATCGTTTGACAGAATGAGACATGCTTAATTACTGGCTTTGATTTCTAGTTAGAAAAACATATGAAGTATCACAAATGGCCCACACCAAACCAGAGCGGTGGTAGCCAGTGGCTCATGCACATGTGAGAGTCACTGAAAGAACCCTATAACTATAGTGCCCTTGATCAAGACCCAAGCTCTCAGTAGGGAGACTGCATTTAGTGGACTGTCAGTTGCTTTGTGTAAATTAAATGCACTGCAACTCATTTACCTTTTCCGTGTCTGCCAAATAAAATAGTATAAAAAAGGAAAAGCCAAATCTTTTTGAAACACATCAAAGGAAAGCTATTGTTCATAAAATCTGTGTGGTCTTCATGTTTCATCACAGTTGGGGGTTTCACCAGCTTGTTTTCTTTCATTATTAAAGTAATAACAGCACAATGGTAAGAAGCAGAGAGTCAATGCCCACTTTAGTGGCCAGAGATGAAGCTCATTATAATATTGGACACAACTGTTTACTGTTGGTTGTATAAGCCTTTTGACATTTTTGTAAGTGAACTATAAAAAATGACTTTAGCAGATTGTCATTTTGCCAACACACTCTCATGGCAATTTGTGCAAGTATTTTATGTTTTTGCGAATTGGTTGTTAATTTATAGGATCTCGTTTGAGCATTTTTAAACAGTTCGTCCCTCATTAGAGATGGAACTTTCACGCTTAATTTTCTCTTTTTTCTTTTCTTTTCTTTTCTTTTCTTTTCTTTTTTAACAAATTGCATTTCTGTTCAAATCACATTGTAAAAATTCATGCAAAGCGGTAACTTTTGCTCATGAGGTTAAGTTGGTCTTGTGATCAAAATAGAATTTTGTGATCAAAATTGTACTTTAAAATGTGAGTAATCACATTTAATCATAATATAACATTAACCCCTGGTTTCACAAACAAGGCTTAGGCCTAATCCTAGACTAAATTGTAAATCTCAGCGGTTTCAAGTGAAAGAAAATCTAAAAAGATCTTAAAATATGTCAGTGAATTTGTTTTTTCTTAATATGCAGACCAGGAGTAGAGTGGGGTAAAATGACCACAAGATCAAGTCAAGATACATTTTAATTTTGTAACTATTGACTTCGTTGACAAGAGTGATATAGACGTTTGACGATTGTAAAAGCAAGGTACCTCGAGAAACGGATTTTGCAGCAAATAATCTAATTTTCAGCAGTAAGCAAATGTTTTGTAGAACATCACAGTCATATCATTATGTGGGGTAAAATAGTCCCTTGTTACAAACATTATTCATAAAATCTAAAAACATCAAAACTCGCAGTTACCCTTTCAGTCGAATCACTTCGACGTTACATATGGGATCTCGCATGAGAGACCGGTCGTCTTCGAGTCTTTGAAAAAAAGGCCAATGAATATTTGCGTGCAATAATTAGAGCCATGTGCACCTCATCACTGCGTGAGTATAAGAGGGCACGGCTGGAATGCACTCACAGGCTTTTTCGCTTCGGAGCGCTCGTCTGACTGCTGTGAACGCTGACAACGCTGAACACTGCTGTCGAGTCTGCTGGAAGAGTTTTTTGCTGCTGTTAAAGAGTTCCTGCGGAGTTCATACTCTCTCGCTGATCCGCTCTTTCATCTGGGCTGCGGATCGGATCCCGGGAGGTTGGTAGCCTTTTTAAAGGCTGTTAATGCCAACCTTTGCTCGCCAGAGCTACCTCACTGAGTGCATGCAGTGCCGCGCGGAGGTTCTCCCTGGGCAACCGGGCTTTAAAAAAAGAGTAATTTTCAAGCACGTCCTCATAGCCGTTCTCCGGAATGTCTATGCGGCCGTGCGCTTCGGAGTGTGGGAGTTTCCTCACCTCCTCAGACCGAGGCGATTGGGTTGGAGGTGCCGCCGGCACGTAAGACCTTGTTCCCCCTCGCGGACCAGGGGATTATCACGCCGCTGGCCAGGCTGCTACCTCCCTGCACGCGATGGCCACACTCCAAGTGTACCAGGCCAAAGCACTGAGACATCTGCACGAGAGTGGATATGACCAAGGAGTTATGCAGGAACTCCGTGACGCAACCGACTTCGCTCTTCGGACGACGAACGTTGCCGCACGTGCCATTCGTCAGGTGATGTCCACACTAGTGGCTCAGGAGCGACACCTTTGGCTCGACTTTGCTGAGATGGCCGACGTTGACAAAGCCCACTTTCTTGACGCGCCCATCTCGCAGGTTGGCCTCTTCGGCGACACTGTCGAGGACTTTGCCCAGGAGTTCTCGACAGTCCAGCAGCAGGCGGAGGCAGTAGGTCACGTCCTACCGCGCAGGGAGTATTCCAAGCCCCCTAGCGCCCCGCCTCAGTCTGCTCATCACCGAGGGCATCCCCCCACGGCAACCAGACATTCTGCTCCGACGATGCTAGGCTGGCTACACAACGTCGAGCTGGCCACGGGCGCGGGTCGCCGCCCATTCCTCAGGGTCCGGCCGGGAACACCCATAGCTCCAAGAAGCGCCCCTGTCAGTCGTCCTCGCCTCTGGGCCCAGTGCCCCGAGGTCCCCATCTAACCTCTCTGCTTTCTCCTCAGATGCGGACTCGGAGCCCTGGATCGCCAGCGCGGGAACCAGCGAAGGTAAGGGGCTGTTCAGAGCAGCCAGACTCGCCCCCAGGACGTTCATCCTTCTGGGGCCGGTCCCCTCCCTGGTTCCCCACCAGGCTGCCCCACTGCAGGCACGGCTGTCACCGTACCTTTGATACCCCTGGCGACCCAGTTCGAGGCCTGGTTACAGCTCCCCAACCGGTCACGGGCGTTGATACGGATGGTACGCCTCGGCTATGTGATTCAGTTCGCCAGGCGCCCACCCAGGTACAGAGGCATTCTCTACACCCGTGTTCGGTCAGACACGGATGCCGCTGTCCTTCGTGTGGAGGTTGCAGTTCTACTGGCGAAGGATGCAATCGAGCCTGTCCCCCAAGCCGAGATGAAGTCAGGGTTTTACAGCCCTTACTTCATTGTGCCCAAAAAGAGCGGTGGGTTCGAGGGTCGAGCGTATCAGTACAAGGTTCTCCTGTTTGGCCTGTCCCTGTCTCCCCGAGTCTTTACCAAGCTCGGGCAGGGGTCTCTGTCCCCCTTATGGCAGATGGGCATCCGCATCCTTAACTACCTCGACGACTGGCTGATAATGGCTCAATCACGGGAGTTGTTGTGTCAGCACAGGAACCTGGTGCTACGGCCCCTCAGCCATCTGGGCCTTCAGGTCAACCGAGAGAAGAGCAAACTCTGGCCAGTGCAGAGGATCTCTTATCTCGGCATGGAGCTGGACTCGGTCAAAACGACTGCCCGCCTCACGGGGGAGCGCGCGCAGGCTATGCTGAACTGCCTGGATACGTTCAGGCAAAAAACAGCGGTTCCTCTCAAATCTTTTCAGAGGCTCCTGGGGCATATGGCAGCCGCAGCCACAGTTACGCCGCTGGGGCTCCTCCATATGAGACCGCTTCAGCGTTGGTTACACGGCCGAGTCCCGAGATGGGCATGGCACCGCGGTACTCTCCGGATAGGCGTTTCTTCGGAGTGTCGCCGTTTATTCAGCCCATAGTCAGACCTTGCCTTCCTACGGGCTGGAGTACTGTTAGGACAAGTGTCCAGGCATATCGTGGTGCACACGGATGCCTCCATCACCGGTTGGGGTGCTGTGTGCAACAGGCAGTCAGCCTCGGGCACCTGGACAGGTGTTCGACGACTGTGGCATATCAATTGCCTCAAGTTGCTGGCCGTGCTTCTGGCCCTTCGTCGCTTTCGACCGATGTTGCTCCACAAGCACGTGCTCGACCGGACGGACAACACTGCAGCCGTTTCGTACATCAACTGACAGGGTGGTCTACGCTCCCGCCGCATGTCGCGACTCGCCTGCCATCTGCTCCTGTGGAGTCAGACGCGGCTCAAATCGCTGCGCGCTGTTCATATTCCGGGGATACTCAACCATGCAGCCGACCAGCTTTCACAGCAGTCCACCCACCCTGGAGAATGGCTACTCCACCCCCAGGTAGTCCAGCTGATCTTGAGTCACTTCGGCGAAGCAGAGATAGACCTCTTTACTTCCCCCGAGTCAACCCATTGTTGCCTGTACTACTCCCTGGACGAGGCGCCCCTCGGCAGGGATTGGAAAATTCCCTTGAGGAGAGACCTCCTCTCTCAGGGGATGGGCATGATCTGGCACCCGTGCCCCAATCTTTGGAACTTGCACGTCTGGTTCCTGGACAGGACGCGGCAGACCTTTCCGGCCTGCCAGCAGCCGTGATCAACACCATC
>JAUCMU010000001.1:13304937-13315178 GCA_032275025.1 Enteromius treurensis
TTATTGCACGCCAATATTCATTGGCCTTTTTTCAAAGACTCGAAGACGAACGGTCTCTCATGCGAGATCCCATATGTTCGTAACCTAGACGTTTTCACACTAATTTTTTTCATACTAATTTTTGTCAGTGTCAATAAAATAAGTGTCCTAATTGAACTATTGGCTAATCCTGTCCTAACCTAAGCCCTGTCTGTAAAACTAGGCCTATATAGCAAGCATTTAAATAACTACAATACTAAAGTTGTGATTTTCTCTTTTTATTTTATTGTTTAATTGACAAAAATACATAGACAGCAGAAGGTATACAGTATTATGAACATAAGTATTAATACCTAATTCACTGCTATGCTGACACATTGTTAACAGTTCACATTCACTTAAGAAAATAAAATGAAAATGAAACAAAATGGGAAGACTTTTGATTTTTGAGTAGCTTCTGTGAGTGTGGAGTGGAACTGATGAATTAAAATTAAGTTCTACCAAATAAATTCCATCAGTTACAAAGCAAATTAGATTTAAGCTGGAAAGTACTCTTCAGAAGATAATGGTATCTTTATTCAGCTCAGTTTAGTTTAATGTTGTTTCATTTCAGTTCAATAACTGTCAATGTTGCAAAGTCCATTAATTATCAAATAAATTAAATTAAGCTATAAGCAGCACTACAGAAGGCAATAGAGTCATCATTCAGCTCAATTGAGTTCAGTAACAAAATCAAAGCTGCAAAGTTAGTGTCATTATCTAGCTCAATTCAGATCAAATTCAGTTTTCATCCGACAGTATAGTGCAGTTAAATCAATAATATACTGAACTGAATTGCTTGTAATAAAGTAAGCCAGACTCAAACGTGCATCTTCCACAGGAGAAGCAGAGCTTAATGCCTGGACCTCCAGCCACAGTTCTGGTTTGCTTCACCATGTTAATCTGTTATAAAAGGTGTGATGATAGCTCCCCCTCTCCTCAAATCATTTTTGCCCCCCTGTCACTGTCCCAGAGACTCACAGCAGTGGTGTTGAAGAGGAGGGGTGCGTTCACTGAGTGCTGTTGACAGCGTGTGATGAGGCTCACATGAAGCTAATAGCACCTTGTCACCTCGCAATAAAAGTAGCAGCATGCCTGTCTTCTAAACAGAGACCGATGCGCAAGGTGTCCGCAAACGGTCACAGGCGGCCTGGCTCCACACCACTACATTCAACCCCTCTACCCGACCTGACCCATACATACCCCATAGGGAGGAGGTCACTGGTGTTTCACACTCTCCCTAGGATATTTTAATCCCCTTCTGAATTCAACAAAGGCCTGTTTGAAGCATTACAACAGATCCACAATATACAAAGCTCTGTATACTTATGCTATTGTTAAGCAGCTGAAATCATCATGATGTTTGAGTTACAGAATATATGTGACATATCTCGAGAAATTATTTTACATTTAGAATCAAGTGGTAGTACTTTACTATACAGTTTTATTTGTTATCCAATATCATTAAATAACCACAAACTGTACTTTTAAAGAATTTATTAATTTAGGTTAATGTTCATTTCTACATGTACTAATACCTAACATTTAAATTTTTAACATTTAAATTACATTAGTTAATGTCTTGTAAAATACCAGGTATTAAAAATGAACAATAGATTATTTCTAAATCTTTTTAATAAGGCAGTGGCTATCTGCACTGCAAATAGTGATAGATGCTATTTAGACTAAGTAAAAATAGTAATAGATGCTACTTACACTAAGTGCAAACAGCAATGGATTCTATTTACACTAAGTGCAAATAGAAGCATTTTCTTAGTGATATGCTATAGATGCTATTTACACTATGCAATAAGTACTAAAATACCTGCACCCAAGTACTGTAGCACATTATAAAACAGTATGCATTAATAATGTATTGAGTGTAAATTATAATTTTAATTCAAAATGGAATTCACAAAACTGGAACAATATAAGGCCTTCCTACACCTATCCTAACCCAACCTGATACTTTATTTTCAATGTATTTATTTTTTATTTAATTTTTATTGAAAACAAGCACCTTTCTGGTGTGATATTAATATTTATAATATATATATATATATATATATATATATAATTATATAATATTTGAAAAGGGAGGACATTTTTTTTTCTTTTGTAGTGTTGACTTGCCTAATCATTGAGTCAGTGTAAATAGCCTCTATCAACAAGCTTGGCTTTTGCTTTTAGTGTAAAAATACACTGTTATAGTAAATGAGGTTAAAGTTGTTGTTCATTAATAGTTTATAATGCCTAATAGATGAACTGCTGTTGTAATCTAGTGTAGTGAATCAATAAAAATATCAATTGAACTATTTATATTGCAACTGAGGTTTCACAGAGGGGCAGGACCGTCCATTCGTCCAGACAGTAGAGATATGGAGAGTGTTTGGAAAAAATATAAACAAACTAACAAAAAATACACAAATTTTATTTGATGATAGATTTAAAGTGAAAAGTCCAGTAAGTGTTGCTGAAAGCATGTTCGGATTTATCCAAAACGTTAACATGAAGCTGGAAATGTTTTATATTGCATAAGCTGGGAAACGAAATGTCCAATGTGTGGCATAGAAGGTTAAAAATAATGCTCAGTACCACTTACACAAAGCATAGCTGATAGAGTTCACATAAAAACACATTTGCTTAAATAACTATGCTATTTTAGCTTGCTTCTCTTTTATCATGACACATTTTTTTTTAAATTAATTTTTCTAATATAGTAAAACTGTTGACCCATCCCTTACACCTTAACACCTTAACACCTCCCCATACCACCAAAAACGTCTCACATTGTACTTATTTTTCATATAAGTACATACTAGTATAACTGCCTAATATAAACTGGGACCAAAGCATTTGTCGAGAACATAAATGTGGTGGTTCTCACTCCGCATTGAAAATATGATGTATCAGGCAAGCTACTGTAACAAATAAGTTAACTATGCCTTTGAAGCTACAGATTTGCAAATACAAGATCATGCACTATGGTAAATATCGTTTGAGGTTATTAAATCCAAAAGTTTAAAAAATGTAAAGGATGAAAATCAATTCAGTACTTTCCATTGTCGTCGTAATTTGTGTGAAAAAGAATAAACTAGAATTTATTTCCACTGGAAACTGCAGTCAATTTACATATTTGTAAAAATGTAGGTAGGCATGATTCTTCCAGTGAGCCTTGGTTGTACTGCAACTCCACATTCACTGACTGAGGGAGTGCTGCTATAATACTGGCTGTCAATGGTAGAGTCTTTGTACTCTCTCTCTTTCCTGTAATCATTTCTTGTCTGCATAGCATCCCTCCATTGTTCTAGCTCTGGTAGACCACACCTCTGCCACAAACACATGCAGACAAACTCTAGCGTGTAACCAGGGTCTCTTTATTTCAACGGACTGTGTGTGTACATGAGCGCTTACTGTTTGTAATGGCATGCCACCTTTGTCAATCAGTTAGCTCGGTGAGAAACCATGGTAAAGCTCTGCAATAGTTCGCATAAAGTTTCTCAAAGATTCATATTCTTACATCAGCACCACTGAGCAGTGCTGATTTAAGACACTTTACAAGAGCTGTTTTACTACAACCGAGGCTCATAAAAAGGCATATTGTAAACATCATTTTAATAAAAACTGTCTTTGAGGTAGCAGTTAGCTCTGACATTATAGCCCCAGACCACCATCCAATCGGCATCGTTTCAGCTGCACATTCTCACAGCTTTGGGCTTTGTGTTTTGCAATATGTCAGATCGAAAAGAACTTCCTGCTTATATGACTTCAGGGCATGTTGAATAGTGTCTAGTGTCTTGCGGAGAGTGGCGATTGGGAAGCTTGTGCTGGAAGGATCAAAAGGGGTGTAAGTGTAGTGAAATTGAGTCAGAGAGCTGTAGTGGAAGGTGGAGTAGTGCTGTGTGTGTGTGTGTGTGTGTGTGTGTTGGTGGGAGTCTGAGTAGGGATGTGATGAAAGCATCCCACGTGTTGGAGCACAGGGTAGGGCCACAGCGCACAGCTCTCTCCGGAGGTATGGAAGCAATTACTGGCACTGAGGGCCCACAGACACCCACTGAGAGAAGTGGTCCCAGAAAAGAATGCACACAGTTCTCTGGAAGGCTAAATTACTTTCGTATGAGGACTAAGAGGGTAAGGTTAGTGTTTCTGTTCCTCCTGTGTTTTTTCTTTTTCCTTTTTTATTAGGAACAAATACTGAGGCATATTTAATTCAGATCACACATTTCAAATTTAAGAAAACAAGCCACAAAAATACCACTGCTAATTAGACTAATGCTACTCCCCGTGTGCGTGCTGAGGAGGCCGGGGAGAGAGCGATGGCCAGCCACCCTTCAGGCAAAGCAGACTCCGAACTCTTCTCGCATGAGAAGCGAGGCAATTAAAATACTGATGCCTCGATCCCAAACCCCACACCGCTGGGCGAAAGTGTGTAAGCATGAGAGAAGCCCTAAACCCCCTTGGATCAACGGTGCACACTGACGCACGTGAACGCTGCTTTGATTATTAAAGAGAAAACAGTCGCAATGGTACGACCAACTTGGAAATCAGTTGCTGCATAGCATTTTTGCTTTATACAGCAAAGCCTTTATACAAATACAGCTTGCATCAATACATGCTTACAAATCAAAGATGATAATAATAATAATAATCATTATTATTATTATTATAGTAAGACTTAATAATAAAATGTCATTTGTTAGCATTTGTTAACTAACATTAACTACATTTATTACAGTATTTATTAATCTTTGTTAACGTTAGGTAATAAAAATACATTTTACAAAAAAAATACAAATAAATCATTCATTGTTAGTTCATGTTAGCTTACAGTGCAATAACTAATGTTAACTCAAAATATGATTTTAATATTACTTTAGTAAATGCTGAAATTATTCATATATAATTATAAATGCTGGAGAAGTATTGTTCATTCTTAGTTCATGTTAACTAAAACAACTAATGAACCTTATTGTAGAGTGTGACCATTATTATTATTATTTATATGCATATACTTCTGCTTGGATGGATGGACCTATATGGATTTCATCCCTGTAACTCTGTTCTCTGATTCCTTCTTTCTTTCTTTCTAAAAAAAAAGTACCCTGACTGAGGGACTGTTTAAGGAAGCAGTTCCACTGCACCGGATGTAGAGGAATATGAGCTGAAATCTTTTATGCATCTTTAATGCACTGTTTTTTTCAAGTCATTGTAGTAGAAAAGGGTCAGCCAAAAATATTTGTAATTCGTTTGTAATAATAGCCTAATCTATCTATTGCACATGCATCAAAATTTACTGAACATTTACTCAAGCTGAACCAATGTGTTTTTATAATTATATTTAAAACCATTATGTTAATACACATAATACGTTATTACATACTGCTGAAAACCTTTTCTCATTCATTAAGACAGGTGACGCTGTTGATCATACCTAGCTGGAGTGGAATGGGAACAAATTTAAGGCAGCTGTAGACTTTTACAGCTCATAGTGACGCAGCAAGCTTCAGGGTGAAACACGTCTAGACAAGAATGGAGTCAAACACATCCTATAGAGAATGTGAAGTGACGTCACGCTGCGTTGCATGCTGGAGCGATGCTGCCATTCTAGGAGGATCCCACTCTGCTGTAAATGCTTAAATTAATATGGATAACTGTTTATGTTCCATTTTGCCTTGAAGTTAAATATTCACATTATTCATCGGATGACATTTTTTCTCTTACGTTTTGTAGAATTTTGTTTATAATGTTGATCTGATAAGCATTTAAACAGTGTCGCTCGATGGACGCTCACCACTGCTTCAGGCATCGTATGGTAGATTATCCAAATAAAGTATAGTAGTAGACAGGCAGCAGATATTTATTTTAACAAATGACAACTAAAATTAAATCCCTGGAAGGTTATTAACAGTTTTGTAGCATTTTAAAATTCTGGTTTATTGTAGTAAGACATGCTAAAAATCATTGCTGATGAGCCCAGAATATTAACAACTTATTACACACGAAGCATTTTCCTCTCTTTAGAAAACCGTAATGAAGAAAATGACATACAGTATAGTTCATATTTTAGTTTCAGATTTTCTGCAAATAGTATGCTTCATTAGTAATGTGTGTATACAGAATGTGGTCTTTTAATATATATTAAGTGTGTTGCGTTAACATTTGGGTTTATGTCCGTATATGAATATATGAACAGATTTGTCTTTATTACTATCTTGGTACCTTAAGAAATGTTAATTTGCGTTAAGCATTTAATGTCTCTGTTCAAGTTCTGCTAATTCAAAAAGCGAGCAAGAATCATACTTGCAAAGGTGATGTTAATTTTTAAACCAAACAAATTCAAGACTTTCAAAAACATGCCGCAATATGATGTGGGATTAGAACGCAAAAAAAAACATACTGCACTGTCTGTTTTTCTTTCAGAATGATGATTGGAGTTAATTTTGCAGTTCTCGATGCAGCATTAATGACATACAATAGTGTCACTTTTCACAGTCATGACAGAAAATCAAAAATGCTGCCCTAAACTCAATAGTGGAGCAGCAGCATGATCCTCCCAGTATGGCGCATAAACAAAGCAGTTTCTCAGAACTCAACGCGGCGTGACATCAGCTTCACATTCTTTATAGGTATGTACATATATGAGCTGTCTAGATCTCTAGGCTTCTTTGAGAAAAAATAATTCAGCCTTCAGCTTTTTCTGTTTCTACTTCATACAAAAGATTTTAGAAGTGCTTGAGGTTTTGCCTCTTATTCAAATTTTGTGTATAACTATCGGTAATCCACAATCATGTAACTGATATCCTTCCAATGTTTCAAAGCAGTGAGTTATAAAAATGCAGTGATTTATTTAGCGATTATTTAAAATAAATAAATGTCTTTATTTTATTTAAGCTCTCGAATTTTATTTGCAAGCCTTGTTTGTCATAAGCTGCATTTAGTTTTAATAAAGATAGCTTTTTGACAAGATATTCTCTTGAATTTCAAGGATGTGGAATAAGTACAACATTTTTTTATTCTTAATTTTGTTAATTCTGCAATATAATTACTCTAACATGAGACTCAACTCGAGTGAATGAATATAGGAAAGACTGAGGGAAATTGTCATACTATAGAGTTCTCTTCTATTTCAAATAATTATATAATAACATCTATTTTCACATATGCGCAACATAATTCTTTCAACTTGACAAAACGAGCTGTTATCTTTTCACTTTAATAAATTAATATTATTATTATTATCATCACACATTCTTTAGGAATTGGACCCATAATCTCATTGTAAGCACCATCAAGCACATCGCTGACACACTAAAAGTCATAACTCAGATCACGCAAATTCAATTTCTTCAATTTTCTTTTCTTTTCTTTTCTTTTTAATTATTGATGGAATTAACATAAGTAAAGAGGTAAGGAAGATTAAAGGACTTTTCTTTGTTGTTATAATTACAATTGGCTTCTAAAAACATGCTCCTCCCAAAATGTTAAAGATTCAATGAGTTCATAGACTAAGGATAAGGATACAGATGTATGAAAGGTGGCATATTTTGAGAAGAGGCTTTAGATTTGAGATTTGTTTGCTTATAGACCTGCAGGCATTCTTTCTTACCATCTGAAGTGATTTAATGTGGTGCGCCCAGCTCCACTATCTTTAGTAGAATGCTGTAGTGTTAGGAGTCTCTCTGCTCCCACCACTCTGACTTTAGGTGCACATCACTCAGCTGCCAGCAGATAAGACAGCCATCCACTCCTGGAGCCTCCTACTGCTGCCTCATTTCCACAGCAACCCACTCCAATGTGCTGCTCACTCATCTAAAGATTTCTCTGCCTCCCTCTTTCTTCTGTGTACTCGACTCTTTTCTTCCTTCCATTCCCGTCTCTTTTACTATGCTGTCCAGACACAATGCTGCACATTTCCTTTAGAGTGTTTGACAGTGCAGTCTGGAGGCAAAAAGGCTTTGGCTGCATAGCCACACATTCTGGTTGGCAGAAAATGTGTTGGCTGAAGCACAAATAACAGCACTTGGGGTTAATGATGACTTGTGCAGTCTTCCTGTCCGAATGAGGTGGAAACCTGCAGAGAGAGAAGTTAATTGCTGGAAGAAGGTACTGTCCTCTCTGCTCCTCTTTTACATGTCCAAATTGAGAGACAGAGAGAGAGAGAGAGAAAGAGAGATGTAACAAAACACAAGTGAGACAGCAAAAGCATTTGTAAAAGGGTTTTGAAACTTTTTTGAAAAATACATCTTGATACTATCCTCAAAGTTAATGGCAGCCTGGACTAAAAACAGTGGTGGCAACATTTTGGCTCTGGCAACACCCAACAGTAATTATTCATAGTGAGAGTGATGGCTTCTAGGGGTTGAAGATTGATTATGTTTGATATGCTATTTTGCGTAATCTGTCTCTGGCTGGGACCCATCCAAATTGGCCAGAAATGGAAAAAAGGGAAGTGTCTTCCCAAAGAAGGGGGGTGGGGTGGAGAGAGAGAGAGAGAGAGAGAGAGAGAGAGAGCGAGAGAGCAATTTTTGTAATATGTCTATCCTTAATCAATTTCAGTCAATGGATATGGATATGGGATGGATAGCCTTTAGCCTTACACACAATAATTACACTTTTAATAAGATGAAACATGCAGCAAAGATATGATTATGATATGTCTTAAATAAGATACAAATTTAAGACATTTAAGGCATATGCATTCACACAATACTTCAATACATAGTAGACTGGAGTGATGTAACATAGTAATAGCACAGGCTTGGCTGAGGATTTGAGGCACTTCTAGAAGGAACTTAGCAGTTTAGGTTTAAATGTGCGGAAATAGAATAAAAAACTAAAAAATCTAATTCAAATCGATTTATATAACTGTCATTTTAAGTTGATTTTTAAGGTGATTTGGTAGATTTTTTATGTGCTATAAAAGGTTTCTTATATAACATTTTTACAACGTTTTCTTATGTATTATTTCCCTTGACTATTTGGACTATTGCTTGTCTATTTCCTTAAATATTTAGTTCCTCTGGACAAGCAGGTCAGCATGATTTTTTTTCAGCATTTTCCAAAGTAATAGCATATGTGCTAGAAACGATAATGAGCCTAAGACAAAGCCATGATGGACCCCATGAAGTCTAAAGTATGATTATTATTGTTTGTTGGGGAATTTTTTGCAATGACCTTATGGAAGTAGAATTATACATTTATATTCAAATCAATTTATATAACTTTTTTTTTTTTTACCTTGTTTTGGGTATTTTTTTACTTTTTTAAGCCTCCAGATGTGAAGGTGTATAGGAATTACAAACAAAAAGAACAACTAATATAACCACTATAGATAAATTAGTTCATTTTCAGGAACTCTACACTGCGTCAAAACGCTTTGGGAACGCTTTCAGCGAGACCATGCTCTGAATCTGTTGTGAAATCCGTCTAGATTAAAGTCAGGTGGGGCACCCTCGGGTAACGTCATTGACTGGGTGCTCAAGAGCACCTGCGGTGAATCAGACCGTAGCCTTCATTCATTCAGCCGCGCTCTCTGTTTGTCTGTCAGTAATTCTTTCTCTGAAAGTTAAAAGAGTAAGGAGGGTGGGTTATAAGTAACAGGTTGTTTGTTAAGGAAAGTATTGCTACCTTTTATATCAGGTATGTTTATGTGTTTGGGAGAGGAGCATGTGGAGGAAAACGTTGCATGCAACTCTCCCTGACCACTCTCCGCTCGCTACTAGATCTGATGGTAGGGACTGAGACGGGCGTTCCCCTATCTCTTCCCTGGCCAGCCGGATCTAGCGGCATCACTCTGGGTATTGAAGCACCGCTGAAAACGGTTACTTCTCCCCAGAGAGGGCAGTCTGCATGAAGCTCATCCTCCTCCGAGGAGTTGGATGTAGTCAGCCCCGCGGCTGCATTCATGGGGTTCGCTGGGATTGCTGAAGGCTTTCTTACTAAGGGAAGTAAGAAAATCTGCCTGTGTGAGCCGTGCTAGCGCTGAGCGGAGTCTGTGAAGATGGGGCCTGCTCTCTCTCTCTCTCTGAGAGTTGATCCTGCTACCTAAGGGTTTCTTCTCGAAGGAAGTAATCGTCACCTGCGTGTCCCTTGTTTGTAGGCCTGCTGACGCTGAGGCGGAGTGGTGCTTGCATTCCTGGACCCGGATTTTTATGTGCTATAAAAGGTTTCTTATATAACATTTTTACAACGTTTTCTTATGTATTATTTCCCTTGACTATTTG
>JAUCMU010000001.1:13320857-13347217 GCA_032275025.1 Enteromius treurensis
TATGTCAGAGCAAGATATTTTCATCTAAAACAGCTCAAACATGCAATTTAGTCTGGGACTAGCTTAAGCCTTGTCTGGGAAACTGGGGGAATATCTCTTACTGTAATGATCAAGCTGGATGTGCCAGCCCAGCTTACCGGTTGGCACTCCAGCGCCAGATTAACTCTATAGCCCAGTTTCACAAACAGGGCTTAGATTAAGCCAGGACTAGGCATTAGTTAAATTAAGATATTTAAGCAATTTTTACAAAAATGCCTTATAAGAAAATATTACATGTGTGCATCTTAACACAGAACAATGACACTGACATGTTTTAAGATACGTCAGAGCAAGATATTTTCATCTGAGACAGCTCAAACATGCAATTTAGTCTGACTCTAGACTAGCTTAAGCCTTGTCTGTGAAACTGGGGGTTAGAGTTTTTTTTTCTCCACAAATATTGATATAAAATTATTTGCAAATAATTAGATTAATCAATAATTGAGGAAATGTAGTAATGAATTGACTGTTAACTGTTACACATATTATAAAACAACTTCCTGCAAAGAACATTGCTAAACATACAGTGCTCAATAAAGCACGTACTGGAGATTTGTAACATTTCATAAAAAAATAAATAAAAAAATAAAAATAAATAAATAATAAAATGTATTAAAAAAAAATGTAAACGAGTATTAAAATATATTTAGTTTTTCTTAGAAATGTAATTAAGTAAAAGTACAAGTAGTCAGTTTAAGTTATTAGCGTTCATTTTACCAGAAAGTATAACCATTTATTAGTAGTAATTAAGCACAAAGTAATGCCTTATTCTTCATGACCATATTCTACACCCCTAATCCTACCTAATACCTAAACTTAACAACTACCTTATAACTATTAATAAGCAGCAAATTAGGAATTTACTTAGGAAACGTCACATTTAATAGTGAATAAGTGTTCCCTACTCTAAAGTGTTACTTTTAAAGTGTATAATGTATAAAAATCCCAAAATAATATGAAAGTACTGAAATCTATATTTTACACCCGTGACATATACACACTCGAATGTTTCCCCTTCTTGTTACTTAATTTAAAAATGTTTTTTTAGCAGTGTACATACTTGCATAAACAAAGAGACATATTTAATAAATGCAATGCAATAAAAATGTGATTCAAGTAAAGGTAAAGTATATATAATGATCTGGAAGGAAATATGACAATCAGTGGAGGAAAAACAGAAAACAAGAAAATAAAGAGCACAGGGTTTTCTCAGGAGGCAGAAACACTGGCAGAAAGTGGTGGCAAAGTAGCTCATCACTCTTTCCGGGGCGCCCTCTGAATTAACACCAAAAAGCCGCGGTGTGACCAGCCTTGGACTGAGCCTAATCAAAATCTAGAGGATCTGTAAGTGAGAGCGAGTCTGGTCACTGCACGCCTGAGAAAGAGAGCGAGAAAGAGAGGAGTGAAAGACATGAAGTGGACAGTACCCTAGAGATACACTTCTCTCTCGTCTTGTCATGATGCAGCATGGTGGCTCTCTCTCAGTTGTCAGCTCTGTGGCCAGCCCTATTTACACATTTATACACACCTGCTTATTTATTTATTTACTGCCATGACAGAGAGCCACTCAAGCGACTACTCTACACACATACACACTCATCACAGCATTTTAAAAGGCTAGAGCAAAGCGAGAAGGTCTTACGGCACTGCAGGATGAAAAAACAGGGTGGCGGGTGCATTCAAGAGGCTAACAGTTTTAATGGGTGGCAGGCAGGAGAAGAGTAAAGAGTGGCTAAATTATTCAGTCTCCGGGTGAAAGGGACTGTGGTCTCTGCTGCTGCTCTACAGTCCTGTCTCTAGAACAAGAGGGAATAAGGACACAACGGGGGAAGGTACAAATGGGCCAAAAGTGTGTGCGCGCAAGGGTAAAAAAAAACAAAAAACATTTGGAACAAAGTATTGCAAGGTAATACAAATGCTAAAAGACATAGGCTTTATCATCAGTTCATTTGATATTTTAGTGATTAAAAGGTTCACCTCATGAACCTTTCATTCTTTCTTTCTTACTTTCTTTTTTGTGTTTCTTTCTCAGGATATTGTAGCACCTCTGCCTCATTGTCAGATGTGATTCATTGCAGACTTACGCTCATCAGTACTGTACTGCATGCAGGCCCTTGTTTCCTGATTGTTAACATTCATGTTCTACGACAGCTTGCGCCATCAATAAATGTCCCCTGGCTAATAGGACACACATGTTTTTGCTTCCTCTCGGAGCTCGGGCATTGGAATCAGATGGCAGACAGCTTTCTGGATCGTCCCTCATGAGGTCATAACATTGCAACATTATCAAAAGCATGCAGGGAGAATGGTGTTGGATGTGCTTTAGGAAGTATGGCATGCGTCACAGCAAGTCATTTAATTTAAGTTGGTATTCGTTGCCCCCCCACCCCACTTTCCATTTATCTGTGTGGGCTACACCATTCTGAGTGTGGGAAACCCCCTGTGTGCACCATGAAGTGGACTGGTCCATGTGTCAAAGAGGAGTAATTGATGACAGGCGTGTGAGTGAGTAAACCTAATCAGGAGCTCCAGGGACATGCACCAGTGATTCTTATATGCAGAATAGGAAAGCTTCACAATTTGTGTCACTATCTCTCTCTGTCTCTGGTTGCTTCCTTTGCAAAGTTTTCAACACTATACTGTGAATTCACAGGTAATGAATGGAAATTCTGGAATGTTTGTGAGTCAGTGTGGATGTTTATTTACCAGAGAACATTAGATTACTTAACCACAATAAATATCTCTATTTATCTATCTATCTATACATTTAGCAATTCATGGAAAGGCAAAATAGATAATGTATTGTAGTAGTAGTAGTAGTATTGTACTAGTGGTCAAGGTATTGTTAGCATCATTCATTCTGCTCTTTGCCATAATTAGCTCTGGTAAATATAATAAAGAACAGCAAGTACTTCTGCAGTGTCAGTGAAATGCTGTGCAATATTATTCTGTGCCTCCAATGTAACAATGCAGATGTTTTACAATGTATTTCATCAATAAAAGATAAATACAAATTTTATTTTTGTATGTATGTGTGCTTGTAATTAGGTACAATTCTGATAAACCTTATGATAAATATTATGTGATTTACGGGTTTTTCTTTTTAGATCCTGTCTCTCACAGTGGAAATCCACCTATGTTGAAAATTGTAGACTCCTCCAGGATTTCTAAGTAAGAGAACTTGCAAAATCACAGGGTGATCAAATACTTATTGACCTCACTGTATTTCATAAAAATATGTTATATTTATATATTAAATATATATTTATATATAATATAAAATATAAGTAAATCTGTAAATGGGCACGTTTGACCACTGGTGTTTAAATGGAATATCTGAAGATTTGAGTGCTATCTCCATTTTGTCAGTGTCGAGAACATTCATTATTATTATATATATTTAGCTTTTATTTTAAAACTCAAAGGGTCACTTATTAGGGCAGTCATTTGTTTTAAGGCTGCCATTTCTGCGTAAAAATAATTTTATTCTGAATCCCGGTTTAAGCTCTTTAAGCTGTGACATTGGGGATCAGCAGTCAATTCTTAAACATGGTCAGAAATTATAATTTGTAGAAAGCTATAGACAGGTTTACGAACTGGATGGTGGTCTACAAGTTGTTGAGTCTGGAGAGGCTATGGCAAGAATGGGTCACAGGAAAGAAACAGATAAAAAAAGCGACAGAGACACACACACAGACAAAAACAACCCTTCAAGTCTGATGGAGTTCAAGCATTGCTTTTCACCTTAGTCCCGGAGGTAATGCGGAACAAAGAGGGCAACAGTAATTACAATGATTGTGTGATGGGGCGAATGAGTAATATACACACTGGAACACTGACACTCGGATTCACCAGTCCCCATGAACCATGAGTAGAAGTGAGGAAGATTAAAGAATTAGTTTTATTTCTTTTTTGCCTGTTCTTTAATTTTACAATACACATGCCCTGTGAGTGAACCAAGAAAAGTTAGGGTGCTAAATCTCACTTTTAAGTATGAAAACAAGAAAATGTCTTTCCTTTCATTCTCTCTCAGTTCTTTTCTCTGGCTGGTCACAATGGAATACTGAAAGACTGCACTATCAGTGGCATTTGGATCATGTGTGGCTCTTAAGTTCAGGGGACCTTCACTTTCTCTCTCGTTCTCTAGACAAGTGAAAGGTTGTTTATGCACGGTGTCATATGATGTCTTGTGGCCCTTTGCATCTTCCAGCAGAACAGAACAGTGACAGTTCTATCTGGCTGCCATCTGATCGACACGCTGTCTTCAAGTCACATGAAGAGCACACTAATATCCCACTCATTCATTCACTTGTCTACAGTATGTGTGTACGATGGGGGGAGGGGAATTGTTTATTTAACAGGTTTACCACACCATATTAAATGAGTTGTGAGTTGTAAATGAGTTAGCACTTTTCCACTGTGGATGAAAAATGAGATTGTTCAAATCGTTTTAAAAAGAACCCTAATTTTAAGAAGGGATCAGCGATGCAAGGATTTTTTCAAGCATAAAGAAAACCTTATCTCAGCATTAGGTGAGCATCATTGTGGAGGGAAGAGATTAGAATCACTCAGCTAAGAAGCATACTTACTTCCTACTGCCATATTGATCTACCTATACCTTACACATATATAATATATGCACATATTTAACATATAGCAAACCTAACATCTATTTAATTAAAATTAATCTTAAATTTAAAATATTAATAATTATAATAACAATAATAAACAGCTAAAATATATATTACTCTAAAATCATTACATTCCCATGCATGCATTTGACTATGATTCTTTTTCTAAAGTGACTTGCATTCCCAGGGTATCAACCCCATGACCTTGATGTTGCTAGTACCATCCTCTACAGGAACAAAAATCATCATGTCACCTCATGAATAATTAATTAGGGTTCACTTTGCCATTCACTTGTCAGATAACGATTTCCCCCCTCTCGTCTGTTTACCAGCTTTCCCTCAGAGGAGGCAAAGTTTATTATCAATGTCAAGTCATTTGCAAACAGACATCACATTCACTTTCCACCACTTCTTAGTTTCTTAAAAATCATACAAAGGTACCTTGAGGGAAAAATAGACCGCTTTTAAGACATCTGCAAAAATGTTATAGACCCGACACTAAAACAGACATGGGTCACTAAGAAAAAGTCAATGCCCTCTGTGCTGCCGCAGTGCCACAGCCCCAGGACTCCCAGCATGCTCTCTTCTCTTTTACTCTAATGAGTTGCAACACAGATAATGTGGCTGATGATCTTTCATTGATTTGGCTATCACTTGCTTGTCTGGTAATTGATCCGTAGCTGAGCCTCTAGTTAATTATATCAGCTTCGACATGGCCCTAGTCTGGGGGGAATTTGAAGTCTTGCAGAATAATAGTTTTAATAAAGGAGTCCATTACTGTGGCTCTCTGCTTTCCTTGACTGCTGCCGCTGACAGGATCTGAGCTCACCCCCAAGAGAGAGAATGAGGACTGGACAAACTGAAAGAAAAAAATGGATATGGCAAGCAGAAAAGCAAAAGGATATTGGGAGAGTCCTCTCAAACATCTCACAAATAACAACTATTAATGGGGAGGTCAGAAGCTGAGCTGCCGACTTGACTTGAAACACTCAGTAGCACTTGAAAAATCAAGAGACCAGTACGTTCAAGAGAGAACTGAAGAGGGGGAGAGAAATCGAGATGGGAGATGTGACCGTAGAGAATCAATAAAGAAACTATTTCACTGGAATTAAGAGTTATGGAGGGTATAACTTGTAGAATCTAAGATAGAATCTTATCTTTTTAAAAATGATTTTTTTAAGTCACGGATACTACACATTATTGCTTGTGTTCAATTCAGAAGCAACAATTCATGGCTTTTTAGAACTGAACAAGAAGTAGTCTGTGAGGACAGATGAAATTGAGGGGACAAATGTGTGACAATAGGCTCTTGAGCATCTCGCTCATTAGTGTCCATTTGCTTGTAAAGACGTGTGGTCTTTGCGTCTTTGGTTACTGCGGAGGGTACACTTGAAAGAGAGAGAGAGAGAGAGGCAGACAGAAGAGGTGAGAAAATGAAACAAAACGGCATATTAAGTTCTCATTGCAGCTGCCACCATTTCTTGTGCCTTTTTTTATTCAATATAAAAAAAGAAGAAGACGAAGAAGACACTAGATTTGATCAGACAAAATGCTGTGCAGATTACTCAGGTAAAGGTTAGCCAGAGCTGTCATTAGTGCTGTACAGAGGCTTTTAACAGACAGTAACAGCTGTCTCCTTCAAATTGCCACAAAATTTCAAGTGGCTTTCTACATACGAGAAGCCATTTAATGTAGCGAAAGGGAGAAAAGTTAATTCCCTTTCTTTCTGTCTCATAGAAGGGAGATCACGGTGACATCTTCCTCAGACACACTTGCATTGTCAAAGACTATAATTTTAACAGCTGACGTGAGGGGAAGTGCTGGAGGAAAAATGTACGAGTGGAAAAACACGCAATAATAACAAAAAATAGCTTCATTACACAACACATTTCTCATGTAAAATGTTTTGGCATGTACAATGAGGGAGAGATGCTGCCACTTATTGTAAGTGCATATGTTAGGGCTTTCTTTTTCTTCCCCACCTTCGTGAGACTGTCTGCTGCGGGGACCAATTTGGCAAAAATGGAGCCTCTTCCTCATTTTTTTCTTAATTAAAATCTGAAAGCATCCACTCGAGGTTTCCCCGTGTGTGTATGTGTGTGTGTTTGTGAGTGGGAGAGAGTATGTATGATTATGTGCTCTGCCGCACTACTCCACAAGACTGTGTGTGTGAACGGTGTGTGTGTGTGTACGCAGGGGAAGCTGGAGGGGGGGGAGGCGTGGACTGATTACATAGAACCATTAGCTAGAGCTGTTTAATACTAGGGAAAAAAACAAAAAACAGACAAAGGAATCAGAGTTTGTAATAAAATCAAATGGCTATGTGCCCACCTTAAAATACCTGGATTTATGACACATTCAGCTTTTCCGCACGTTGTGAAAGTTGACATGAAAGCATGTGTAAGCAATGAAAATAAAAATGCTTTTTTATTTCATCATTTTTATGTAATAATTCAATTTTTTTGCAGGAATTTTTAAACACCTTTTGCATATTCACTACCTGTCAAGATTAAGAATGAAATAAAGAAAAATAAAATAGCACAATTGAAACACACGCTCAGAAACATATTTTCGTTTAGTATTGAGGTTATTATAGAAGTTGGAGCTTGTCCAATTGTATTGACAAATGCATTATTTGCTTGGAATAGTTGTGTGGATGGGCCAGTTCTACATGTGTGTGTGTGAGAGAGAGAGTGCGCGTATTAGAGAGTGGCTCAATCCCACTGAGGTCTGGAGTGGAGAAGCATCAGGCATGGAGAGCTGGTAATAAGACAGGGACAACCCTTTCCCCTCCTGCTCTCTCTCTCTCCCTCTCTCTCCCTCTCAGTGGGAAAGCAGATCAGTGGAGGAGAGAGAGAGCCGTGTCATTGAGTGCCAGCAAGAAGAGAGGAGCAGTTAACTCAGACGCGCTGCGGCCCGACACACACATGCTCTACCTCACAACAACACACATGTACTCACGGCTGCACGCACATGCACACTGACACAGCGCTAGCTGGAGTTAGTCTGAAGACAGAGGACAGGCATCTCTGAGGGCGAGAAGGGGCCCGAAGAAAGAAAGCAGTAAAGAGAAAGAGAGGGAAGGAGAAAGAGAAAGAGAGAGAGGAGGGGCTGTTTTGGAACTGACACACTCCAACACCTGATCTCCACACAGCTGGGAGGAAAACCACGCTGGACACGCTGGTGAGAGAGGGCACCTTTTGGGGAGAAGGAAGGGATGATTTGTCTTGTGCTTTTAGAAAAATTGTTTACAAGTCATTTTTGTTGCTTTCTTTTCAATCAAACTTTTTTAAATAGCGGTTACAGCGATATGATAGTTGGTGTAGATTAGAAGATATGAGGCATAGTCACCCGAGGAGCAAATGTGTAGTTTGCGTGCGAAATATAATCAATGTTTTTTTAGTTTTTTTTTTACTGTGTGTCGAGGTGTGCAAAGGGTTCAAAGGGCAGGTTGCTAGTGACAAAGTTTGTCTGACGATTGATTTCTGTTTGGAATGTATGTTTGTGTATATGTCCGTGTATGTTTGGAGGACAGCCCATACACAGCCTGACTGACATTTCGGAAAAAA
The DNA here is from genome assembly GCA_032275025.1 of Enteromius treurensis. Classification (NCBI taxonomy): domain Eukaryota; kingdom Metazoa; phylum Chordata; class Actinopteri; order Cypriniformes; family Cyprinidae; genus Enteromius; species Enteromius treurensis. The sequence continues at coordinate 13,329,097 of JAUCMU010000001.1, forward strand.
ATAAAAGTGTGTGTTTGGGGTTGGGGGGTTGGGGGGGTGGTGGGGGGTCTGTAAGGACAAAAAAAGCTACTTCTCTCCTTCACCATCTCACCATCATTTTTTGCCATCCCCCTTTTTTTCTCTCCCTCCTTCACTTTACTTCAATTCACACCCCCATCCCTCTCTTCCTCCCTCCTTACCTCCGACACTCCGCTCATCCTGCCCTCTACCACCACATGCCCCAGAGGAAATATGCATTGTGCAGCCCTGCTCCTGAATTAACTCAACACACTCCTCCTGCTACTGGCAGGCAAGACCCTCCACTTTCCCCCCTCTCTCAAGAAAAGATAGCAAAGAGAGAGAGAGAAAAAACAAAAAGAAAGAAAGAAAAAAGAAAGAATAGGACAGAGGAGAAAAAAAGAAAAAAACAGTCACCCTTTGCCTCTTTGAACCTCCACCTTCACGTACTTTTCTCTCCGGCTCCCCTGTCCACCCCCTTCCCCCTCTTCTCTGCCGGCAGTCTGAGGAGACAGAGTTGGATGTGAGAGGCGTTGTGGTGCGGAGAGAACGAGATCGAGAGAGGGCACGCGAGTCCACGGCCAGAGCCAGCAGCAGGAGCAGCAGCAGCGGTGCAGGGGGAGGAGGAGGAGAAGGAGAAAGCTCCATGCAGTTCAGCACCAGACCGGCCAGCGCCGAGCCGGGCTTCATGGGGACATGGACACAGCAGAGCACTGACAGCAACCTCCTCTTCAGAATGTCCCAGCAGGTCAGTGGCATGCTGTTTCTCTGTGTAGCTGTTATTTGTGTGTAAAAAAAATTGTATATGTTTGTGCGTAAGCATGATTTTCGTATTTTAACTTTGTTTTATTTTATTTTTTTGCGTGTGTCAATGTGTGGGGAAAAAGGGGTTGGTGTAACACTTGTGTAAGCTTTGTTTTGCTTCACTTGTTTGAGTAGTTTATTGGCTGATACCCGTTGTGAGAAATTTCAGCCTTCTTTGTTAGGTTTTTGAGTGTTTAAGAAAAGTTAGCAATTACAAATTGCATTAGTGAATATGCATAGGGTGAGTGTGGGAGGTTTTCGTTTTGTTTTGGTGACCCTTGGTAGATCAGGCTGTGGCACACATCTAATTGACTTAATCTGCTTGTTGCTGGCGTCCTTAACATCATCATCCTCTAAAAGCAGAACAGATTCCATGACTGTGTTGAATCTACAGCCCTATAACATTGTGTGTAGTTATTGTAAAGTTCCTGTGTTGAATGCTTTTATCAGTACAGAATGTTTAAGGGAGGGGGATCGGGGTCTGTGGTGGGAGAGATGGTGAGCAGAACATTAATCATCAGGGCTGGTTTCTCTGTGCCATGCACACGATGATACGAGCACAGGCCCCTGGACTCCCTTTGGCCAACAATGGGGGTCCATCCACATTTCTTTCCAGATTCCTCACGAACTTTTAATTTTTATTTTTTATTTTTTTTTAACACGATCTGCTCTTTTTATCTGAGACACCGATATGCATATCGATTTAACCAGAATACCATAAATGGATATGAATAACAATTTAGATTTTATTTCATATTAAAAATATATATTTCGTTAAGTTTTTATTTCAATAAATAACGATGTGTTATTTGTACTGAAACGTTTTACTCTGCGCGGTCGTAGTTGACTTAGAAATGCAGAATCTGAGTGAGAATAAAGATTTGAATTGTACTGATCAGTCGCGCGCTGAGCGTTGCGGCGCATCGGAGCTCCGGCGCAGGTGGATTCAGTCCTGCGCTTAAATCCTTCACGACAACACTATGAGCTTTGAAGGGTTCTTAAAGTTTTGACATGTTAACGGCCATTCTGTGTACACCTAGGCGTTTAGTAAACAAGTCAATTACTCTAAATAGTTTCTTCTGCATTTTTGTATTGTGACGCAGCTTTGAACATTTGTTAAAAAACGGGTGAATACGTGTTTATACCGTTTATCCTTGACATAAAATATGAGTGTCATAAGTCTAATGCAGTTTGTTTGAATTTGATTGTAAATTAAACAATAATCAGTGAATATAATAGTTTTATTTAAAGAGTCTGGTATGTACTGAACTTTGAGGACAGCGTAGTGTGGCTGCTATCAATTATTTTGTCAGAACAATATCGTCTCAGCTCTTCAAATGGTGTTGTGCTTCTTAAATACCATGCAGTATATGAGTGCATGAAAACATTTATGATTGAATGTCAAAAGAGACCTCTAGAGACATGTAAAAAAAAAAAAAAAAAAAGACTATTTTTCAACAAAAATATGTGAATTGCTCAGATTTTTAAAAAATATTGCTTCATATTTTTTATTTTTTTTTAAAGGCAGTGCAACACTTGCATCTGTTTTTGCTCAATGTGAGTTTCTGCTCATGCGTATTTTTTTTATGTATTTCGTATTCCAATGCATTTTTTAAAAAGCGGCTGAAAACATTTTTGAGCGTGTAATTTAAACCAAATGTATGCGTCTTAAGTTAATTTCGGTTTTACATGTAGATTTACCGTTATCAATAAGATCAAGACACCTTCATCTTCAATTAATTTACGATTTCTTCTTCTACTTCTTCTTCTTCTTCTTCTTTTAATTAAAAGTACCTGCGCATTTTCATAAATGATACTGGCTCTACTGACCACGTGTAATGGTCGATATTAATATCAAAACCACATGAGCAAATATTCTGCATGCCTGTGCTGGGGTTTATTTTATGCAGCAGCCTAGTTTTGTTAATGTGGGTTTGGTTATTAATGGGTTCTAATTGCTCAATCTTGACTAATCGGCTGCAGTGTGAACGAGCACTTAAAGGTTCTTCATTTGATGTGATACATTTGACACGCGGTGCTGAAACAAGGCTATGATCAGTTCACATTGTAAATGCTTCTCTGGTGCTGAATCTGATCAGATCTCCCGTGAAACCTGTGATGCTGGTCCACCACTCTCTCTGAGTCTCTCTCTCAGCATCCTCTTATGTTTGCAAAAGTTGTTATCTTGTTATTTTCCCCTATTGCATTTTTAAAATAAATATAAATGTCAAATTTTATTATATTGTAAATGTGTAGATTTTATACAACAACTTTCGAAAGATTTTCGTTGAAAGGATCAGGCTTATACAACGGCAACGGAAAATACTTTGTTGTTATTAATGTTGTAGGATATTTATTATTATTATCATAATTATTATTACTGTTATTTAATTAAAAACGAATGAAACTGAAAATTTAAGATGTTTCTGCAAAGCGATTTAAAAACGCCAGTCTTATTTAGCAGCGAATTAATTTAATCGCCACATAAAATGTAAAAGACTGTAATTGGAACATTACTTCCAAATTTTAAGGTCTTCAATGATGAAATGAAAGACGCAAAAACTAAAAATCTTCGGGTTGCGGATGCGACATGTGTTAGATGTAGACTTAAATTGTAAAAGTAAGTGTTAACATTAAACCTGAAACAGCCATAAAAGAGCTGGCCGAATGTGTTCAATTTGTCCAAATATACAACTGCTTTAATTTAATTTAATTTATTTTATTTTATTAAATTAAACGTAGTATAAAGTTCTCTTATATTTTGAGAACTGAAAAATAAACGCGGTTCGGAGGAAGGGGGGGAAATTACACCTGCAATTGGGGATAATTATAGGCTATGCGGTTTATGTTTTTTTTTTTTTTGGTTGTTGTTGTTGTTTGTTTTTACATGTATATATAAGCCTTCCCGAATGCAACTCAAAGGCTACATGAACTAATAAGGTCCCTTTCAGACAAAAGAACGAAATTTTTTTCTTCTTTTTAAGGACTTTTTTTAGACTTAAATTGTGCGGTCGTCTGATCATATACGTTAATGGTCAGTACGGAGTGCGTTAGTACATAGTTCTTTTTCTTTTCTTCTTCTTTGTCGCTCGCTCTCCTTTTTTGATCAGGTGTATGTTTGAGTATGTGTACAGGAGTGTGTGTGTACATGTGATTATAGCAAAGTGTCTTTTTTCTCTTTTTTTCCCCTCTGTGTGCTGCATGTGTGTGTGGGTGCGAGATGAAACGACTCTTGGCTGGCCTTGGTTGAGAGAAAGAGAAGGGTGGAGTGGAGGAGAGGAGAGGAGAGTGAAAGAGGATATGTGGTTAGGGAGACACCCACCACCTTTTCTGAGCAGATAGAGCAGAGCCCATGGCAGTGCCAATACCATCGGTGCAGCTAGTGCTGACTAAGATGGAGCAGCCACAGGAAGCGTGACTGTTTCAACCTTTGGTGGCAGGAAGGTGCCTGTCACAGGGTCATTGTCAAAACCGAGGCAAATTAGATGTGCGGCTAAAATGGGCAAACCTCTTTAGTCACTGGTTTGAGCACATGGAAAATGAATAAAGAAATACAGTGTTTTATGAAGCAAAGCAGCAACTGAAGGGAACGTTACATTTCAATTTTTGTTTGTGGACAGCTCTGCAAATTATTGCGCCACTGTACAGAACAGAGGCTGCTGGTTCAGAGGTCTTTGTGCTGAACGGATCTGGCTCCTGCCGTTAACTACTGACCCTGTTAAGTAATGGACTCAGTTGAGGGGAGTAATCTCACCTGGCTCAGGGATGCTTTCTTTCCTAATTCCTCTCGCTTTCCCTCACAGACAGCCTCTTAATGTTTTCAAGGAGAAAAGGGAAAGTGGAGGAAGCGGAGAGGGCGGGGAGAGGATCAGAGAGAGAGTGGTAAACTTATTTCACTGTTTTTGTGGTAAAGCAAGAGTGCTTGCTGGCGTGTTTTATTGTGGAAGTCAAGAGTTACAAAAAGGTGCATGTAGAGGTGATGAGAAGATGAGAGAGAAAAGGGTGAGATATGTTTGGCGACTGGATACGAGAGTTCTGTACTTTTTCAGTGTGTATGAACGTGTGTTTATTATGGCCGTACATAAGAGATTCATGCCAACTATTGTGCTGCCTACACCTCTGCCTACATCTCTACTGTTGAGGCGATTTGCTGGAGGTATTGTTGTTTCTGCCCTGACAAAACAAACAAACAAACAAATAAACAAACTACTCAGTATTTCCCATTCCATTTAAGCGATTACACAATTAGTGTATTAATCAATATGCTACAGTTATGGCTTTTTATAAACATGTTGTTTATAGCGGTTTCTGTGTTAAATTAGTTTTAATATTCATGATTTAATTCCCTCAATTTCGCTGTTTACAAAGCAGTGTTAGAATATTAAGCTAAAATGCTCTTGAGAAAATCACTATACTCTGTTATTGCGTTTTGAACATTCTTCAAAAAAAAAGAAGACGATTGTTTTCTTTCTTAAAATTAGATGTCTGACATTGTATCATCTTAAACCCCAGTTTTTGCGCTCTTTTAAGTTGTTCTCAAATTGCGTTCTTATTCTTGCTTTCTTTTTTACATTTTTGTTAATCTTTAATATTTCAAAGCAAAGTGATGAAGAGAAGGAGCGAGTAAAAGTGTGGGACATAAGCAGGTTGTTTTTGGGGAAGTGGTCCCTGGTGGGTAGAGAAATTCACTCTTCTGTGATACTGGCTTGCAGCCAGTTTAGAGGCAGATTCATCAGCACTTCACAACGGGGACAACCTCACCCCTCCCTTAACCCCCAGTCCCACACTGAAAAGCACACAAATCGATCCAGTTAAGATTTTCATTCAGCTTCACTAAAGATTTGGTTGCTATCTTTTCTTTATTCTCTGGAGCGGTGAGTGGATATGAGTAGGTGTTTGAGATCTGTGTGTTCCTTGGGCTATGATCAATAGCTGACACTGGGCACATCACTCACATGCTCGTGCAGTGCTTCTTCTCTGCTCTCTGTCTGTCCTCAGGGGTGACACGGCCACTCACATGTTCGTTCTGGAATATATTTCTGGAGTGTCAGAAAACGGAGCAATACTGTCTCCAGTGTAGCATAGAAGAGAAGAGGTGATGTTGCGCACACATGGACACGGTCATTGCCATAGACATAGACATGCTAAAAATGTCAAACCAACTGCTCTGCTCTTATCAGGATGATGAGTGCTGAAATGAGTGTTGGTAGCTGTGTTTTCCCATGAGTAAATGCAGATTACATTGTTAAACACTTGACACAAATAGAAGCCGTTTGAAACTATTGCAAAATGTTGAATAATTATTTTTAATAGTGACAACACTTTGCATTGATCCCCCTCATTAAGGCCAAATTTATATTTGTGAAATAATGAATGTAAAACAATTCTTTAACAGCTCAAATAAAGGATAGCAAAGAAACAGATGTATATATTTGCTTAGTTTATAAAGTAGTTTCAGCTGGTTTTTGATGCACCAGTACTCTGTAGTGTTCACATGCAAGTGCTACATTTAAGAGCTGTTTCTACCTGATTCAACACATAAAAAAACTTGTTTTGTTGTTATATATGAATGCATTTACAGGCTGATTCAGTGATATTTAACAATATGTTTAGATTTTTTAAAGGGGAAAATATAAATTTGTTAATTTAGGTGCAACAATTTTTTCCAGTGTATTTTTGGTCTTCGTCAAAGCTTTAAAAAGCTTTTTTTTTTTTTTTGGAACAGAAGGGAAGTCCTGGTTAAAAGGGAAACTGCTGTTTCAATAGTCTTAGAGTCAGGATGTCACCACCCCCGGCGTAACGGTAATGAGGGGACATTACCATCATTCTGCGTCTTGTTAGTTCCCCGAGCGGCTGACACAATCAGAATGCAGCAGCTGCCCTTCAGACCTTAGAGATCTGAGAAAGAGAGAGAGAGAGTGTGCGTGTGTGTGTGTATGAGAGAGAGAGGACTCTTAGACATCATCTCATCTATAAACAGATCGAGGGGACTGTGTTCCTGCAGATGAGACACCCTGTGTACTACCTCCTTGTAAATATAAACTGATCCACACAAAAATTTGCATAAACATTTTATTAATACATGTTTTTAAATACTCTACAAAAGGCAAAAAAGTACATATCTTACACAAAACGTCTAGTTGTGAATATTTTTAAATGTATATTTAATGTATATTTTAATCTATTCAACAGACATGTGGTGCTATCTACAGTACTGCTTAAAGTAACATTTTAGTCTTAAGTGTGGCAAAACACTAAGAATGATGCAATTTGGATTTTCAGCTACAGTACACTTAAGAATAAATGTTCGTAAGTGTTAAGGTCTCAGTTCCTAAATTATTTAAGAGTGAGCAGAGGTATCATAACCTAGTTAGGAGTAGAAAAGATGGCTGCGTTATGAACACAGAGGCAGAGACCAGACGTTTTAAAACAAAGAAAGAATGCATTGGAATGATATGATGACAGTGAAAGTTTCATTTATTCATTTATAGTCTTTTTTTTTCATTTGCTGATTACATTGAATAAAAAGGATGAAATGACATAAATTAGACTAACCCAGATATATAGATTTAACTTGATCTTGATAGGCACATCCTGTATTTATCAGTATTGAATACAAAAGCATCTGATAAACAGAGACGATTTTCTGGTTTCCCACTAACCATGCTACTGCCGCCGCTGCTGTCTGCGCCTGAGAGCTTTAGTACCGGAATGCCGGTAAGAGGTTCCATTATGATTTACAGTTGCTCTAACAAGAGTCAGTTAGAGTCACTGGAGTCAGTTACCAAGTCCTCTGAGACCTTCACTGGTATGGAGTTATGCCACGTCCAATCCAGAAAACACCTGCCCTTCCGTAAAGGTCATTCAAATCAGACAGTCAGACCCCAAAGCCTGCTGAGTGTTTTCACTTTACCACTGGGTTTCATCTTTAACTCTGGGACGCTGCAGTCAGTCTCACGTTTCAACTTTACACCACCTGAGATCCTGAAAAATTATGCTCTTCAAGCTCTCACATGATTTTATTATCACTTTTAACATATTTAACAGGTGTGAGAGTCTTACATCTGGTGATGTAAAGCCAATCATCTGTCAGCACCCCCGGTCATTGATCAGGTCACAAATGTTCATTTCTTGTCTGCAGAAAAAACAGTGAGACGTGGAAAATATTCGGGGAAATCTGTGCAGATATGTAGGTAAAACCAAATGCTTAATTTTTTTTTTCTTTTTTTATCTGCAGCTAGAATATCCTTAGATATTGTTCAGATAAATTTTTAGGAAACAAAATTTTGTGTAAGATTAAAATGGTTATGGGATATCAAAAATCAAGATTTTAGCAATTACATTTAAATTCTGAACAAAAATACCAATTTTACTTTAAAAACCACATACACTGCAGTTATTCAGTAAATCTGGAAACACACATAAATTATGTTACACATAATTGTGTAACTAAATGATACAACAACAATGATACAAGAACAATGAACAATAAGTAAGACTACAATATTTTTGAAAACTGCATCCCAATGATAATAATGGGGAACATGGGCCATAAAATGAGAGCATGGCATTTCTCTCTTTGCTCTTTTTTGGGATTGTTGCCAATGCCACTGGCACATTTAAAGGCCGCTATCTTAAACAGCTAAGAGGGCAATTTCTCCCATCAACAATTCACAGACAAGAAAATCACACTCCCCTGCTGCAGGAAAGAGTCTCTCATTTTCCATTTTGCTGTTTAGTTTGACTGTGTCACCATAATTTCATCTAATATTGTGGCTGATTTACCATTATTATTATTATTATTATTTTTATTACTACCTTCCACCATTATTACTTTTGTAGTTACATACGTCCGCAGATAATGACAGTAATTTCAGTTCCTCACAGTGGTTTTCCTCATTAGTGACACAACACTGGTGTTGTTGAGCACGGAAAAGTAAAGCACTCAGTCCAAGTTATATAAAAATGGCAATACTGATGCAAAGAAAAATGCTTTATTTGGCTGTTGGACTGACATTCTTGTGTTTATTCTCTGATATTTGTTCCTAAAGACTAATGCCAGGTATAAAATCACGACTTATTAAAAAATATGAATAGAGTTTAGATTTGAAATAAGCTGTACAGGAGTGACAATGATCACATATTTTTTAAAGAAATTAAATTTCACAGTTAATCCATTTTTGCAAGGAATTCTTTTCATTCAGTAAGTGTTTCTAAATTTACATTAAAGAAATGTTTGAACTTTAACTTTTATATTTAACACAAAACCGTATGAGATTTATAAAAAAAAAAGAGGCAAAAAAAGCTGTTCCCTCACTCCCCCTTCATCGCCATCACAAAGTTGCATATCAAAAGAAATTTACTGAGCATGTAAACATTTCTTTGATCTTTGCTCTCTGAAATACCTCTGTTTCATCTGTGCTTTTCTGTTTTAACCCGAAGAATTATGGCCAGCATTTGTAGAAAATGTCGATGCGCGAGTGTGTGTGAATGTATGTGCAGGCTTGTCCTTTTATCAACCACAATGGCAATCAACTAGAGGCATATTTATATTTAAATATCTTTTGTACTAGTGTGTGTTGCAGCTCTAGGTTTGAGGGAAAATGCTTTTCTTGTTTTACTTTAAGCCCAGATTGTGGGAACACACAGCATAGGCATTTATGAGGCATATCTCAGGATCATTCCACTCTGTGCACATACCGCTGCACCAGTAAAACATGGTAACCTGCAATTGTTAAGTTTAAAGGGCTATTTCTACCTGCCATTTTTGTTATGTCTAATATATATACATATATTAGATATATATTTGTTATAAAAAATTAATGCATATCACTTGGTTCAATGATGTTACATTATTATTTTTTACCTTTTATTTAATTTATTTTGCAGTTTAGAAACACTTTAAATGGATTACTTTTTGTACTTAACTCATGTCAGCCAAATTTATTTATACAATTTATTTTGTGATTTTAGATGGGAATGCATGGGTAGCAATGACGCAATTTTCATATGCATTTTAAAAATCATCAAAAGGGTTCCATTTTAAAAATGATTTGACTGGCACATCACCCAAAGCATGTAAATGTGTGCATGTTAAATAATCACATTAGATATAATGCCTAAAAAGTCACAGTGCCATGGATCACAGATGCACAGCAGATGTGATTTAGGGTGGGTTTATTGTCATATATTGAACGGTACTGCTCTTGCTTCTCTCCAATCCATGGTGTCAATTAAAGCTCAAACAAACTCATTTGCTCTTGTGATAGACTCCAAATGAAGTGGCCAGTGTATCTAGGCAACCAAAGAGGTCAGAGTTCCCTGTCCTTATCAGGAGCTGCTGACTGTAGCAGAGTGGAGACACTCTCTGATAATAGCCCTGTTTTCAGCACAAAAGAGGATCGGGGGTGTTTGTACATTTTTTTTTAAGCGTACACCTTATTGGCACCTACACATTTTTTTGTTGTTGTTGTTTTTTTAGAACATGCCACAATTGAGTACATTAACAGAATGTTTTGTTGTAAAGTTATTTTTCTTTAAAGATTGACCAGTGATATCCAAAAGAATATTTAAATATTTGAGATATATTAAGAATAAAATGCGAATTCCTTTTTGCTTCAGGGAGTGGGTAGCGCTTCGCATCGACCCATGCAGATAAATCCGTCTCACGTTGCGTGAGATGTACATGGGCAGTTAACAGTAGGCAAGCCTTCTGTTATTTCAGCACTATTGATTTGCACCCATTCAACAACTATTACACGATTCAAGGAGTGGGGATTATAATCATGTGAAGTGAAACTCTATTTCCATGAGCATATGTGTGGGAGAGGTACATTATCTGGTCTTAAAGTCAATTGATAATACCCATGGCATAGAGGGGATTACAGATAGAGGATGCATTTAAAAGTTTAAAATGCTGTCTGATCAGCTAAAGGAAGTGTAATTCCTTTCAGGTTGAAAGCGTTAATAGCATCACCGGTAACGGTATCCTCTATGAAGTGAGGGCTGAAAAAACACTATGCACGTCTTGTCTGTGTCCGTGCGGGTGTGTGCAAGTGTGTGTTGTTTAGAGAAGAGTGAGCACATAAAATAAAGTGCCCAGAGGTTGCTTCTGGCATTTTGTGGTCACCAGACACTTGTCATAACTCACAAAGAATAAAAAAGCAAGGAGGGGGAACTGTGTGTGTGTGTGCATGCATTTGTCAGAGGGGTTGGGAGCTCCTGTCTCAGTACAACTCATATCGCGTACCAATATTTGATCTCCACTCATTAGAGTGAAGAAGGGACCATCAGGCCACTGAACACGCTGTGTCTGTAGTGCCATGAATGCACACGCACACAGACGCAAATACGCTCCCCCTCAACCTCATTTCATGCACGACACTCCTGAGGTAGTTTGGGGAATAGAAAATTGCTTTCTAAGGAAGGCTCTGGCCAATTAAGGCCCTGACCGTATTGAATGTCAAGTGTTAATTTAGGTTGTCTCTCCTGTGACCCCCCCTCCCCCCTTTACTAGCAGTTGAGCTGGCAGGGGTCTTCAGATGAGCAAATACATGTGAGGTAAAAGTTGATTGCCTGAAGGACCTCGGGTTTTATGTGTCATAGACAAGTGGCAAATGTGTTCTCCTTCCAGCGTTTCCCCTCCCCACCTCTCTTGACACCCCTGAGGGACAGAGAGGCAGGATTAACTGTACTGCAGCGATAAGAATGGGCGGTTTACTTTGGGGAAAAGACGAGTGTAATCACCTCACGGGCAGTAGGGAGGGTTGAGGATGGACTCTCTCTCTCTCTTCTCTCTGTCTTGGATACAACTTTGCTGACTTGTCCTGTAGTCTAGACAAATGACTTCAAGAGTAAAGGAATTCTGTGACACAAAGACTGTGTGTTTTCATTTGTTTTTTTATTTTATTTAATTTTTTTCATACAAAAATGTATATGTAAACGTATGTGCATACAAACTTACTGCACATGCATAATTTATTATTCATAGCTAATGAGACGTAGCTGAAATGAGTTTAAATAGCAGATTAAAAAAACTATGCAAACTGTAAGATTGTTGGTGTGTAGTAAGAGAATAGAGCTTAATGAAATGAATATTCAAATTGAAATCCTTTAAAAAATTTAAATTCTAGAGGAGACATATGTGAGAATGCATATCTTATTAAAGCTGTTGTTCCATTACCTCGACTTACTCATATTGGCCAGTGCACATCTAAAGATAGTGAATGGATGCCCTTGTACAGTATTCTTACATGGCAGACACTTGGTCTTAATGGCTTTATTATCATCATTGTGAAGCAGAGGCCTGCTTTCTTTATAGGTGCAGTCTTTGGTCTGTATCTGTCTGTGTAGAATAAATGTTAATGCATTTTTGAGATTCAGCGCACAGCTAATTCACACAGCCCAACGTGCCTTAGACCTGAAAAAGGCCTCTGGCTACATTTGTTACTAGAAGGAACCAGCGTGAGCTGCGTTCTCTGATCCACATCACACAGACAAGAGGGAACATGTTCTTGTTTTGAAATTGAATACATAAGAGTATTGATAAAGGTCTTGTGTGTGTTATTACTGCCTACAGCTGATGAAAGGAGTGGAGGAACATCTCAATGGGACTTATATAGAGACCATTTATTCACATTAACAGAAAAAATATAATAATAATAATAATAATAATAATAATAAAAATCTAAATTATACTTTCACACTTGAAAACCAGATGGGCCACACAAATAATGCAGGCAATCAAACAAGTAAATAACTAACAATGACAAAAAAAAAAAGCAAACTTTAACATGCACACAAAATATAGATGCCTAAACAGGAGTCTGAAGTCGGAATTAGGGTATAAAGGGGCAAAACCGCATGATAGACAGATGATCACAACCTTGTGTCCCCTTTACTGTGACCCCACCATTCTTATTTTGTCCCTGATTTCAGTCAAAAGAGCTGTAGACTAGAAAGAAGGAGAAAAGAAAAAGGCTAACTTCTCCTTATTCTCTTTTCTCTCTGTCAGGATTTCCTAAAGTGGTGTGACACAAATGGACATTCTGGGGCCAAGGGCAAAATCATTATGTCATTACTCACTCTCATGTCGTAGAAACCAAAAAGAAAAATGTTGAAAACTGTTATGCTGGTCTTCTCCCTACACAGTCTGTAGTGACCACAGCTGTCAGTTCCAGAAGGCACACAAGAAAAAATATTAGAACTTGTAGTCTGTACAGCTCATGCATTGTATTTAATAAACCATACAAATGGTTTATATGAACAACAGGCCACCATGTTTCATTTGTCGAAAATGTTTTTGCATACATGTTCAGATTAAAAATAAATACATAAATAATAATAACAATAATTGTTGCACTAACGTGCAGCAACAGATTTTCAAGGATGCCAAATGCCCTTGCAACTAAGTTAACCTAGCAGTAGTTAGAATGCACATAATTCTTTAAAAGTTAATTTTAAAGTTTTAAGAGCTGCAGCAGGAGGAAACATTTTCATTTTGTATTCACTGTAATGTAATGAACAAAAAGCACTTCTCTCAAACCTCTTGCCACAATTTAGAATTTCTTCAGAAATGGATCAAATGCAGGTTAAGACCAATACTGATCAATTGCAGCCAAATTAATTTTTTTCACCTGTAGTGCACATCTGCACACCCTCATAAACCAACAATTTATTCGATTAATATAACCATTACGTCCACGTATATGTCCACGTACATAATATAGTAATAATAAAGTTTTTTTGGTTCATAATGTTACTTGTTACTTGCTTATTTTATGTCTATCCTAATTGTATTAATTACTTAGCATGTTAGTTTAATACTGTGTTATTGATATGTGATATTTTAATATTGAAATTTAAATTTTGTATTGTAAATACAAAGTAAATACTTTTTATGATTATTTCTTGTTTTATATAGATTTTGGCAACACTGTATGCAAACACAATCATACCAAATAAGTACTGTAAATTGAGAATAACTTTCTCTGTTCCTGGATCAAAGACTTACATACATGATACTTTTATGATTTTTCTTTCTTTGTGCAATGGTAGAAAAAAAGGAAGTGGTACATTCTTTAAAATATCTCCATGTGTATTTTACAGAAATTTTCAGCACACAGGTTTGGAAAGACATGAGGGTAAGTAAATAATGACAGAATTATCACCCACTAAAACATTGTAACTTTTATATGGAAGAAAGATTTGTGTATGTACATCCAAACATGCACACAGTGAGGCTTTCTGAATGTGATGTGTTGGGAAAGTACTTGTCAAGTGGCATTGATTTGTTAAAGTGCTGAATTAGCACAGTACGCCAGCTGCCACCGCCCGCTCACTGTTGTGCTGCCGTGGGCTCATTTTCTCCTTAACAACTCTTTCCCATTTCCCCTTAGCCCCTCTTTTGCGCTCTCTCCCTCTCTCTCTCTCTCTCTCTGTCAGGCCACACACGCTCTCTCTTTAACTCTCGTTAATTCTGTCTTACACACACACATATTGCAGACACACCTCAGCTGTGACCCATAGCAAACCCAGCTTCTCCCTGTCTTGAGGACACACAACCACACCCACAACACTTACGCAATCTCCTGGGGAGGAAAAAAAAAATCACTTCTGTGTTGTAGTACATCACCATGTTGAGTCCATCAATTTTAGATAGAGTTCTTCCTTTTAAACCCCTCTACAGTAGTTGGATGAAACTAGGGAAACAATTAGGCTAACTCAGGGTAACCCTGGCCAGTATCTGTTATGCCGGGATCTAGTGGAATCTGTGTCTCCCAGCTGTGTCTGACATTGACTAGGAGTTGTATTCGGTCAGAATAGGATTTTGGCTGCACTAAGAGTCCACATTTTTATTAGGTAGCCAAAGTGTTCCATAAGCAGTTCCCAAGGTTCCCTTGGAGAGAGTGGCTGAGTCATATCCAGACTGTGTCAGGCCACACACAGTGGCAATAGATTTACCATGAGCTCAGTTCAGCTCAGTTCACAACTGCATTCAAATATTATTAGTGTGTACGTAAGCCACAAAATAGAAATTTGCTGATGAGTTACTGGCACGGCTTAGAAACAGTCTGAAAATTTGGGGTGGGGGATAAGGGTTTACTTCCTGTCAGTGCCTCAGCTAAGAAACAGTGCCAAGCATAGCTTGAATATTACTTCAGCATAACCATTTTCTTAAAAGGTGCTATAGTCTAGTAGTTTAGAGCAATTTGCAAGGTATTTCAGTGGAGCATGCTGCAATAAAAAAAAGAAAAAAAAAAGAAAACATACAATCTTAATAAACCAGTTTTATTCAAGTCAAAAATGTTATTTAATATATCTAAGTTAATCTAAAAGTGAGTTAAATCAGGCGGAAATTGCTTGTTGATGTCACATTTGCAAGTTAACACATTTTACGCTGATGTCTGAGCTTTAATAGAGTGTAATTATTACATATCAATGAATTTTGGTTTCTGTCAACGGCTTCACAGCTCTGAACCATATTTACACTTTTTCCAAGAGGTGCAGATGTTCTGGTGACCCACTGGCCACTACTTACTGTAGCTGTAGTGACTGTGTGTTTTGGACTGTGTGTTTCAGTGGGAGACTGTTTGTTTTTAGGATGTTAACTTAGCCTAAATACCCTCCATCTGCTGACCAGTTTGTGACCTCTGCACTCATACACATACAGTATATAGAGCACAGTAACCACTGCTAGCTGACATTAGTTGTACTATTTGCTTCCTTGCTTGTGTCTCCTTTCTTGGTTTTTATTTTTTCATGCGTTTTTATTCTCTTTCTTCAATGGGCAGAGTGACACCCCGCCCCCCAACCAGCATTTCCCTAGTGTATTGTGTGATTAGACGCTGAAAGGTTGATGCCCGCTTGCTCTGTCCACAGCTCCCATAAAACACTCAATAAAGCAACAATCTAGAGCTTCATAGCACTAATAGAGAAACTCCATTCAGGGAAGAAGTACCCTCCAGAAACAGCCAGAAAAATGCATAACTTCCTAAAATAAAATGCTTTCCTTTTTTATTTTCTACGATTAGTGCTTTTTTTTTTTTATTTGTGTTCATTTGTATTATTATGGATATAAAGTAATATTTAAGGGGGTGGCGGTTTACGTGAAAATGTTTGTGTTTGAGTGTGTTTGCAGTGTCTGTGCATGTGCTAAATAGATAGGGTGGTGACTGCTGAAAAAAAAACATGCATTACAGGATTGTGAGGTGTTGAGGTCAGCCAAAGAATCCCTAGATCAGTAAGTGAGCGTATACGTGAGCATCTCTCTGTATGCTGTGTGTGTGTGTGTGAATGAGTGTGACAGTAGGTGGAGACAGTCACCGGAGGAAGTCAGAAATGGCCCCTTTGCAAACTCAGCAAGTATGGGGCTTTGTGTGTCTCTTTCTCTGTTTCACCGCCTTTTTTCTGTGCTTTTCCCGTCAAAGGCAGCCAAGCAGAGCCAGAAAAGCAGTTCCTTGGCAGGGCCTAATGGCAGTATGATGTAGTCTGTTGTGACTAGTGCATTCCTTTCAGGTTAAACCAGGGAAATTGCATTGTGTTCAGATTCCAAGTCGCATTAATGTTTTATTGCCACAAGAGTGTCAAAGGTCCTTGTCTGGGCCTCAGGAGAATGGCTGAGGAAGCCTTTGACTGAGCACTTCAAATGGGAGAGAGAGAGACATGAAAACACTTGGTTGAACAAATAGTAGAAGGTGAGGCTGATAGACAGTGGCACACACTAAGAGGGATTTCAGTCCCTTTAAACTGTGACTTTTAAGAAAAATACATATTCTGCGACAATACTAGCTGAAGAAAATTTGACAAGACACATGCAGAGAGGTGGAGAGAAACAGTGGAACAGAGGATTTTGGTCTGCCTTCTCTGTCCCTCCCTCTTTAAGAGTCTCTGTGTGTGTGTGTGTGTGTGTGTTTACTATGCGTGAGAGTGCTTAAGTGTGTTTGAGGCATTGAGTAGGTGTTTGCTTTTGGCAAGTTCCTGAGAGGGGGTTGGAGCATTTTGAAAGTGGGATGTGTGGTGGGGGTACGGACCTGTTATCTGCACACCACTGACAGGAGGGCCATCGCTCCCAATGGTACCTCGTGTTACCGCTTGTACTCCCTCATTCTTGCTGTTGTAACCTAACCTGAGAGGACCAGGGGAGGCAGAGGGTGAGGACGGAGAGAAAACGAGGCCCAGATTAGGGAGTTTAAAATGGGAGGTATTAGTGCTTTAAGAGATTTCCCTATACAATGTGTCACTTCCAGTCTTACTTTTTCTCACGCTACAGAGTGACTGTGAAACCAAGGTTTATTATTTTAGAAATAATAATTATACAAAAATAATATAAAATATAAGCATAAAATAATCAAAATTAATTTAAATGCAGAAGTGAAAAACTCATCATTAAATATGTGAATTATGTGAATTATATTAAATGTTGCACACGTGAATTCCATTTTACTCTAAAGATTGCATATCACCATACACTTTTTTTGTTACTGAACAAAAGAGGTCTTGAGCTAAGCACTTGATTTCCTATAAACTGAGTTAAAGACTTTGTTCACAAACGAAGAGGTTATAAATATAACCAAGGTTTTTTGAGGGAACGAACACAGGGGGCGCAGGAGGTATGGCACAGGACGCATTGTTCGTTCCCTTAAAGAACCTTGGTTATATTCATAACCTTTTCGTTCTTTTCCGGGAGCTCACATTGCGTCCAAAGACGCTACGGGAAATGCAATCCCAACTTCTCCATAACTCCAAGGCCCTGCCCTGTGCCTATGTCTCAACATACGCCACTAGGACAAGAGGGCCGATGATCCAGGGGTCATCCGCATGTCCAGACCGTAGTACCGATCAAACGTGGAGGGGACAGACCAATCCGCAGCGTCACAGATGTCCTGTATTGGACCTTTGGAGTGTAACTCGCTCAAGGGTAAAAAAATGCTTTCGCCAGTCCAGGCGCAAAGTCCAAATATGAAAGCGCTACTGAAAGGACCTGAAGGTCGCCAACTCGCTTCAGAGAAGAGATCGCTAACAAGAACGCAGTCTTGAGAATGAGATGGCGATCAGAAATCTCCTCTATAGGCTCAAAAGGTGGTTTACACAACGCCTTTAACACCACTGCTAAGTCCCACGTAGGGACACGAGAGCGTACTGGAGGTCTCAACCTCAATTCACCACGGAGAAAACATAGTACTAGGGGGTGTCTAGCAACTGACTCACCATTTATGTGTGAGTGGAACACTGACAAAGCTGCGCTATGCACTCTAAGTGTTGAGTGGGATACCCCTGCAGCGAATCTAGCCTGCAAATACTCCAGCACTGTACCAATCGG
>JAUCMU010000001.1:13470600-13480981 GCA_032275025.1 Enteromius treurensis
CACCTGGATTTGGGGATCCTCTGCCATTCCTCCTTGCAGATCCTCTCCAGTTCTGTCAGGTTGGATGGTAAACGTTGATGGACAGCCATCTTTAGGTCTCTCCAGAGATGCTCAATTGGGTTTAAGTCAGGGCTCTGGCTGGGTCATTCAAGAACAGTCTCGGAGTTGTTGTGAAGCCTCTCCTTCGTTATTTTATCTGTGTGCTTAGGGTCATTGTCTTGTTGGAAGGTTAATCTTCGGCCCAGTCTGAGCTCCTGATCACTCTGGAGAAGGTTTTGGTCCAGGATGTCCTTGTACTTGGCTACATTCATCTTTCCCTTGATTGCAACGAGTCGTCCTGTCCCTGCCGCTGAAAAAAAACCCACAGCATGATGCTGCCACCCCCATGCTTCACTGTTGGGACTGTTTTGGACAGGTGATGAGCAGTGTCTGGTTTTCTCCACACATACCGCTTAGAAATAAGGCCAAAAAGTTAAATTTTGGTCTCATCAGACCAGAGAATCTTATTTCTCACCATTTTGGAGTCCTTCAGGTGTTTTTTAGCAAACTCCATGCTGGCTTTCATGTGTCTTGCACTGAGGAGAGGCTTCCGTCGGGCAACTCTGACTAAAAGCCCCGACTGTTGGAGGGCTGCAGTGATGGTTGAGTTTCTATAACTTTCTTCCATCTCCTGACTGCATCTTTGGAGCTCAGCCACAGTGATCTTTGGGTTCTTCTTTACCTCTCTCACCAAGGCTCTTCTCTCCTGATAGCTCAGTTTGGCCAGATGGCCAGCTCTAGGAAGGGTTCTGGTCGTCCGAAATGTCTTTCATTTAAGGATTATGGAGGTACTCTTAGGAACCTGTGCCTTGCCACAATTCTGTCTCTGAGCTCTTCAGGCAGTTCGTTGATTCTCATTTCAGAATCAGAATGACGTTGTTGTTAAGTGTTCATGGTATGGACTGCCTGGGGGAAGATACTGTTCCTGTGTCTGGTCGTTTTGGTGCTAAGTGCTCTGTAACATCGACCAGATGACAACAGCTTAAAGAGTGAGTGTGCTGGATGTGAGGGGCTGAGCCAAACCAGACAGTTATAGAAGTGCAGAGGATAGATTCAATGATAGCTGTGTAGAACTGTATTAGCAGCTTCTGTGGCAGGTTAAACTTTAACTCTGCTCTGACATGCATTGTGAGCTGTAAGGTGTTATTATAGACAGGTATGTGGCTTTCCTAATCCAGTCCAATCAGTATAATAAAACACAGCTGGACTCAAATGAAGGTGTAGAACCTTCTCAAGGATGATCAGAAGAAATGGACAGCAAAGGGTCTGAATACTTAGGACCATGTGCTTGTTACAACCTCTCATTAAAATTATTCGAAAAAGAGAGATTATGTAACATAAAAAAAAAAAAAAGAATGATGAAACGATCTCACTGGCACCGGTTTGCCTCTATTTTTGCTGTGCCGCTGACACTGAATTAAAGTGACAGTGCGTTGTTATTGATCTAAACTGACCCGATTAACTTGAAAAGCGACAAGCCCGGATCACCTCTGAAGATCACTGGAGCACTCACCACCGTGACCTGGGGAAGATAAAAAGGGATCACGAGCACGCCAAGCACCTTCACCGCCACCATCACCACTGTGTTGACTCATCTGAATTCTGTCAATAAATCCACCCTCCGGGGTTTGTGTTCACTACAACGCTGTGTTTTGTCGTGTTCTCTTGCGCCACGGTCTACAGTATGTTGGCAATAACATAAATGAAAGGACACAGTGGTCGGAGAAGATTGCTGGAAAATACGACAGAAATAAGATATTTGTCTATAGCTTACTACAGTACTAGCCGCGGTTCAGCTGCTCACGTGTGCAGTGTGAAACAGGCGTCTGACTTTTCTCCTCCTCGTTGGCATCTTTTAACTACTTCATCTGTTAATCAGCCTCACAACAGCAAACAGGTGCGTCCACCTAAACGAAAGAAGAAAAAAAAAAGAGCGAGAGCAATAGAGAGAGAGAAAGAGCGCCAACACGCTCGTAGGGATGGCGTAACACCAAGAAAAACAAGGGAGGGGTGATAAAAAGTAAACAAGATTCTGCTCAAGCCGCCGACTGTAACAGTGCTATTTCAGTTTTTCTTTTTTAATAAATCTGCAAAAATGTCAATTCTGTGTTTTTCTGTCAATTTGGGGTGCTGTGTGTACATTAATGAGGGAAAAAGAACTTATATATGTGGTTGCTCTAACAGATATTTTAACATCCAGTTAAACTCACTTTTATTCCGTTTTAAGTTTAGGTTTTCCATTTCTAGTTGTGATTATAAGTGTGATAGGTTGCCTTTTTTTGTGCTAGCTGGCTACGTAATGTGACATTACACAGTTCCCATTATGGCTATCTGTCTTGCACGGCGTTTCATCATAAATTACTAGGCCTGGCACGATACTTTACTCATGTACTCTTACCGTAACGGACCTGCAAGTTGAGCCGACAAAGTGTCTACTGAGTGGGTGGAGGAAAGTTCCAGCTTGATCCTTCCTCTGGATCTATCCTTGGTCAGTGTGTTGTGTTAGGATAGAAAGGACCCAAGAGCAGATGAGATATTTATGAAATATACAGACATGTAAACACTTTAATCGTAGTATTGCAGCTCTGACCAGTATTTTATGGCTTTTACTACTGTTTCGCTATTAAAATAGTTATGTTTTGTGTTTAATGGCAAAATGATTATTTTTCGTTTAGTTTTTTAAGTCAATTTAGAAAAATATTTGGAGCAGTTGACTATCAATGTTGCCTACATTCTAAAATAATTCAAGCCTATAAAAATGTTTTAACATTAAACCTCACTATAATAAAAGTGTGTTAGCCTAGCGTATCCAAAATTGTTCGAAGACTGGAAGCTCACTCCAGGACACGAAGGGACCAGTGCAATCACTTTTATTCTTTCAGTGGAAACAAAATAGCCTTCGTTGTCATTTTTTCTGATAAAGGTAACATGCATCATCAGTTGTAAATGAAAAATAAAATAAAAGATGCAAACATATTTTATGTTTTGTTAGCTAAGACATTTATACATCTAAATGAAAAGCATCCAAAATGTACATTTCAGCATCAATAAAGGCATACAAAAATATAAACAATGACAAATATAGTTTGTTTAAAAGTTTTATTTTATTTCTACCTTTTAAGTTTTATTAACATTCAAAATAGTGGTCTCTATAAGTAACACTTAAAGAGTGCAAAAAAAACCCAAAAAAAACAAAACAACATGGCATCAATAGAAACAAAAGTTTTGGTTCAATAAGTCAAAGAAAGAACATTGTGATTCAAGTGTAAAACATCTAAGCCCTTTTCTCACCGTTTAGTCAATTTAGGCATGAAAGAGAAAAACACTAAACAAGGCAAAATTGTCATTTTCTCAGTTGATTTTCTAGACGGTGAAGCAAAGTATATTCCAGTGGAAGATAAGGGATTTTTAATGAATTCTCCCTTCAGTTAAATTGCTTTTCTAAAAGAATGTAAAAAAACAACAACAACAAAAAACAATAAATATTTACATGTATTGTATTGTATCTTATTTTCATAAATGTCCATTCATTTTAGTTTAAGGTTACCCTCCACGAAACAGAAGGTTTAATCTATCCAGCTCTTTGCAGTTCTCCATGGTCATAAGCTCAGCCTTACGCTGTAGTCTTTCATCTCGGTAGACCTTAGCAGCATACAGTAGGTCTGTTTCTGAAGGGGATGACAGAAATGTACAAAATATTACTTTTCCATATACCAAGTGTACTTTATAATTGTTTTTATACTGCTTATACTACTTTCACTCAGTGCAAAAAAGTGCCCCTCACTTTCAACTTCATCACTTTCTATTTCTCACTTTCTATTTTACACAAGCATGTGTAAAATAGATTAGCGAGATCTTGCAGTGAAATGTTACCCCCTCTTCCACCAAGACACAAGTTCTTAAATATATCTGAGGGACACATGGTTACAAGCAGTTTGCCACTGCAGGGATGATCAGCTGTTATTTTAATTTTTTTTTTATGATGATGATGATAATGATACAATGGGCAACTCTTTAAACAATTGAAACCCACTCAAATAACTTTCAAGAGTTTCCGCTTTCTCAACAGTTGTAGCAAAAATAAAGCTGGTTTGGCGTGCTGTTCGGAGGCCGGCTCAAACCCTGCGTGCCCCCCATTAGGAGAGAACCGAGGAGACGGGGAGGTGGAGGGATTGCAAAAAGCGAGATACTGCGGGGAAGGAATCTGGTTTATTTATAGTGAATTTGGGCTAGACTGGTTGGCTAACAATGTAGGCGGTGGTCATTAGCTGATTGCTAACAGCAGAGTTGCGTTTCGATCGCGCTTTCTCTTGAAATTGGTTAAAACTACATATAGTTTCTTCCCTGAGCTGTTCTGTCTTCTCTTCTCTCAGGTATGTTTCCTTCCTCTCTTCCTTCCATTTGTCTTCCCTAATCTATGCTTTCCTCTTGCCCACTCTCAGCAATGTTTTGCTCTTCTTCACTTTTTCTTTCCTCTGCCTTGTTTTTTTCTTCTTCTCATAATGTTGGATGGTTTAAATCACCAGCTAAACTAAGTTCTGATTTAATTAGCTTCATCGGGATCCTAAAATGCTCTTTAAATTACATAAATTAACCCGCCTTCTAAACTACTTAGCATTTTGTCCCTGATTTGTGCAATGTTTTGAAAAAAAATGCATCAGTCAGAGTGAACCAGGATGTACAGTCAAGCTCATTGATTAGTTCTTTGGGAGGATTCTATAGGAAAGAATTTAAATGTATATCGAAGAGACAGTGCCATGATCAGAAAAAGACCCCAAATAATAGGCAGTATCTACTGATTATTTTTTTTATTGTGAGAACTTACACTCAGGAAGTGCTTTGCATAGAGTAACATAAATATGCCACATGCCACACCCCGCTGCACCAAAGCACGGATGTACTTGGTGCAACTTTTTTACATGTGATCAGTGTGTTTTGAGGGGTGTTCAGAGGAGTCAGGAGAACTACATTAAAAAAGTCATCGAGTGTCTGCAGAATGTAAGACAATGCACTGTAATTGACACGATTATTGGCGTACCCCTTCTAACAAACAGGTTTCGACTACATTAAGTAGTTATTTACACAAGTTACGTTACAAATCTTAATGTTTAAGCGTATAATGATATGAAATTGTTCCAATTTTATAGTAGCTAACAGTTTGCAAGCACCCTTTTGTATGATAACATGACAGTGCCTCTGCGTATAAGGCAAGTTTAAAAAAGAAATGATGAAGAGTTTGACTGGTCTTCAGAAAACAAGGGCTGAACACCTTTTGTGTGACTTTAAATGCAGAAAACTCATCACCAAACAACAACTAGAATAGACTAGAAGCACACAATTCTCTAGAATACCATCCTATACTTCCTTTTTAAATGTAATTGTTAATTAAATCAAAAAAGCATATCATAATGTGATTATTACTTAAGAATAAGGGTTACATTAGTATTTTGTGAAGTGTGTCCGGAACTGATCAGCAAGCACTTCGGAGTGCCTCCACCTTCGGTGGCTTAAGAGCTCTGCACACACTGTTTTGTGGGAGTGATGGGTCTAGCGCTAGCCGCCCCATGAGAAGAAGGTTTGGAGTGACTGGGTTGCAACTGCAGTGGCACATAATGTTGTATAAAACAGTGGTGAACACCGCTCCCAATTAAGGAGCTTCGTAGGGAACCACCATACTGTGCCTTGACGTGGCCGTTGTTTACATGTTTTTGTGTTATAATAATTATGAATATGTGTTTTATTTGAACAGTTCAAGTTGGAAACATTATTCCTTAATTTAGATTTAATTAATGTCTTGCAGTGTTGATGTAAAACGGCTTTTGGTGGACCTGAGAACTTACCTTCTGCCGGTATTATCAATGAAGGGGCAGAGTCTGGCCTATAAAAGAGGAGACTGGACTCTCAGATGGGGGCTGGTTGACCAAGTCATGAGACATTTACTTTGGTATCTCGAATAAATCACGCTACTTGTTGTATATTGCAGATATGGTGTCTAGTTGTTAAATCCTGTATTTTTTTTTTTTTCATCTTTATTTTCCTACTTTGTATATATTTTTGAGCACACCTGTATATGTTCTTCACAGTGGACTGCCTGGACTTTTGGCACAGTAAATAAACCACCCTTGCATGAAAGTGCTCAAGGGTAAGCCATCATCTTTTGTTTTTCTTTCTTCTGGACTCACTACGTCACACATACACACACGCACACACACAAACATACATACAGTACATAAATATCCAGTCTGTCTGGAATTACATGAAGTAACAGAACAAACTGAGACAGACTAAATCCAGGAGAACTGTGCCAGCGTCTTCAAGATGAAGAAAAAAAAAAAAAAACCTACTTGCAGGTCAGAAAAAAGACTGAAGCATAATCTAGTCTTGGTTTATCCTGTGACCTCCTACCTGTCGTCCACATTGATGAATGTTCTCCATACAAGGAAAGGCCTGGGAGGGTATGACAGTAGCTCCCCATTTCTGGGTGTTTGCTCAAGTAATCTTAACAGTGTGACAAGGATGAGGGGATTCCTTGGGCTGGCACCTGTAGCCCTGGGGTAGCCCTCACCTCCTCTAGAGATTTGGATAAAGGATGAAGTACAGATCACTTGAGTCAAAAGGATTTTCCCACTCACCAACTGCATTTATGGAGGTTCCCTAGCAATTGAGTGCATGCAACGAAGAACCGTATAAGTCCAAAAAACGTATGTTTATGTCCACTAAGAAAAACGACGATGCCGCTTGCAGAAAAAAATACCTCTGCAAAAAAAAAAAGTTGACATGAACAAGAGAACAGGTGTGCTGAGCTATCTAAACATACAAGATGTGATATATATATATATATAATATATATGCGCCTACTGGGCATCTACTATATATCAGTCATTAATAGGTCGAAAGAAAATTACAATATAGCCTAGGGGACTTTTTCAGCATGTCTTTACTCTTTATAACCACGTAAATATGATTTCCGAGTGGCAGCCACTCTTGTCTGCTTGCGTTGTAATTACCATTCATTATTATGTAAGCTATTGTAGCTAGTAACCCTGCTAATACCTCTGAAGTGTTCCAGCTAAAAACAATAATGTGACTGTTTCTGCATTTTGTAGCGGACTATTCTCTATACATGTGATGCATCTTGTGTATCTGTAATTGTAGCACTCATACAGTATAACATAAAGCTATATGTGTGTGGCTATTCCAATTATGACACTGACACTGAGGTTCCCAAAAGAAAGTACACCTTTAAGTACCATGTGCAACAAGCAGGGCAGAGAATTGCTGTTTGTAAGGCCACATTTATAAATTAAGCCCACAAATATAAATTAAATGTAATAAATTACATTTAATTTATATTGCTTAATGGTTTCCTTTTGTTAACTTTTTATTACATGTTTCTTATTACATGAATTTATTAGATATATTGCATGTAACATATTTACTTGAAGTTGCTAATCTTTGAAAAGGTTATTCAAGATAAGTTAGGCAGTCAGTCCAAGGGAACAGAGCAGGTAGCTGAGGTCAGGTCTCCATTAGAGGACTTAAG
This sequence comes from Enteromius treurensis, assembly GCA_032275025.1. Taxonomy (NCBI): domain Eukaryota; kingdom Metazoa; phylum Chordata; class Actinopteri; order Cypriniformes; family Cyprinidae; genus Enteromius; species Enteromius treurensis. The sequence goes on from JAUCMU010000001.1 coordinate 13,478,183, forward strand.
AGGAAAGCATAAGAACAGGTGAGTCATTAAGTGTTAAAATTCTTGAAGGACCAGATGCTCTCATCTAAAATGCAGAAAAAATGCAATTATGCATACATAATACATTTCCCTTGTTCATGAGTTGTGTTTTTTTCTTAGGCCTCATAGCATTCATCCGGCAGTATTAGAGAATAAGAAAGCATATCCAGAGCTTCCCACGCCAACCAAACCACTACTCACGGATGAAGAGAGATGTGGAGAGGGAGTACCTGAGCCCTGATTTAAACCTTCTCCGCATGTATCGCCTCTACAAGGAAAATAATCCATCATCCATTGCAAAGTTCTGGCTCTATAGGGACATCTTCAGGCAGCAAAACCTCAGTTTTGGGTAGCCAAGAAGTGACACTTGTGCAAAATGTGATGTCCTGTTCTCATAATTAAAAGCTGCAACAACAGATGGAGAAAGGCTGAAGATTGCAACCGAGAGTGAGCTTCATCACCGTAAAGCTGAAAAAGCATATACCCAGTTGCAGGCTGACACAGAGTGGGCCAAAGCCAATGAAGACGGCCATGTCATTTGTATAGACATGCAGGGGGTAGTGTACACACCAAACCTGACACATTCCAACATATTCTATCAACGGCAGTTGGCCAACTACAACCTTTGTATCCAGGAGATGGGCACTGACAATCCTCCTACAATGTGCCTCTGGCATGAGGGCATCGCTCACAGAGGTTCCATCGAGGTGGCCAGTTGTCTTTTGAAGTGGGTAGAAACATCTTTTGCGCCCTTTGTCCAGGCAAAGGATGTAAGCTCATCATCTATAGTGACCGATGCTGTGGGCAGAACAATAACTGGCGAGTCTTAAACCTAATGGCCCTGCTCGTGTCCAGACGGTACTTCAGTCAGATAGAGCAGAAGTTTATGGTATCTGGTCACTCCTTCCTTCCCTGTGACCGTTCCTTTGCCACACTGGAGAAGAGGCGTAAGATGTCCACACTCTACACCTCCAGCAATGTCACAGAGATGATCCGTGGAGCCAGGCAACAGCATCCATTCAAAGTCATAGAGATGGCATGTGCAGACTTCAGGCAGCTCCCTGATGCAACACTAAAGCGACCACCTGGCCTCCTAATCACATCCATGATGTGGTTGAGAGTGACAGGTAAAAAACTAAAAAGAGTTGGTTGTCTGAGATTAATAGTGTTGGGAATATGTGCGTAGAAGGTAGAATATTTGTTGAATTATTTTTTTAATCTTAATTTCAGCTGCTGATCTATGGTATATTCATACCAAAACGAGCCATAGTCTCTATGAAGGATGGAAGACCTGGCTGATCACCAAACAGAAGAAGAATCAACCACCTCGAGCCCCCTTGTTCTCCAGCACATATGCTCGAGCTTACGAGGACCCTCTCACCATCAAGAAGGAGAAGTACCAGGACCTTATGTCAATGATAGCCTACATGCCAGTGGAGGCCCAAGCATTTTATAAGTCGCTAGAATGTGAAGAGTAGACTGGTATGTGTAGGCCATATGCAGGGTAAGGTGCTGAATAGTGTATAATATATTGTGTAAAACGAATCATAGAAGTGCATCTTAGTAGATTATCTTGTATGCCTAATGATATGCTGTATAATATTAAGCTATGATGTATGTCTGCATTGTAAATATTTATTGTTGTATTTGTTTATTTATTGTTAATAATTTATTGTTATTGCCTGTACTGTAAGAAGGTCCCCACTAACTGGACATCTACTGTTCTTCCACATTTGAGAAATATAAATCTCAATAACTTTAGATTTTTAATACTGACACTGAAAAATGTTATCTCCTAAGAATTTAGAAGCTTTTGTTGTTTATCTTTAAGTAAAATAAAAATATTTAATATAATGTTCACGATTCAAAACTGGTTATGCAAATTTGAATCAATACGTCAATGATAAATAAATGAAGGTTTTTTGTTATTTTTTGCCCCTCTGGCTGGACCTCTTCCATGATGTAGTAGAATCCTGTAAAATACTGTTTAGAAGTGACAAGTATTATTAATCTAACAGTAATCTAAAAGTATTAAAATCTAACAGTGCACAGTTTCCTGTAAGGCGTAGGTTTAGGTGTAGGGTCAGTTTAGGGCAATACCACATACAGTTTGTACAGTAAAAGAACCATTACACCTATGTAGAGTCCCCATAAATCACGAAAAACCAACGTGTGTGTGTGTTTACTATCAACTCAGTAAGAGTGTGAACAGGACACGGCACCTCTTCCCTCACTATAGGTGGCAGTTAAGAAAGATACAGGTACTTGGGTCCATTAAAAAAAAAAGATGTTTTACTGCGGTTTCACAACGGATTTCGTTCCAACTTACATTCATTTGTATGTCAAGAAGTAAACATAAATGCTGCAATTTTACTCTGCAGATGAATCAATCTACTTCCATTTGTCTAAACCACCTTTAACTTTTTGTGATATTTTGAACCCCACATTTTCCAACACAAACCTTCAGGATGAATTGATTTCCCTTCATTCCAATTCCCCAATAATAAGGCACAATTTACTTTTGGTGATGAGCACTTTCTTCTATAAAATTAGTTGAAACATGTTTATAACTTGTTTATAAAAGAATAATTGACTCCGGACCGGGCCCGGACATAGGCATGGGCAAGGTGGGGCAAGGTGGGGCAATGCTGTGACAGATTTCTGGTTGCTAAAGCTAAACCTTGCAGTAGCAGCATTGCTACGCATTTAGCAGCAGTGGAGACAGAATCATTACCCGGTCCCGGCTCATCGGGTGGTACTGCTTGTGGACTCGCCACAAAC
>JAUCMU010000001.1:13576056-13587620 GCA_032275025.1 Enteromius treurensis
AGGCAACAAGCAGAAGAGATTTGTTTGGGCCAAGAAACACAAGGAATGGACATTAGACCAGTGGAAATCTGTGCTTTCGTCTGATTAGTCCAAATTTGAGATCTTTGGTTCCAACCGCCATGTCTTTGTGAGACGCAGAAAAGGTGAACGGATGGATTACACATGCCTGGTTCCCACTGTGAAAAGGAGGTGTGATGGTGTTGGGGTGTTTTGCTGGTGACACTGTTGGGGATTTATTCAAGGTACACTGAACCAGCATGGCTACCACAGCATCCTGCAGCGACATGCCATCTCATCCGGTTTGCTTTAAGTTGGACGATCATTTATTTTTCAACAGGACAATGACCCCAAACACACCTCCAGGCTGTGTAAGGGTTATTGAACCCTATCGAGATGGTTTGGGGTGAGCTGGACCGCAGAGTGAAGGCAAAGGGGCCAAGAAGTGCTAAACACCTCTGGGAACTCCTTCAAGACTGTTGGAAAACCATTTCAGGTGATCAAGAGCTCATCAAGAGAATACCAAGAGTGTGCAAAGCAGTATAAATTAAGTTTTCAGTTATTTCACCTTTTTTGTTAAGTAATTAACTCCACATGTGTTAATTCAAAGTTTGATGCCTTCAGTGAGAATCTACCAATGTAAATGGTCATGAAAATAAAGAAAATGCATTGAATGAGAAGGTGTGTCCAAACCTTTGGTCTGTACTGTATATGATAACAAATGTCCCCTAAAGGTTCCTGAATGTTCGCTGAAAGCCCTCCAAATGTCATACTTCAATGTCCTTTTAATGGTTAACGCCAGTTTCACAACATGCTTTTTCTAATTATCTTCATTTGTGTTCTACAGTACAAAGTAAGTCACATACATCTTGCACAGTATGAGAATGAAGAGATGAATTATGAGAGAATTTAGCCTGATATTTGGGTGGAGATACAGTGGATGTTGTGACAGTGGTATTTTGTTTTGTTTTTTTTATAGTCAACTGGGATGTCTATAGACTAACAGACAACAAATGATCTCACCATAATATTCTCCAAAGTGTTTTCCATCACAAATATGACCCAGAATCTGCATCCTGCTCAGTCTGGTGATGATTCTACAGTATTGGCACAAGCTTATAATGTGTCAGTGAAGTTGGGTGTTTAAGATCTTGCTTATTGCTTGAATATTTTGGCTCGCTGTCTCAGACAGAGTGAAGGTCAGACTACGGAAAACGACACACCTTTTCCCTGGCGAACTTTGGACTTGTGTGTCTCCTGTATGAAAGGATCTCTTTCAGACGGCCACCGGCTGTGCGTGTGTGTGCTTTTTGTGCCATTTGGATAGCCAAAGGATATGACGTGAAGTACTGAATGAGAACCAATCCACACCCTAATGAAATGTCTTAAGACGGCATGTCAAGTGTTTCTCGCAATTTTGTCCTCCCTCTCTTTTTCTCTCTTCTACTGCCTGTATGAACCTTATCTGTCTATTTCATATAAATAAAACAATGTCTGTTGTTCTGTAGAAAAGGAAATTAGGCAATGCATTATTTTTCATAGGTCTTGGGAAAGTTTGTGTGAGTAAAACTGTTCTATACACAAGCTTAACCTAGAAACGCCACACATGAACATGCAGCACAATGGCTGACAGCTGTCAGATGTACTTCAGAGGGGTTTGACTTGTTCTTGGATGCTGAAATATGTTCACACCTTCCTCCCAGGATTCATAGTTATTACTATACGAGCAACCATCCTCAGAATAAAAGTGTATTCTCTGAGTTGGCGGTTCGTGGCAGCCGACATTTGGCTCAGGGCTGTTTTGATCAGTTGTTTAAGTGACTCAGTGTTCACTTTCATTTCAATACAAAGTAACTGTCCGTGCTCTACAGATATATTTAGAAATACTCTCTCCAGCTGTCCCTCTTTTTTTAAGCAGAAAATGGTTTGATAATTTCTTAAATACTATATCTAATATGAGACATAATAGAAACTGTGGAAATGAAAGGAGCAAAGAGGAGACAATTCTGTAATAAGTGAACATTTGAAATTAATAGAGTGTCCAGATCTCTGGGATTCAGAGAAAAGGTAACAGACTACAGAGTAACAGACATACAAGTTGAAGGAAGCAATGACGTGTAAAGTTATTGCATTGATACATTGAATTCTTTATAATGATATTACGATCACAATGATATTATAATAGAAATAAAATGTCAAATATATAAAATTGTCGTTCAGTGTAATGGTACAGACTTGGATTTTACCATTACATCTGCATCATCTTCTGTGCAAATGTTGAATGACAGTATCACTGTATAGATTTTTGCATTTTATTTATACTTCAGATTAATTAGACAACCGGACAACATTGTAAACGTTATCCATATGAACCAACAGATTTAGGTAACACTTATGGTTTTACCTATTATGCTTATGAGCATGCATATTACAAGAATTTTAGCCAATTCATTAGTGCTAATTAAACGCATATTAATGCCTTATTCTACACGCTTAATCCTACTCAATACCTAAACTTAACAACCACCTTACTAACTTTTAATAATCAGCAAATTACGAATTTATTGAGGGAGAAGTTGATGTTAATGGTTAACAAGTGTTACCTATTCTAAAGTGTTACTCAGATTTATTATTGGCTTTAATTGTCATATAAACATTGTTCAGTCCGCACATACAGAGCACCTGAAATATAGGCAGCGGAAGCTCACCTACGCATTCTTGACACGCGAGAACAAACCTCATTGGTTCTATCATATGAAGTAATGATATCTGAGCTTTTGTTTACTATATTTGTTGTGCTTACTGAATTTTTGTATGATTAATTTAAATATTGATCATTTTAGTGAAATTTAAGAACTGTCAACAGATAACTCATATACGTTCCTGCAATGCGGTTTAAATATACTGGTTTCTTCAAATATATAAAAAGATGTGTGTGAAGTCATGCCCTCAGAGTTTTTATTTTTCTTTTTTTAAGAATCCCCTGCAATTAGTGAATGATGAGTCATGAGTCAATCTGTGAATCAGCAAATACATCAGCTCAGGACTTGATTATACATTAAACACAGCTCTGTGTGTGTGAGGTAGGAAAACGGTGAACATGCAAAATTTGGTAAATCATCTAGTGTGAGTAAACATTCTAAATATCCTTTTCTGAATGTTCTGCATACTGTTTTTTTTAGCTGTACTTGTGTGAGTGACTGTGTGCTAAATAAAATGAGATTTGTCCCTTAGGTTGCATTCTCCTCTCTCACTGTCCTCTATTTCACTCTGCTCTTAAGATGCTTCATTGTTTTCTCTCTCTCTCTCTTTTCCTTAGAGCTAATCTGTGCCCCGCTGCACTATACGGAAATGTTATCATATGCCATTTTTCCTGAGAGGCCGTCTGCCATGACGCACATACAATAATCAAATGTTTTAATTGAGGATATTTTCCGAGCTTCACAATTGCTCAGCACACACGATATGATGCTATTTCTGATTAGGGTGTGAACTGCGTTCAGCTGTGCTTTACACTGAGGGATGATGGATTTGAAAGTGTGTACAGATTATTCTTTTGTCACTCTGCAAGTTTATAATTATTAATTCTACACACACGCACACGTATACATATACAGTATTTGATCACCCTGTGATTTTCAAGTTCTCTTACTTAGAAATCCTGGAGGGGTCTACAATTTTCAGCATAGGTGCATTTCCACTGTGAGGGACTAGAATCCAGAAATCCACATTGTATGTGATGTCCCCCACCATCCCCCACCTTGTGTGTGTATAATATATATATATATATATATATATACATATATATACTTACACATATATACATATATATATATATATATATACTTACACATATATATAAAATATATATATATATTCATACACATATATAATAACTCTGTTGCTACTGTTCCATTTGCGCCACCTTCATTCAATCTGTCTGATGTTTTTTTTCGTGCAGCCTGTTTTTACACATTAACACCGTAAAATGAAGAAAAATAAATGTTTTTTTGATTGTTTGTTTATTTAGTTGTTTATTAAGTATATTGTATTATATGGAATAAATATGACCGAATCACATTATTGACAGATGTGAGTGCAGGGAGGAGGTCCTGACATTAGTCTGCTTTGCTCAAGACCACTGGAGACTGGAGACACACACAAACATTTCTCCTTTTTATGCTAAATTGTTAAGTTAATTAAGAAGTTGGCATCTGTCAGAAAGGGATTTATTAGATTTGAGTAGCACTCAGATCCCTGGGTTGTGTGTGTTTTGCCATATGTCATGTGTTTGGGTAGAGATGAATAATAACATTAGCACACATGCCACTTGTGTGTGTTTATTTGTGGCCAAGCTCACAAGCACACTTGTGTGTGTTTGAGCAAGAGGTCAAAGAGTGGCAGCTGTAGTGTTTCTCGGTGTTTTGCTTAACACCGTCTGTGTGTGTTTGAAAGAGGGAGACTGTGCACATGGAAAAGGGTGGTAGCCTGTTCACCCCTCTTCCATTTCCTGTCCTCCTCCTTGGATAGCCATGATGTCATATTTAGCCTCTTAGAAGGAGTGTGTGTGTGTGTGTGTGTGTGTGTGTGTGTGTCAGCCAGAGAACAGCTGCTGGAGGGTGGTGGTAGAGCCTTGACAGAACAGCTCGCGGGGGAAATGAAGAATTCTGTACATCCTGGATATTTTCTGTCTTTTGCTCTGTTCCCTTCTTTTCTCTTTCTAACATTTTCACTCTTACAAGAGCCACCCTACGGACAAGTACCATTTTATGAATTTATGACATGCTATAAGCATAACGATCTACTGATTTCAGTGCTTAAAATATATTTTCATAATTCTTAATTATGAACATATTCCTTTTTACATTTATTATTTTATTTGATGGTTTTTGAGTGTATTAAATACACTACCGTTAAAAGGCTGCATTTACTAGTTTATTATTAATGTTAAATATTATCCAAACATTTTTCCCAAACATTTGAACATTTTTTTGTTTATGTTTTTTTGTCGAATGTATATTAAAATGTCATTTTTTACCTGTTTTGCAAAACCGTTGCGTTTAAAAGGTCAAGTTGAATTTATTTGAAATGGACATTTTCACAGTACTGTCACTTTTGATCAATTTAATGCATCCTTGTGGAATTAAAACCCTTACTTGGTCGCATAAAAACATTTATTTTCTGTGTCTGTGAGGCTTGGTTCCTGCTTTTTTTTGTTCGCTGCTGACAGGAGACCATAACCCTGATGATAAGTAGAGCAGTAGCCATTTTGTTTTGAAATGTTCCACTCTGTCACATTCACAACATCCCAACAGACACTTATTTATTCATATATTATATTATAAACCTTTAAATGGCACAGTTCAGTTAATTAGCACTTACAGATTTACTTTATTTAACAGAAATTTCACAAAATATAAAAGGCATTCATTTCATAGAATAAAGCACCGCACAGATTTTAAGATTGTGTGTAGTGGAAGATGAAATATGATGGATGAATTTACATTTTGTACTTTACCATTTTGTGTGTGTATGAGAGAGAGAGAGAGTTTAGCGGAGCTTAGTCTAAACCAGCAGCTGTTAAGCAACAGGGTGCCAAAATAACACACCTCTCTAATTTCCCTCAACTCTCCACCTATTTTTTCCTTTTCTGCTGTTCCATAATTTTGCAAAATCTCCTTTTGTCCCATACTCTCCCTTCTCATTCCCGCTCTCTTTATATTTATCCTCTTTGTGCTCGACTGATTATGCAGAACTGTTTGCAGAGTAGACTGACTGAAGGCATCATTAGCATCCTGCTGATCTGAATGCAGTGAGACAGAGCACGGGGTTAGAATGATATATTTGAATTAAGCACCTTGTTGTTCTGAACCGCCTATGATTGTGTCTTGTCACTGGACTTGCATATACAAGATGCAGCTCACCCAGGGGGGTCTGAAACCATCTTATAATAGCAATGGTTAAAACGCTCAGTTTGGTGTCTCCTGCCAACTTGCGATCCGTTCGAGTGGATGTCAGCAGGACTGTATTGTAAGAAAACAAAGGCACCAGGGCTCTCCCAACCTAAACGCAGATTCTGAAGAGACTCTCACAGTGATAGTACAGTACGTGGGGTTAGTACAATATTTATACAGTTAAGCCAATTTCAAGAACATTTGGAGAACCAATCACATGGTGTTTTTACTCAACAGTTATCACAGTTCAAATTATTTTTTAAATAGAAATAAATACGTCTTTCGTCAAGGATGCATTATATTGATCAAAAAGAAAATTTGACAAAATATTTCTTAAATGTTCAAAATATTATTTTGAACTTTCTGTTAATGAAAGAATTAAAAAAAAAATGTAACACTGTTTTAAACATTGATAATAAGGAATGTATCTGAAGCTTATCTTTATTTAGCATATTGGCATGATTTGTGAAGAAAGTGTGGAGTGACGGCAGCTTTGCATCACAGTAATAAAGTACATTTTATAATTTACGCAGTTATTTAAATAGTAAAAATATTTCACAGTATTACTGGGGTTTTTTTGTTTGTTTTTTCTGTGTGTTTTTTTTTTTTTTTTGATCAAATAAATGAAACTTGGTGAGCAGAGGAGACTTCTTTCAAAATAAGATTTACTCATCCCCCAATGTAGTTTAGTACATGTCTTCCTGGAGTACTTGATTCTCATTTTTGATAAAAATATTTTCCATGTAAATATTAGAAACCATTATGTGCTACTTGCATTATTACAAACGCACCCATGTTGGAACAACAAGTGTATCGTCGTCTTTAGGGTTGAGGTGAGCTCAAAAGGAACATCTCTGCTTTTCTGGGCCCCAAAAGGCAAGTAACAAAAAAAGATGTTAAACGAAAAATCTATAATAATAAAAAGTATAATGCATTGCATGTAATAGTGAAATGTAGGGATCAAAGGACCCCAGCTGTTTTTACAGTGGCCCTGTAGTGCACAACACAGTATAGTGCTAATTTCACTGTTTTGGCTTGTTACTGTTGTGCTGTGCTGCTTTGATTGTGTTGTGGGTTGCTTTTTAGTTTCTTTGTTGTGTTGTGGCTTTGCATTATGCTAATTTCATTGTGTTGCGACTCGTTTGTGTTTTGTCGTGGAGATTGTATTGTGTTTTGTAGATTTTGTTGTGTTGTGTGCACTACTGGGCCACCATATTTTTTTCCCACTGATAGTGAATGTGAACCTGGGTGTCATTAATATGTCTCCATGCATAGTGTGTGATTCATCTTGCAGTTGTTCACCAACCAAAGTTTTTTTTTTCTTTCCGCATGAAAAGCCTACTACATGCTTACACACATGCTGACTCAAGTGTTGTGACTGAGCGCAGCTACATTAGTGTCCACTAGAGGGAGACCACCACCTTACACCCTCGAATCTCCATTCTAATGAGGTCATTACTAACACACCCAACTTTCGTCAATTATTCGTCAATTTCCGTTTTCTCTTCTGAAATATAAATGTACTGCATCGAAAAATTAATATTGATCTCAAAGTTGTCTATCTGTGTGCTTGATGCAGTGTTTTTCGAGTAAGAAGTGTAATCTAGGAATGCTTTGATTAATGTTTTACACATTAGTCAGTAACAAATTGTTTTTTGTAGCTGTAAACACAGTGGAAGATACAAAGGGGTTTACCATGGTAATGATGGGGGTGAAAACTGATAGTGGGAGATCTAGAGAAGGTTGCTATAGCAACTATTCCAGTCTTTGAGACAGAGCTGAGGTTACCATAACAACCACATCACACCCTCTCAGAAGGCAACCTTGAAATAATGACTTATTATTTTACAAAGAGATGAACACTAGAGGTGTCTGTCAGAGAATGCGTAAAGATAATGAAGGAAAATGGTTTTGTTTTGTTTTGTTTTTTTTAAATATGCCAGACTGACAGATGTTGTCCTTTTGGGATTAAAGTGTTAAATGCAGATTAGAAGGTGTCATATCACAACCGTCGTTTAATAGAAAGATTCAAGGGTGTCCGTGATGATGTGACATCAGGATAGAGAAATGAATATCATATGCTGGGTTATGAAATGTTGAGATCAATCACTGTGACAACCTGTGATGTACGTCGTCCTTCAAATGAATCAACACCTAGTTGTGTTGACAAGATGCATCAAAGCCAACAAGTCATTCTTGAAATGTTGGTTCTTTGTCAGCAGGCTGTAATATCTGTGGTGTTCTGTGTGTGTTTAAACATCTGCCCGTCTGTTGTTGACTGTATCATATATTGAGGTGGTGTGGGTGTGTTTGTGTCTGTGTTACAGCAGATATGGAGCAGGTATCAGATGACGAGTTGGACCATGCTGCTGAAGAAGACAGCGATAAGGAGGACCAGGATCTGGACAAGATGTTTGGTGCCTGGTTGGGAGAACTGGACAAACTCACACAGGTGACACTCTTACACTCACTCACTCACTCACTCATTATGTTGCTGTGATGAATTTGGTCATTTCGATTTATTATCTAACCTTTGTGGAATTTTCTCAGCAAATATTGATACTATAATATAATTAATTCTGTTTTAGGGATGGATAAAATGTTAACACATCAGTTATGTTATTTTGTACATGCTCATTTTCCATCATTTAAAGCAGTGCTTCTCAGTTTTATTTTATTCAAGAATTAAGAATCAAAGCAGTTTGAGTACAACTAATCTAATGTCATTAATATATGCGTTTGTTTATGTAGTACATTATAATCTGGTGCCTAAATTCCTTTGTAGCATTTAAAATCATGATTATTCTTTTTAAATGTAGTAAAAGACCAGTATTTTAGGCCAGAATTTGGTATTCTATTACTATTTTTAATTAATTGACAGACTTAATTTAGATTTTTTTTTGTAGTGATGTGGTGATTTATGTTTATGATTTGTCTAACTTGATCACCTTCCTCTGTCTCTCTGTAACGTAGAGTTTGGATGATGGGCGTCCTGAGAAAGTGCAGAAAGCTCCTCTCAGACAGGAAACAAACCTTGCCAATTTCTCCTACCGTTTCTCTATGTACAACATCAACGGTTAGACTACACCCAGACACACACCACCTCTGATTAGTCAGTATTCATTATCACTCAAAATCCCACTCAAAACGCCTTCACATGCATCTGATATGGTAGAGTTGCGGCATGCTGCAGTTTTCGTGGATTATCATTAAACTACCAGCATAACAGCAGAACGCTTGTAATTATAGTTTAGCATGCACAAACACTGCAGTTGAAAACTTTCAGGTCGTCTTATATTTTTTAAAAAGTCTCAATGTATTTGACAGTACAAACAGTAATAATTTAAGATATTATTCAAATTTGAAATAAATGTTATCTGTTGTAATATATTTTTAAATGTAACTTATACCTGTTATGCAAAGCTACATTTTCAGTAGCCATTACTCCAGTCTTCAGTGTCACATGATCCTTCAGAGATAATTATAATTCGAGTTTTCATTGTGGAAAAAAAGGTTAAGAAGATAAGCATTTATTTAAAAAAAAATCTTTTAAACAACAAATATGATCACTTTTAATCAAGTGCCCCTATTATGAGTTATGAAAGGTTCATATTTTGGTTTTGGGAGTCCCAAACAACATGTTGAAATTCATTTTCTTAAGTTTAACTTATTTGTTCAATGCCTCCCAAATGATTTGTTCACAGATTAATTTTTCCAAACCCCTTCAGTGATTGGTCTATTTCATTTAAAGCAGTGTATGTGAAAATGCATTTTTTGTTTTCATTCAAACCAACTCAAAAAGACCAAGTATGTGGGCGTTATGCTAATGTTTCATGTTGGCATCAACTCTTTCTTTTCTTTTCACTTTCAGATTTAAAACTTTGCAGGATGTTTAATATTTGCAAAAATAAAGTGTTAATTGCAAACAAACCTTTGAATGGTAGCATACTTGAATGAATTAAAATTGTCCTCTCTCTATGTAGAAGCCATTAACCAAGGCGAGACAGTGGACTTGGATGCCCTCATGGCTGACCTGTGTTCAATAGAACAAGAGCTCAGCACTATCGGCAAACCCTCGAGCAAGACCTCAGATGGCAAATCTAGACAGAGACCCACAGGCCGCTCGGCCAGCACCAAACACACCGGAGGAGGCAGCAGCGGAGGAAGCACCAGCAGCAGCACCAGAGCTTCTCCCGCCTCCACCGTGCGTGGGGGCAGCGGCCAATCACGGCCCCTGGCCTCCAACTTCTCCCTGGATGACATCACTGCCCAGCTAGAAAAGGCGTCCCTGAGTATGGACGAGGCGGCGAAGCAGACTTCTGAATCTTCCTCATCATCTTCCTCCTCGTATTCATCTGCAACTCTCTCTCACCCACCTTCTAACTCACATCATCGCCGCACAGGATCGGTTGGGACGGTCAGTGACCAGGAAGTGCGCTCCATCGGTCATTCATCCAGGTCAAGTGTCAACTCTGCCTCTGCGTCCAGCATGGATTCACTGGACATTCGAGGGCAGGAGAATGAGGCGCAGTCACAGAATCAGAGCCAAAGCCAGACTAGCACAGAGGTAATACAAACACACACAAACTTAATCTTTTATTATTTCATAGCTGCTGCTTCAGACTTTTAGAAAAACTGGACATTAATCATAACACGACTGGTCCATGAAGACCTAGAGGTTTATAAGGCAGAAGAGACCATGCTACTCTTTTCACTCTGAGAAGTTCTGAGAGAATTTTCAGCAGAGTGAGACATAGCAGAGAGAAAACTGAAAGCAGATGTGAGGGGCTCAAATCTAAGCACAACGCTAGAACAGAAAGATCCACAAAAGAAAATAATAGAGCAGCATTCTCAGTCAACACAGGGATAATGGTCTCAATCAGGCCAGATTTCAACATGAATTGTCTTTCACAACCCGTTATACATTGTAAAAATCCTTATAAAGGTACATTCAGTACATGCTTTTATTTATTCAAATTTGAATTTTACCCATGAAGAAATAAATATTGTTGACTAGTCATATGAATGGGGTTTAATTACATAACTAAGTAGTTCTCTGTAAAACCCAGTAACCCAGTAACGTAACTGCTTATCAATATTTAAATAAATGCATATACAAAACAGTACATGTAGTAACCCAACTGTCATTTTGTTATTTCATGTTGACTTTAATTGAATGAATTGTGTTTGTGTGTATATGTGGGTGTTAAAGAGAAGACGTTTCTAAATTTAAAATTCTTTTCCCGTATGTGTAACTTGATAATTAGTCTTAGTCACATTTCTGTTTTGAATAAATGCCTTACAGTCAGTCTAATTACTACCAAAAAAACAAAAGAGTCACTGACATTTTAAAGTGTTTATCCTGTTATTCACTAAACAATTCAGAACAAAGAGGGTCTCTTTACTTGGACAGTCAACATTCCCTCTGACCCAGACACACACAGTTCTATTCTTAGCTGTTGTTTGTTCTTTTGTTAAGGCAAAGTCTATATTGTGGTTTTGGGAAATGTGATGATCGAGGTTTCACCGAATTCAGCATTGAATCATTAAAGCTGAGTCATCTCTTGGCTACCCACATACTTTTCACACACACACTTTATTTACAACCAATTT
>JAUCMU010000001.1:13590992-13603373 GCA_032275025.1 Enteromius treurensis
TGTGATATTTCAGTTTTTCTTTTTTAATAAATCTGCAAAAATGTCAACAATTCTGTGTTTTCTGTCAATATGGGGTGCTGTGTGTATATTGAGGGGGAAAAATGGCTGCAATATGACAGAGTGAAAAATGTAAGGGCGTTTGAATACTTTCCATACCCACTGTACCCACTTCAAGTGACTTGAAGATGTTGCCTTTGACTTTCAGGGTTTTTTTTTTCAGAGCAAAAAGATATTTTAGTTAAAGGTTGATAAACAGTTTTGTATATGATTTCCATTGTATAGTTTAAAATAAAGACATTCTTACAGCAAAAGAAAAAAATAATACAGATTTGAAACGAAGTAAGAAGTAAATGGATGGAATTAAAAAAAAATTTAAATTAACTATCTCTATAATAATGCTGTTAGCCATGCAGTAAAGATAGCTATGTATTTGTTTTCCAAAAAGAATTAATTGGCTTAAAACAAAAAGTCTGTATTGAATAACTTCCTGAGAGCAGATATTATGCATGTGATATTTAATTCCCATGTTTTCATGTCAGCAAAGACACTTTTTGCAGGTGCAGGGCATTGTGGGTAAGGGTGCTTTTGTCTTGTGGAGTTAAATAATAAGCATCTAAATCTGACGCCACTTTGATTTTTCAAGGTTGTGTCAGCTTTTGTTAAACCTTGAAACTTCTATGGCCAAATTGATACGGTTTATTATTTTCTCAAGTTCATTGTGCTGCATTACAACATCATCTCTGGTTGCTGTTGTTATAGTTAGCTTTTGAATTAAAGTTTTTTTACAGAAATTTAAAAGCTGAAGTTTTGCTGCATCCCCATTTACTTTAATGAGAGCATCCACTTGAATTTCTCAAAATCCTAAAGATTTCTCTTTATTACTGTTTAAATTAGATTATCAAGCTCATGCCCATTAAATAAAGAGTTGTGTCTTTTTTAGTTGTTTAGTTGTCTTTTTTAATATATAAAGCAGAGTCAGCTATATTTTATTTATTTATCCTGACATTAGACAAACTCATCCATTTACGCAAACCGAGGCGGAGATGTTCTCGAAATCCCACTCTGATTTCCTCATGATTTCATCAGACCTCTCAAACAGTGTATAGATGGGTTCACCTCAGGCTGCAGAGACACAGACTCTCTGCTCATACACAGACCGAGAGAAAAACCAGAGAAAGGAAAAAATACTTCAAAGGGAATTTAATGCTTTTTATCGAAGCCTCTGCCTCGGCTGTTTGCAGAACTCTCCCATTTTCTTTCCCTCTTCATCATAAATATGCATCTGCCATAGAGAGATGCCTTTATTTTCCTCCCTTCTTCTTCATTCATTGCATATTCTTTGTATCTTTATTTGTCTATCTCTGACTTTGTATTTCTTAATCTACCAGTAACCTACCCATCCCATTAGAAAAATATAACATGATCATAATAGTTGACTTAACACAGGGTCACTTAAAATCATTGTCCTTACAGACCAGAGGGCTTTTTAAAATTAATGTTTAAAACAATAAATATAAGGCTTAGATATCACCCCAAAAAGGGAGGTGATTTCTCACAACCACAAAAAAAAAAGATCAAAGAACAATATCATCTACTTCTGGCCCTTAGTTTTATTGGCTAGTTGAAAGAAGATCAAAGAAACGAACCTCATTGATTGGCTGCTACAAAGTATGTGTACTTTCCGATTGGAGAAGAGGTACGAGAGGGTCTTTTATAGCTGATGGTGGCTTGGTCTGCTGGTGAGGGGGATTATACCCTGTGATTGGGCACGCTACCAGAGACATGCAGCTGTTTCACAGAGAGGGAGAGAGACACTGAAGAGAGGGGGAGGTCTCAATCCCTCCCAATGTTGAGGAGTGGAGTTGTGTGTAAGGTACTCTGGGTGTAAAGATACATGAGGGGAAACGTTTTCATCTGTGTGTCGCAGTCCCATGCACATTTCGGATTCACGTTCCTTCACACTGAGCTTAGACGTTGGATTATTTGAATGATTTTCATCGGAGGCCATTTCTACAGCAGCTCTGAAACTTCAGCTGGAAGTACCTGTCAGGCCTTGATATTTGTGATGAGAACATTCATTTAATGGATTTCTGAAACAATTGTTATTGTACAAATCTGCGTATCTCTTAAAATTCGTATTGAATGAATGAACAGCCATTTCTCGGAGGAACCGTTAACATGAGCGATGGATCAGGAGTGATCGTGTAGCTGCCTGTTGTGTTGCTGGTCGATCAGACTTTGCTTGGGTATAGGGATTGCTTTGAAAGGTCAGAATGGATGTGATGACTGCGTGTTGGAGAGGGCAGGTAAGTGTCAAACCGAAATCCACCTGTCCTCAGAAACGGATGATACTACTAGCAGGCTGTTGGTGGAATGCTGTACAAGTGTGTTTCTTTGTTAACATGTCATTGTGTCATTCACAGGAGGAACAGGCTGCCAAGGCGAAGGCTGAGAAAATCCGTGTGGCGCTGGAGAAAATTAAAGAAGCCCAGGTTAAAAAGGTGGGTAAAAGCCCCTGTGGGTCAGTAAACCTCCTCTTTCACTGCATGATGTAGCCCTTTACACGCACTAGCTGGAGAGTTCAGAATGAATGCACAGTAGAAAATAGGTCACTCATGTGTCTGGGAGTCTCTGTCTGCTTGGAAGGGAAGATGCACAAACAAAATGTCGGTGAGGCTTTTGCTTCAAATGACTTGTTAAAACAATTTACATTGTGTTATTGTTGTTCAAACTGGTCTAAGGTTTGCGTTAGTTCTTGAGAGACGATCTATCCTATTACACTATTTATCTGAAAAACCCTGTCAAAATAGATGCCACCAGGCACATACTAATACCAAGAATGAATTAGACACAGTACAGTGATTGGGCCTTTGTAGCCGAGACGGATGACTGTTTCCATTCATTGTGTGTTTAGAGAAAACTGACAGCATTGAGCGGCAATGGTGCAGTGAGACTGATACGGAATGATACTGCGTCAAATGCACTTCAAATAATAATCATTTAAAAAAGAATTTAATATTATACATTGGACCCAAAGTCTGAGACCCCTTTGAAAATTAAAAGCTGGAAAAAATATATATTTCAAAAAAGCTAACAAAGGTCACATTTTTGGCAATTTATCGTCAAAAAAAAAAAGCTTATTTATGACATTGACCATGTTGACCAAATAAAAGATCAGAATTTATTTTTTTTTTTCATTTAAAAAACAAAACAACAGTCTTATGAGCATTGTTGTCATATGCTGGATAACAGGGATCGTCAGGTTGTGCACTTGTGGAGTCTGTCAGCTCAACCTTTCATTCGAAAAGCTTATAATATTATTTGTTTATTGATAAGATATTATGAATTAAGAAATGTAATTAATTAATTAAAAAAATAAAATGAAATAAAAAGTTTTTGCAAGTGGTCCCAGATCTTTGGACCCCAGTGTGTATTCTTGTGGAAGAATAAACTGCATGTAGGTGATTTTGCAGACTTAAGCAGTTTGAAAAATGTATGTCGCAGTGATTTGGCTTAGTCAGTAATAGGGAAATTAGTTATTGTTCTGTCAACATAAGCCTTTCCTTTATTTATCAGTTTGTTTCGTTTCTGAGTTTGTACATTCAATTGAAATATTATTGCCCAATGTGATAGATTGTTTGTGCTGAGGTCAAAGAATGAGGCAGGCAAAATGTGTCATCCAGTGCATTTTATTTGGAGCAAAAAGAGGGAAGAGAACATAAATTAGCAGCGTGTGTTCTGCTGAGGCCAGGTTTGAAAAAGCACCACATGCTCCCTAATATTCTGATGGCTTTCAGGACATCTGGCAAGGCTTTCTGTTAATGTGCCTATGCAACACTTTTTCTGTCCCTTCTCTTCGCTCCACGTCCTCTTAAGAAGAACGAAAACGGGGTGTGAAATAGAGAGGGTTGAAAGCCAGTTGTCTCTTCTGTTCCCAATTAGCCTTTATTAATGCCACATTTCTGAAGATTAGCATTCATGTTCCAATTAAGTGCATATAAATCTTTCAGCAAAGTCAAACATTCCGATTTGAACAACATATTTGTAACATGCTGTGTTAATTATTGTTTTTTCCTTTCCATATAATATCCCAGCAAGTACGCAAGCTTTAGATGAATGCCATGTTTTTCTTGAATTAGTTACAGCCATTTATTTGATTGTTTAAAACATTTAAATTTGTCAAAACTGATTAAAAGTCAAAACCATGATGTTAATATGTATTTCATCTTATGGGACTTATGTAGTCAGCAAAAAACAACATATATTCAAACTACATGCAGTATATAATAATTCTTACCATTAATAAAACGTTAACTGTGACTTTTCCCTCAGTAAACTCCTAAATCTGCTGCTTATTAATAGTTAGTAAGGTAGTTGTTAAGTGTAGGTATTGGATAGAATTAGAGATGGACAATAAGGTCATGCAGAATATTCGCTTTATAAGTACTAATAAACAGACAATATTTTAATAATTGGCATGCTAAAAAACAACTAGTTAATGGTGAGAATTTGTCTCTATAGTGTCACCAGAATTTCTATAACCCATGACAAAAATATAAAAACAAATGCACTTTTATTAGTCGTTAGGCAGTAGTCACAGCTTAGAATTCAGCATATTCAATTAAAGAGTAGTTCCATAAACCGAATTCTGTTTGTAAGAAAATTCTCAGTTATTGCTTTTAAAAAGCAATTTTATTTTTGTTGTAAATTTCTAAATTTAGCTCACTCCTAAATAAATGTTTGATAGTAAACATGTTGAAGATGAGCACATAGGAAATGCGTAAAATGATCAGTTGCTTCCTCACAAGAGTCAGTGAACTGAACTCTCCTCGCTGTCATCAGTTCATAAAAAGTCAAACCATTCCCATTTCCAAAAGTTATTTTATAATGATGACGTTCTCATGCTCTTCAGGTCAATATATTGACGGCTTGTGTTTCTCATTGTAAACAGCTGATTTTCTGGTAATGTTACAGTAAAGATGATAAAGGGTGCTTTTGGTGACTATATAGTGGTGCACAAAAGTCTGTAGAATTTGTTATA
Source organism: Enteromius treurensis (assembly GCA_032275025.1). Lineage (NCBI taxonomy): Eukaryota > Metazoa > Chordata > Actinopteri > Cypriniformes > Cyprinidae > Enteromius > Enteromius treurensis. Next base: position 13,596,034 of record JAUCMU010000001.1, read on the forward strand.
TTCCTAGGCAGTGAGAACAAATGGAATGGAGTCTATTTACTGTTTTGCTAATGTTAAAGGCTCCTCTCAGTGATAAAACGACAAAATTTAAATAAAAAAGCTTTCATATTAATATTTAATTTAAATATTTAAGTCATAACCTGGAACATTGGAAAGGGAGTTGACAGTGTCTGTAGCCACAGTTGATTTTTACAGCATTTTGCAGGTTGGCACATGTAACTGTACTTGATTTTTGTAGCTTTCAAAGTGGACACCCTTTGGTTAGCTTACAGTACATATTGCTTGGAAACAAATGATTAAATATTTTTGAACTATAAAATATTTTGGCAGCCAACTTGACGAAACCAACCAACTTAAGATGCATCTTGGGATGATTTTCAAACAGTATTGGTGAAGTTACCATGTTTACAGGCCACTTGTTCTTTGTCTCATTCAATTGATCCATTTCAAAGAGAGTTTATTAAACATTTATTTATTTATTTTACTAAGAAAGTCGTATTTGGGTAAAATGCACTGCTTACTTATCTACAGAATGTGACTTTCCATGAAAATATGTGTGTAAATATAGCTATATTCAACTTTAAATGTACTGGTATGAAACAAATGTTAATGTTCTTCATCAGCTGGTGATACGTGTGCACATGTCAGATGAGAGCTCAAAGACCATGATGGTGGATGAGAGGCAGACGGTCAGGCAGGTGCTGGACAGTCTGCTGGATAAATCTCACTGTGGTTACAGTCCGGACTGGGCCTTGGTTGAGACCATCCCTGAGCTACAGATGGGTGAGGACACATGCACATGCTTAGATACCCTGTGAACCTGAGGGACAATAAGATGATGATTTTGTATCATTCTTGCTCACTCTTTCAATCATTTTCCTCAGAGAGAATTTTTGAAGACCATGAGAATCTGGTGGAGAACTTACTCAACTGGACCAGAGACAGTCAAAACAAACTCATGTTCATTGAACGGATCGAAAAATATGCACTTTTCAAAAATCCACAGGTGAAGCTCTTTTTGCTACAAATTAAATCTGATTAAACAGCGATTTAAAATCAGTTTTAATCATAGATACACACATGAAGTCACTACTTGAATAGAATATCAAAATGAGAAACATTTTGACACCTTTAAACCCCAGTTTACACTGCTGTTTAAAAGTTTGGGATCAGTATGTTTTTTATGTATAAATTAGGGCCGGGACTTAATTAATATAGATTAATTAATTACACAAACATAACACGTTACATTTTTTTAACGCATTTTAATCGCACTTATTTTTGAACTGCGGAACGTTTTTCACTTCTTTCTCGGACCGATTATACTGGAGCACCAACTAACTTTTTAAGCAGGGCTCTCCAGTCTCACACATTCCCAGTGAGACATACGCATTTCAGCCAGTTCACACGCTCTCACGCCACACCTTGTATTTCTCACGCTGAAAAGCAAGAAATAATTATAACTTGTATATACAATTAATAGACGAGGCGCAAGCATACGACGTGCCAGCTTGCCAGGAATTTGAAAGAGCAATAATAACGAATGCAGTAGGGAATCCATTCATTATTTATTTATGTGTATTACTTAATTGTATGATTCCTGGACAAAATCAGTTGCCTGGGATCGAAGATAGTGTGAGCTGTTGCTGGGAAATATTGCCAAATTCGTACTAAATTATTTCTAAAGTTTCAGATTCTGCAATCTTACTATATGTGTACACCATGTATGTACATTAAGTTGGCGGAGTTGTTCGATTGGCTCTTTTGGCACCGAATTTATCTGTTTATTTTTGATAAATATATAAAGCTATTTATTTCATTTGGATGAATTTGGCTCTTTTATCAGATTTACCAATTGTTATAATTCATATTTGTGCTGATTATTTATGAACAATAAGTAAAATTAAACTTGCTAAAACATGACAGCCAAAGTATTGTGTTTTACTTAAAAAAAAAAGAGTTTACAGAAGGTCTACCACCCTATAGGGTGAATGTCTGAAATGTAGGCTACTATATTTCTAAATATCCTATTGCTACACTTAATGGCAATATTGCACTGGTCTGTTGGACTTGGTTGAACAAAAATAAACAATATTTTGTTGCTTAAGCTTCAGTCATTATTCAATGGTATACTAAAAATCCAAATGAAAAAACGTACTTCTCACTGTTCTTAGGTCAAATATTTATATGCGATTAAAATGCGATTAATTAATTACAAAGCCTCTAATTAATTAGATAATTTTTTTTAATCGAGTCCCGGCCCTAGTATAAATACTTTTATTCAGTAAGTTACAAAAAGTTACAGCATTTGATCTAAAGTGACTAAATATGTCTATAATTTTACCAAAACGATAATAAAATCTGTTTCAAGGTGTTCTTTTTAATTTTCTATTCTTCAAAATGTCCTGAAAAATCTAATGTTTTCTTCCAACAATTATGCATCACAACAGTTTTTTAACTTCAGTAATAAGAAATTTTTGCTTGAGCAGAAAATTAGAATACATGTTGGACTGATTTCTGAATGACCGTGTGACACTGAAGACTGAAGTTGTGTCTGCTGAGAATGCAGCTGTGCATTTTCAATGCATTGCAGTAATATTTCACTAAATTTAATGTTTAATGTATTTTGATCGTGTAACATTAGTGCGCATTCTTTCAAAACTATTTTTTAATTAACTTTTACTGAACCTAAACCTTTGAACACTAGTACATGTCTACACATAGGTACAGAAAGGTTTTAAGTAATAGTATGTCACTCTGATTGACTTGTTGCATGTTGTGCATGTTTTAAGAACTATTTACTTGGGAGAAAGGAGACCTCTGAGATGGCAGACAGAAACAAGGAGGCATTGCTGGAGGTAAATTACACATTATAACACAAATTATAGATTGATATTATTAGAAAATCTCAAGCACCATTTATAAAGTCTTACGTAAAGACTTATTGCCTTTTTTTTATGTATTTATTTGCTTTCCTTGTGTAACATGCAAATTGCAAATACTTACACACAATTTGTTAATGTGACCTAAGCCTTCATCAATGTTAATTTTAAAGTGTCGATTGATAAAATTTCTGAATACTTGACCGTAGAATGATGTATTTTGTATCTGTATGTCTTGAAGGAATGTTTTTGTGGAAGCTCAGTGTCTGTTCCTGAAATTGAGGGAGTGTTGTGGTTGAAAGAGGATGGCAAAAAGTCTTGGAAGAAGCGCTACTTTCTGTTGAGGGCATCTGGCATCTATTTTGTGCCAAAGGGCAAAGCCAAGGTCAGTGTTATTGTTTTATCATGGGATTTGGTGTTATGTTCCCATTAAATGTACACAGAACTTAAGGAACTCAAGGGGAATTTCCTGTTAATGGATTCACCGAGGATACTCTACACAAACCATATGCTATTTGTCATCCTCTTAGAATAAATCATGACGCTTTAATTCCCAATAATTTAACTCTCCATGCCTTTTTTTTTTTGTTATAAAATATTCATGTTCTTATACAATTTGAAGTAAGTCACAAGCGCATACTGTACATGTGAACAATTGGTTCATGTTAAATTCTCTGACGTTTAGGGTCATGGGCTTGTCTGTCTGTAATAAATATGCTTTTGCAAGGACTCACTGATATCCTCTTGTGGTGGATCCTCTGTATTTGCTTCTGCTTTGTACTCTCAGAATAATATAAAGTATTATTTTTTAAATGTTTTGCTTTATCGTCTCAATTTCAGTCACTCTATGTTTAATTTGATCACTGTAGGCTTCCAGGGATTTAGTGTGCTTCCTGCAGTTGGACCATGTTAATGTTTATTATGGTCAGGACTACCGGAGCAAGTACAAGGCCCCCACTGACTACTGCCTGGCCCTCAAGGTGTGTGTATTTTTATGGCTTTTGTTCTTTAGCCAGTGTAAATGATGTGCACTGTTGACTGTTTACCTTTTATAAAACTGGTTTATATACTATCTTTCAAATATTTGGGGCCTTTTTTGGAAAACAGTTAATGGTTTTATAAAAAAAATGGTGCATTAAATTGATCAAATGTGACAGTTTTTTTTTAATTACTTTTTCTTCTTTTTTTTGCAAAAAAATTTGTCAATTGAATGCTTTTTTAAACTGGTTGAACTTTGTTTCCCCCAAAAATGCAATATATGAAGAAAAAAAACACCTTGCGAGTCTCAGCCTCAGATGTAATGCTCACAGAATGTTGGCTACACATTCAGGAGTTTAAAACACTTCAGAAGTTATTGAAGTCACTGTTGGATTGGTTGAATTATACAGGATTCCCAGAAGACGTGTCGCATTCTTTAACACTCATGACACCAGACCCCCTGACAAGAGAAGGAAGCCTTTGTGTTTACAACTGTGATGACGACTCCGTATTAGGATCAATTAAACGCTGGATTTTCAAAAGTATGTGAAATATTTACATTTTGCGGGATAGAATCTTTAAAATACATCCAAGAGTTTTACTGTTATTGTGGCAAAATTTCCACGGTCTAAAACAGTCTTGCATAGCCAGATGCCTAAAGGTCTGGAATATATGGCAATTTTCATTGGCTAAGGCCCGCACATGAGGCCTCTTGACCGACATGTCAAACAACCAATCACAGTTCGCTTCGCTTTCAGGGGCGTGGAAATGTCACAAGAACCTTGTTAACCTCGTATTTTACCGATCATATGCCGCGAACTTTAAAATATTTCACATACTTTTGAAAATCCAGCATTTAGTAGATCCTGTTAAACATTAGTCGTCACAGTTGTAAACCCAACCACTTTGATCCCAAGTGGAGTGTTAAAGAATGCGACACGCATGTCTCCTGGAAATCCTGTGTAATTCGACCAATCCCACGTCGACTTTGAAACTCCTAACGTGTTTCCACTTTTGTGTGCTATGTCCATCAGACATTTAGCCAGCGTTCCTTGGACATGACATCTGAGGCTAAGACTACCCGAAATGTGATGCTGAACTACACAAAACCACTCAGCAGCTAATGATGCAAATATGTCCACTCGTGTCCTTTTAACACATTATAGCATCCAAGAATAAAATCAAATAATCAATGGAAATGTGTTGATTCCTGTACATTTTCACAAATACATTAAGCTAAATTTAAAAACGGGTTGGGTGACAGGTGGCTAGCTACATGGACAACTCACATGTGATTGTGTAACAGATGGAATTGAATTATGCACATTGACTAACCCTTTGTTACTGCCCTCTAGTGGTTTATTAGTATTAGCAATGTATCATGTCTTAGTAATATTGTTGATTGTGCCCACAGCACCCTCAGATACAGAAGAAGTCACAATATATCAAATACCTGTGCTGTGATGATGTCAGAACTCTACACCAGTGGGTTAATGGAATTCGTATTGCTAAGGTAATACCACAGCTTCCTATATTCTGTCATGGTTTCTATTCAGTTAATGAATCCTGTGGCCTTTTGAAACTTATATTTTGGGTTTATATCACTTTTCTTATTGAATGTGATTTATGCACAGTATGGGAAGCAATTGTATGTGAACTACCAGGAAGCCATGAAGCGCACAGAAGCTGCCTATGACTGGTCTTCTCTCTCCAGCACCAGCATCAAGTCGGGAACAAGCTCAGTTAGTATACCTGGTGAGTAACTTGAACATGATCGTTTGAACCCTTTTAATATCATAGGCATTGGTATCAATTTCCTTTTATGGCATAATAGTGATTTTACTCTATATGTGGGTTATGTCTGTGCTTATTTGTTTATGCTTAAAGAATCACAGTCAAACCACTCTAGCCAAGCAGACAGTGGTATGTCAGATGGTACTTCATCCTCCCATGCCCGCTCCCAGAGTGTAGTCAGTTCAATCTTCTCTGAGGCCTGGAAGAGAGGCACTCAAATAGAGGAAAGCACAAAGGTGAGTCGTCATCTTGCTCTGGAATGACATATCTTTTTATATGGGCAAATGCATTTATTTTAGCGGGGGGCATAGATTTATTTTATTTTTTTAATCTAGATTCATTTTGAAATTAATCTCGATTTAAAATGGCTCATTTGAATTCTGCCAAGTGCATTCAGAATATGTGTGCTACCTACATTATGACTAAAAGTAAAGTCCATGTGTGTTTTAGCCAACGCGATATGCCGTAGATCCTCTTACCACACACACGTTTAATATATTTTGAAATATAAAATAAATAAAAAAATACAAATAAAGAGTCAGATCACGTAAACTGTTAAGACTGGCAATTGTAATATCAGTATCAGTTAAGATTACTTACGTTCATATCCTCACTCGGTTACATATGTTTTAACTATCAAAATTGAACATGGGTTTACTAGCATGTTAACGCCCATAATGCCCCACCACTCATTTATTTTTTTATGTTTATGTTGAACCAAACTTTATCTTAATTAAGTGCTGTATATTGAGCAGCTGACCATATACATAATATATTTGAGGAAAAATGCATTGCTGGTTGGCGCCACCTAGCACTATTTGCCTCACTTTTTGCATTGCACTCAGTGTGATACAGCCTTAAGGTGAACCACACTAAAGGCCTAAAATAAATTAAATTAAGAAATGACATATTTTTATTGTTGTTTTTTTACATTTCTTTAGGCAAGGCCAGAATCAATACGCTCTACCCATTCAAGCCATAGCAGCCATTCTTCTCATCATGTGCCTCAACAGCAACATCCACACCCACTGCAACAGCCACATCCACATTCAATTCCACAGTCACGAGGAAGTGTCACCCAGGCACCGACACAGTCACCGATACAGGCACTGACACAAGTACCACCCCAGGCAGCTCCAGCCTCACCACCGCCTCCTCCACCACCTCCTCCCCCACCCCCTCCTCCTCCTGTTTCCAATATCCCTCACCATGCCACACCTACCATGTTTGCCAAATACAGCACTATCACTCGGCTGCAGAATGCCTCAAAGGCTACAAGTCACCACAAACCTCAGCCTCAAGTCCACCACCAAGTGCCACCAGTCCCATCGGCCTCTAAACCACAATTGAACATTATTCCATCAGGAGCTAACATCCCACCCCCTCCTCCTCCACCTCCACCTGCCCCAATGCCTCCACCTGGATCAGCCATGGCTGTTTTGAAGCTTGTTCCTCCATCCCCAGCAACAGTTCTGCAGCCCTCCCCTCCTCCTCCCCCCTCATCTTCACCTCAGCCACCTCCACCTATAATGCCCATGCAGTCACAGCCTCTACCACCTATAATGCCCATGCAGTCACAGCCTTTACCACCTCCTCCACCTATAAAGCCCATGCAGTCACAGCCTTTACCACCTCCTCCACCTATAATGCCCATGCAGCCACAGCCTTACACGCGCTCTTCCGATC
>JAUCMU010000001.1:13603473-13636821 GCA_032275025.1 Enteromius treurensis
CCACCTATAATGCCCATGCAGTCACAGCCTCTACCACCTCTACCACCTATAATGCCCATGCAGTCACAGCCTTTACCACCTCCTCCACCTATAATGCCCATGCAGTCACAGCCTTTACCACCTCCTCCACCTATAATGCCCATGCAGCCACAGCCTTTACCACCTCCACCTCCTATCATGCCAATGCAGTCACAGCCTTTACCACCTCCTCCACCCATAATGCCAATGCAGTCACAGCCTTTACCACCTCCTCCTCCTCCTCCTCCCATAATGCCCATGCAGTCACAGCCTATACCACCACCTCCACCCATAGTGTCAATCCAGTCACAACCCTTGCCACCACCTCCACCCATAATGCCTGTGCAGTCACAGGCTTTTCCACCACCTCCTCCAATAATGCCAATCCAGTCACAGCCTTTACCGCCTCCTCCACCCCCTCTTCCGGCAAATGACCTTCCCCCTCTGCCTCCACCCTCATCAGTACAGGCACCTTTCATAACCAATGGACTCAAGCAGGTCCTTGCCCAGAAATTTCCCAGTGTTCCTCGGGATATAAAACCTCCAGCCAATCAGATCCATTTTCCTCCTCCTCCCACTCCACCACCGCCACCACCACCACCATCAGCACCTACACTCCCTCGCCAACAGCATTTTGCTACAGCTCCAAATCCACCGCCACCGCCTCCTCCACCACCTCCACCAGCCCCAATGCAGCTGCCATTTCAACCTGCAGTTTTGCCCAAAACATTTACTAGTGGATTTCCACCCCAGAAAGCACCAAAACCTTCGCATGGCATTCTTCCAGTATCCCCAGTAGCTCCAGCACCTCAAGCTCCACCTCCACCACCACCTCCCCCACCACCACCTCCTCCTCCACCTCCAGCACCATTGAAGAACCAACCCCCACCCACGCTGCCCAAGCAGCACAGCATCTCCAAGACACTACCCTTCTCCAACCAAACCTCAGCAGTGCCATCTCTGGTTAAGCAGCTTGCTAGCCAGTTTCCTGTTGCGTCTCCTGTAATGACCAATCAAACTGATTCTCAAAGTCACAAAGCTCCACAGTCCCTACCTGCAGTGAAGGCTAAACCAAAATGGCAACCTGTAGGTCAAGGCCAGCAGCAACTGAGGTCACCTGAATTTCCACCCCCTCCTCCAGAGAGTACCCTTGCCTTTCCTTCACCAGTCCCTCCGCCGCCAGCACCACCACCTCCTCCGGGTCCTACCCCTCCACCTCCTCCACCACCACCTCCTCCATCTCCAATGTTAGGCTCCCCTGTTAGGAAGTCCCCTTCTGGCTCATCTGCAGGTGTCAAGAAACCTCCACCGACACCACAGCGCAACTCTAGTTCAAAGTTTAGTGACTCTGCGGATTACCAGGAGTCCCGCAGGAACTTGGTGAGCAAGTTTAACCCTAGTTCATCGTTGACATCAAGCTCCAGTAGCTCACCCTCCAAAGAGCTTTCTACAGGTCCTCGGGCACCCCCCAAACCAGGAAAGCTTAATCTTGCAAATCTTCCTTTGGCTTTGCAGAACAAATTGAATCAGAACCGCCAATCCACTGCAGACTTCCCATCCCCTCCACCACCAGATAATGACATCTTCCCACCTCCCCCACTGGAGTCTGACCTCCCTCCACCTCCGCCCCTTCCAGGTGATCCAAATGGGGTGTCTCCAAAAGTGGCTGTGGTTAATCCTCAGCCCCAGCCTGCTTGGGGCAGGAGTTCCCTGAAAAAGACACAACCTCCAGCGTCGATTCGCTGCAACAACACTATTAGAGAGACTCCACCACTCTCACCACCTTCCGTACAAGGGGGTCCTATTCCCCCTTCTTCTCCCAAAGGCACCTCGCAGCCAAATTTCTTGGAGGACCTTAACAAGACACTGAAACGCAAGTCCTCACGAGTCTCTGGAGACAAAGTGGACCCTGTGGCCACAATGGATGACATGGCTTTGCCACCACCTCCACCTGAGCTTCTGAGTGATCAACAGAGACTTAGTGGTAGTGGCTTCATGTCCGGGAATATCTCAGGCTATGCAACGCTACGGCGAGGGCCTCCTCCTGCACCACCCAAGCGGGACCACAGTACCAAACTCACAAACTGAGAAAACTGCAACTTCTCTTGGACACTATTGCTTGCTATTTACATGTTTGTCTCATAGAAGCCATCATTTTGTTGATATGCTCAGCTTTTTCTGTACAAAACCGCTCAACCGCTTTGTGATAGTGCATCAGTTCCAGTTTCAAACAACTGAGTGATTCCACTTCAACACATTGGTACTGCATGGAAGACAAAACTACATTAAACTATTAATCGTATTGATTTTTGGGAAGACAAACATTTTGAACTTTGGGGTTGGGCGGGATTTTTAATTTTGATTTTATATTGTTTTTATATTATCGATTATTTAATAATCTTAAAGAGATTTTGTTATTTCAGACAGCAGTTTTTTTAAATGGTTGGATGGTTATTGTTGTTTGAGGAGTTCTAGATGGATAGGTTGAAATAGACAGTGTGTTTGGCTGGTATATTAGTTTGGCACAACTTTAACCATTCGTGTGACAGATCCAGTGCTCAATGGATGCATCTAGAATGGATCTTGGTCACTATTGTTCTTTGAGCCACTAAGTGCATTTTAGTTGTTTTTGTCAAAACTGTAACATGAAGGACTTGTTGTTCAGGGAGCTGCCCCAATGTCTAGTTCTGTAAGGCTGTGGAATGTTTGCTTTTATTTCTCTTTTTTTTTTTTTTTTTTTTTTTATTAGACCTGTTTAAATTGTAGATATTCTCATTTGCTACAGTATCTTTGTCTAGATAAAACAAATGACTGCCTTGCTGTTCCTTGTTGGTCCTTACTTCCTCTGGTGAACATTCAAGCTGACTTTTACAAATTGTTCACCTATGAAGAGATGGACTTTTAAGTCATGTGACAGAATGACACAATCATTATTCACATAGATTTATCTTATATCCTGTATTATAACCTGTATTATTGGCTCATGAATACAGCCATGCCTTAAGATTTTAGAACATGTGTATCAAAAAACTGATCAAAATATTCTCATCTTATAAAAAGAGGAATTTTCAATTGTCCTGTAGGTTTTTACTTTTGTTGAAGGATTCTGGCTTATTTTCACCATTCAGAAATGACATGCAACTTCAGAATCTTGCAGTGAGCTCCTATAATGGCTCTGTAAGAGCCACTTGGCATATGTACAAACAATTATGCATATTAACTGAAGTACACATTTAATTTTGAAGAATTTGTTTATTGAATGTATTTACAATATCATAAAACTTTTCAGGTTGTTGAGAAGTGACTAACTGAAGTTAATATTAAATTATTAAAGTATCCGGTCAAGATTTATCAAAGGTCAATGAACATCATGCTCTGCATATCCCTCTGCAAATGTGTAATTTAAAATGAAATTATACATGTTGATATCATTCATGTTTCTGTTTTTATTGGGTTTCTTGTGAAGGTTAATCCCAGCAGATATTCCTACAGTGAATAGTCTTGTTTCATGTTTCAGTGGAGGCTGCCGTTATTGGCTTAGTACAGTAGTCTTTTCATTTAGCTTTGTTTGTAGCACCTTAATGTTTTTTTGAAGAGTCTTCGTTTAATTTCATCCAGCAGGTCAGTGATATGGCAGGTAATTGTCGAAAGTGTCTCCACGAACACGATTGGTTTCAGTGGTGTCATGACGACCCGCACTCATTGGTGGAGGCACGATAATGCTTGGTGCTGAAGTTGAATGTGTGCGTCCTACAAAGATGTCAAAAACATTATCAGCATTGTAATCACAATATTAATATACCAAATATGAAAGTTTATTTACCTCTAGTTCCAAAATGATTTAAATCGTAGTGTAATATTAACCCCCCCTGTTGGAAAGAAGTTGAGCAATTAATTCACGCTCAGTCATGCATTTCTAAATGAAAATTAATTTACTTAAAATGAAAATAAAAAGATGAATTATAAATTATATTTAACTATCCTTGACATAGGTTACATGTTTCTGCACAATAGTCAATGACTCTTTTTAAGTGATGCAAACATGCACTTCATTCTAGCCCTATTCTTGCTTGTTTACTAGACACTTACATTTCAGTGCATATCTACTCAAAATGTTTTTATGAAATATATGTTGACACTCACCTCCTCACTGGACTCAGAGCTCGAGCTGTCTGCCTTTGTGCATCTGAGAGAGATGATATGAGTGACATCCTGACTCACTCTGGCTCTCATATAGCACCCTGCCTCCGACTGCAAGGTTCATGAAAAGAAAAAAAAAAACATTATACCCTTAATATTACTCATCATTATGCAAGTTTCTAACAGCATTGGTGCACATTTTAATAATACTGCAGCAAATTTAGCAGTCACATTACACATCCAGCATTCTATGGGCTATCGGAAGAGATTTTTACAGATACTAGTTTCCCAATACTTGGATCACTTTTCATAAGTCTTCACACAGTAAGCACAGCAGTATATTTGAAGACCGCAAATTGGATGCATATCTACATTACTAAAATATGTCAGAAACCTAATATCTACACAAGTGTTTGTGTAGAAATTTGCTGTTTTGTAAAGAAATTGTAGTGTTGTTAGTGTTTTTAGGTCATGAGTGATAAAAGGTGTATTTTGAGTCACAGACATTACTATTGTACAGAACGACTTGATATGAGATGTATGAGGAGACATTTATTATGCGTTTTTGAAAGTTTTAGAGCTTTTTCAATTCAAATTTAACTGCTGTCCCAAGGTGAAAGTTACACTGGGAAAAAAAGATACCACTCTCACTCAGAAATTGCTTGTCAATTTTACATTTATTTTAAATGTCTATAGGATTAAATATGAACCTTTACAGCATCAAGACTGCTGTAGTATTATCTCGTAAAAATACTCACCCAATATTTAAAAACGATTGAAAAATGTATTTAATGCTTAAGGCTACAATATAAGTAAAACATTACTATATGAAAGTCTTTTACTGAGGCTTATAAAAATATGAGTATAAAAAATTATAAATATCGGTAACTCTTTACATAATAGGGTTAGCTAACCTGCTAATTTCAGCATTTACTAATGCGTAATTAAAATCGCAAGTTGTGTTTATTAATATTAGTTAATGCACCGTGAGCTAACATGAACTAACAATAAATGATTGTATTTTTATGAATGAACGTTAACATAGATCAATAAACAATGTAAATATATTGTTCATTGTTTGTTCATGTTATTTGAACTAATGTTAACAAATGACACCTTGTTGTAAAGCGTTACCTAAATATCAATAGCTGTTGCTTCATATACTGATTGGATCATTTAAATTTGTCAGTAATCAATATTAGATAAAAAATGTTTGTAGACGACGTGTGATGATGTTGATGGGTAATACTGAAAATTAAAAGTTTATACAATATTCACATATTGCATCATTGCTTACACAATTCAGCTTAAGCAATTGAAAAGGTGTCAGTTCATTTGTCAATGGCGCACAAATCTGATACAGTAATTACGATCTATTATATGATATGAATATCTTGAGATAACTTACCACAGAAAAACCTTTGCGGTACATACAGCCCTGAGGATCGACCCCAGAGCTCTTCTGACACTCCGTCTCCCTAATGCCAAACCTCAGATGCAGATCAAATGTGTCCGTTCCCATAGGAACAATCTAAAGGTAAATAAAAGCAAATGCTCAGTGGTCAATATTTTTGGCTTTTGCTTTTTGAAACTATTCATTTATTCTACTGGTCTTTCATTGATGACTGGATCCTCACTACTAGTCACCAGTTTTGCCAGATGTAGAAATAAAAGAGTGTAAGAGTGTGTGCTGACCTTCTTTACAGATGCCTTGGACACTCTGTAAAGGTGATTCCTAGCAATGCGTGCATTAATCTCATTGAGCGCCTTCTGCAGAACATCATCTGCTTTTGAGCTCAGCTCAAACAGAGGAAAGCCTATGGTTGCATGTCAGAGATCACATTTAATGATTTATAACATTTATAAATTAAAAGTCAACATGTTTGGACTAGTGACTAATTTTAGCATGAGCTAAAAGCTGCATATATGTTTCCATTGTTTGTATTGTCACACATGTATTCCTTAAGTCAAGATCAAGATTGCACTCACCTAAACCTCCTAAAACCTGCAGGAGCAGAAAGAGAAAAACACTGCACCTCATTTTCATTTCAATCACACTGGACACTCTTACTACCCAACAGTCCTGTTTTTAACTGTGATAGCTCTTGTAATTCTCCTCCTCTTTTCTGTGTACAAGGTGTTGTTTAATTTGGCGTCTCTCTCCTGTTCGTGCACATCTGGGTAAAGAGGAACTTTGTCACGTAATGCTTGTTTTACCCAGAATATGGTCTGATAATCTGATTTCAAAAACAATGGTGTAAAATTACTGCATACCATTTTGGTTGTGATGTACTTGAGTAAACAGCTACTGTTAATTTACTTATAGTACCCCACTATGTATAAAACAACATGTATGTGGGTGCGTGTATATATACTGTATATATCACCTTATAATTTACTGTAAAATTATATTTAGAGAAGTGTCTGCATAAACATTTTCTTTCTGATTGCATCTAAAAAACTTGAAATGACTGCAAAAGAACTTGTGCACACATTATGCAGTCGCCCTCCCAATTTGTAGGTCAAAGGTGAGGAAGAAATCAAACAGATATCTAATTCTGTCATAAGCCAAGATGAAACCTGATTTATTAACCCCTTAGTTTCTGAAAACTATTACCAACAGATGCACAGCAGTGGTCAGGAAAAGCATCACAAGGTCTTTTTCACTTCTTATTTCTCAGAGTTTCTCAAGGTTGGTTCATATCTGTACAGTCTGTTAAACTTTTCTGACCTATTACACAGTTATTGAGCATGTTGAAAGCTGTGACACCATGTCCTAATATCAAAGTTGTTGCCGCACTATGTGGAGTGTTACAGTGGAATTTTTAATTAAATCAAAGGCTTTTCATCCAATATTTCAAAACATTATTTTATCAAAGTGCAAGAATTATGAACAAGCAAAATAAATGAACATGAAATATTGCTACTTAAAATGATGTGGCAATAGTGAATTTAGTTTACTTCTCAACAAAAAGGACAAACATTGTTTATACTTCCAGACCACCACTCAAACATAATTTATAAAAAAAAAAATATATATATAAAAAAAAAATATATATATATATATATATATATAATAATTTGAATCTTCCAACAGAAACATAATTTTTTGATACATTAGTCTTGTTGTATAACCCTCTAAAACCTGTTACAATAAAACTAAAAAAAAAAATATTACACGTATACTCTATTATATTTAATGTACATATAACAGATATGAAAAAAAGAGGATGTTTGCGTTAATATAAAACAAAATCTACTGCTTTCTGTTCATTTGCAGCAATCTTTCATTCAATCCGTAGTAATTCCTTTGATGCAAAGCTGCTTTTTCATTAACAAATGTATTGAATTAATAATAATTTACACTACAAGTGTTTTACTGTATTTTCAAACAAATAAATGCAGTCTTTGTGAACAGAAGAAATTTCATTAAAATTAATTTCATTAAATAAGTAATATTTATTAGTATTATTAAAAAGCACACATGCACACTGTAATACCCAATATTAGTTAAGGATATCAAATTATATACTACGTACTGTGAGCTTATTCAGTTATTCAGTCAAAATTATATTTTTATAAATCAGGTCAACTACTTTGTGTAGCTTGCGTAACTTGATAAAATAGCATACAACTATTTGCACATAATCTAAAACCCTAAGAGATATCTCTATTAATCTTTCAAAATCCGTAACAATCTGAAGCAAAGCATACTGAGAAAACTAAATACGCTGTAACTCCTCCAGTTTAAACTTTCAGTAGCATTTGAGAAACATTTACTTCTTTAATTAAGTATATTGTATTGTTAGGTTCACTGATAAGTAGAAGAAAAATCCTGTTGCTATTTGTTTAAATACTCTCCACCCTCTTTCCCTCCTCTTTTCCCAGATAGTATGTGCTGTTTAACTTGGCCTCTCTTGCTTTCCTATCTAGTCTAGACAGACAAACACTGCTTCCCTTACCCAGAATCTCTGCTCCTGGGACAGCTTTTCTGTATACAGCAGTTATAATGTAAAACCAGTTGTGTTACTGGAGCTTCATTAATCATGTAAAAGGTTTGAACAGCTGTATGTGATAAAACTGAGAGGCTTTCCAATGTAATAGCTGTGAATGTAACAATTTCATGAAATATTGCTACTTAAAATGATGTGGTAATAGTGAATTTAGTTTACTTCTCAACAAACAGGACAAACATTGTTTTAACTTTCAGACCACCACTCAAATATAATTTATTGTAAAAAAAAAATCTTTCTTGAATCTTCCAACAGAAACATTATTTTTTGATACATTAGTCTTGTTGTATAACCCTCTAAAACCTGTTACAATAAAACAAAACAAAGCTATTACATGTATATTCTATCATATGTACATATAACAGATATGAAGAAAAAACAGCATGTTTGCATTACAATAAAACAAAATCTACTACTTTCTGTTCATTTGCAGCAATCTTTCATTCAATCCGTCGTTAAGTTAAAGTAAAAGGTGGATTTTCATTAGAACTAGCATTTCCCATGATGCTTTTCCTTTACCTTAGTGATGCTATTAAAGAGCAAATACTCACAAGGCAAGCAGGTATGAAGTGCTCACTTCTGCTCTAGACAAGGAATGATTTGGAGTCAGCATTATGGGGCCAGCACGTGCTGAACTAGACTGAACTATATCTGGCTAATTCACCCTTCCTTTATCACTCACAGTCTTAGTGTTGACATTAGAGGCTCCACTGCTGAAAGAAATGAGCCTTCAAACTCCGAATCTGAGAAGCGGGTGACGGACAGACGTGCCCGTAGTCGGATCTCTAAACGAGCTGCAGGAGTCATAGAAAGGATTCGTTCCATGGCATCTGCATAACTGTCTTCATCGTCTGCCAGGAAGCCAGTTGGACCATTATCATCGGGAACTACAATGTCCAACTTCGGACCACCGGATTTGTGAGCCAGAATGATTGTTCCAGCGGCCATACACTCCACTACACCTGTGGGAAGATGAAATTTCTCAGTATAATGGTTATGGAAAATAAGGGTTATTAGTTAACGAAAATTGAAAGTAAAATTAAATTTAAAAAGAAAAATACATACACCTCTAAAAATGTATTAGTTAACATCATGGCAAAATTCTAAATATAAGGCAACATTTCTTATTATCCTTTAGTTTAACTTAAAGCACTAAAACAACTACAATAAAGTAAACTAAAACTTAAATGCAGGTATTTAAAGAAATATACATATATATATAAATAAATGACAAAAATGAAGAACTTAAAGAGATTAACATAGGAAAAATTTAAATCTAAATATATTCCAAACATTATCAAAAACTAAAACGTAATACCTGTAATACTAAAATAACATTGGCAATTATTCACTGTGAACAAACAAATCTTTGCCAATTCTGGCAAATTAATATATATATATATATATAGAGAGAGAGAGAGAGAGAGAGAGAAGAATATATATAATATCCTATTAATGTAATATATTTCAAATTTTATAAAATACTGTTTTAATACAATTTTAATTAAATCTGGAATTATTTTTTAAATAAAATGTTGTAAAAATATATATATTTTAAGAGAAATTGTCATAGTGTTTTTATGAGATTTTGTATTTCTTACCAATACCGAAATGTTCATTCCACATTGTGTGCAGCCCAATCGTGGCGTCTGTTAAATCTTTCTTCAGTTCTTCAAATGGGATATTGAGTTTAAACTCCACCCTATCTGCCACACCCAGATCCAGACACAATCCCTTTAGCATCTGAACCCGGTCTTCATCTTCCTGGTTACGACATCCACCAATCAAAACCAGCTTCACGGTCTCTCGCCCAGCAGGCTCCACCCCCTTCCTGTCCAGAAGCTTTCTAAAAGCCTTGATCTGCAGCTGATGGTCTTTTTCAGGCCGGAACTGACCCACAGACACCACAGTGTGACACTTCTTTCTCTTCTTCTCTTCATCCTCATACCCTATAGGGACGTCCAGGAAGGCCTGAACATCACATGGTGGATAGACTACATTGGTGCGGTTAGGAGCGTGCCACAGAGCCAGAATGTGACCTAAAGTCCAGGTGGAATTCACCATGACTACATCACTACAGGAGCCGGCCAGGCCGTACAGCAGAGCAAACACACAGTAGTAAATCACTTTGATGGCACTCAGTAAAGGGTTACTGGAGATGTAGTCTGCATTATTGAATCTAGAATGAAGATATAAGAATGCATATATTGGATTATATATGTCTATAGGCAATTTGTAGCAGCAGCACAAGTGGTTTTGTACAGTTAAAATTAAAATAGTTGGAAGCAAATGAGACCAGAAGCAAGAAAATCTACATATTTACTTGTGCTTTTGATTAATATAAGGAGTCCCTGCTAAATTAACGTATGCCTTTATTCTTTAAAAAAGGATTAATTGACTCCAAACCTTTGAACAGTAGTGTAAGCAAATAAATAATCATTATCTAGTAAAAATATAGTCATTACGTAGCTCTTTTAACCTCTGCATCAGCCACAAACTAAGCTTTTAAGTCTTTAAACATTACACATTTACATTTAATTTAATAACAATAATGGGACTTTCTTGGCTAACCTTGGGTTTCTTTCTCGAACAACTGACAGCATATCAGTGCTGATGGTTGGGTAGTGCACATAGCTTCCCACTTGACAGCCACCCAGATAACGGAACACCGGCAGGGTGAAGGCATAGCCCATTGAGTCAATGTAGAGGTCTGGAACAAACTCGGTCAAGGCCTCCCACCCCAGGAAGATGGAGCCCACGCTCTGCCCCAGAAGGGTGAAGTGTGGGTAAAGTTTGGCCTCCACCAGGAGACGATGGTTCAGGAACACAAACTTAACAGGTCGGGGCAGATTGATGTTGAAGCGCCGTCGTGCTCCATCTAAAATCTCTTCTGCGGTCACACCCTGATCACCCGTGTAAACCACGAAGGAAACATCTTGGTACCTGTGTAAATATAGGGGATTAAATAGGGAATGAATGCAGAATTGTCGTTGTTTATTCTTTGACGTTTATTCTAAAGCCCAGCCCTGATGATTTTAACATTAAAAAAATATAGAAATGAATGCATCTATCGGTGACATGTCATGCTAATGCAGAAATAAACAAATATATCTTTCCATTGAGCATACACCAGGAAACAATAAGGGGACAAATCATTTCGCAAGGACTACATCTCTGACCCATAAATGTCTGGCCAGATAAATGTTACACTCTTAAGAGCCAAAATAATCTGACCTGTTTTGAAGAGCACGTAAAGCGCACCACAGCACTCTCTCCCCTCCTCCTCCTGCATTGCAGTACGGGTGGAAGAAGGCCACGGCGGGCCTCTTGTCCTGAGCTCTCCTGCTCTTCCTCTTCATCTGCAGCCATGTTCTCACTCCCATGATGAAGAGAAAGAGGATGGCTGTCAGGACAAGACTCAGATAGAAACATGGCAACAGCAGTGACCACAGTAACCTGTGGAAGGCAAAAATCACATACAGTAATATGTCTTTCTAATATCAACTGGCATACACTGTTTCCTTTCAAAAATGATAATCAACTATAAATCAGCCTTAAAAGTCAGTACATGATTAGACAAGATCATTAGACAATGTATATTTTTACAGCTTTTTCTGTAATATATTAACAAGTTCTATGTCTGCTTTTATGCTATTTTATAGTAATGAATGTTTGTGTCTATATCGATCTATCTATCTATCTATCTAACTAACTTAGATAGGCTAGATTTCTATAAATTGGTTTAGGACAAATGAGTGATATAGCTTGTTTCATTTCAATTAAACTTCACTTGGGAACGTCTTAAGTATTAAAAAAATTCTACACTGCAGATTAATATACACAAATGTTTAACTGATAACATCATTCATACATTAACACAGAAAATGAACTGAGCTAATCATTTAATTAAACATTCATCCTGTAATAACGAGAATTTGGAGTTCACTTATCAGGCAGCGGCTTTAAAATCTACACAATTAATAAATAATTTTAAATGTTTACCTGATTAAATCGCACAGACAAAAAGACAGGTGATCGTGCGCTGACATCTTCCTCAAATATGACAACACAACACGTCTCTCGTCACAACCCGGAAGCGCTTACCAGGTCTTCTTCTTCTTGGTATTTTATTAGCGGTTGACAAACAAAAAAATGGTGTATTACCGCCACCACTGGTGTGGAGTGTGGATCAAAATGATTACCTCCCTTCCCCATTCTTTCTTTATTTAATTTTTTCTTTCTTTTTTTCCCTTCCTTTTCTTTTAATATTTATTTATATTCTCTCCCACAAATTCGTTATTTTATGAAACTGAAAAATAATATTATAACATTCATTACCCGAGTTATTTTGCAAAACATATCTCAATATAAACTGCATTTTTATTTTCTCTCATTTTCCCCTTAAATTCTTCTTTCATTCTCATATTTCTGACAGTACATGATTACATGTTCCACTGTTTCCTCTTGTCCACAGAACACCTTCCCGTATCATGTTTACCCATCTTATAAAGTGTACTATTTAATCTTGTGTGTCCAAACATCAACCTTGATCCTACTACTTCATCTCTTCTGTTTCTTCATGCACATCTCATCTCTCCCACTTTCCTTTGAATTCTATAAAACCATATCGACCTTTTTCCTCTTTATCCCATTCTTTTTGCCACCTTTCCTTCAGTCTTTTCCTAACAATACCTACTCTTGATTTCATATTTACTTAAATGAACCATTAAATTGATGTCACTGTTTTTAACCACTTCTTTTGCCTTTTTATCTGCCTTTTCATTTCCTTGGATACCAAAATGTGCAGGCACCCACAAAAATACGCCTGCAATCCCCATCATATGAATTCTGTATAGTGTTTGCATTGTTTCCATTAAAATGTCCGGTCAACTTTACCACTGGTCGGATGTTGTAGGTTTTTTTGTTTGTTTGTTTGTTTGTTTGTTTTTACTTCTTCTGGCGTCTCGTTTTCGCCATCTACTGGTCTGGAGCCTAATTTATAATCTGGTTTATTAAATATGTATACATATATATTTGCTGTTGGCTGCCACCTAGTGTTAAGCATTAATTTCTAATTGGGTTCTAGCCTATGTGTTCTGCTAATCGCAGAGAAAGAATGTTCTCCGTAACACTCGAGATGGAACGACACTTTTTTTTTAAAGATTAACCAGCAAACAAACAGTTCATGATCAATACTGGCCTCTTACCTTGGCTACATTATTGCACAAACTATTGGGAGACAGAACAAAAACATGAGGCCCCCAATACAACTGGTTTACTTATGTTTTCATATCTTCTTTGAGAAGTGTATCTGCAAATCAGAACAGTAAGTCATATTTTTTGTAAAAAAAATTATGCTATATACAATCATATTTTTAGGTTGATGCTGTAGAAACACCCAAGACTGTTGTATTTCAGCATTGACTTATTGTAATCAATGTAAAACCTCACTTTACAATAAAATAACAAGAAACCCTGCTGTTAATGAGGGGGGGAAAAAGATTTCACAGGTTTTTTTTTATGTAGCATTTAAAATTATTTCCTGGGTAAAAGAATAATAATAGACAGTATTTGTATCTCCATCTTTTACATGTGTATATATAACTTAGTAGCTTCACGATTCGGCTACTTTAAGTAGAATAGAACACATTGTTGATAGTTGAGATGTTGTGACAAAAGTTTGAAATGAACATAACATTCTGACTGCTGAATTATTTATTGTGAATAATTATGTGCAATTATGTAGAATGTAGTTATGTGTCAAAAATATTTACACACAATGAGAATTTTTCTTATAAAGAAACTGTGAATAAATTAGATATATTACTAGATATAAGAACTAATATTTATATATCGTAGATCACACACTTTTTAGATGTATATGATACTACAATAAATGGCTGCAGCTGTTCCTCTCTTCACACACAGTGACCAGGTTTTGTCCATCACTGTATCCACACAGGATCATGTGGACACAGTGCAAAACTTAACAAGTCACAATGAGGTAAGTGGGTGTATTTGTTGCCATATAGCCTATTTACTGGCATTCTGTCCGAGAATGATTGTGAATATATCAAATATGTTAAGAGATTTAAAATCTATTGTGTGTTTTGAGTAAAGTAAGAATGATTTTACAAATAGCCTTCACAATATTTGCTGTTCATTGATTTGCTTCATTGAACTGACCCTCAGACTGGTCCTGTGAGTTTCACTTAACATGTGATCTTGTGTTCTGTTCTCGTGCAGACAGAATTGTGGCAGCCTGCTTCACCAATTTACATTACAACAAACTCTGAAGTTCACCTTTACATTCGCTCAACTAGTGTGAAGTTTGTCACTGAACTCCTACACAAACATGCCATTACTTATAGGCAAGTTAAATAAGTGGAATAAAGACTGTATGAACATTTAATCACCTTGTTGTGTCGGGGATCTATCTGATTTAATTTGAATTTACACACACACACACACATATATAAATATCATTTATTACATAACTCACATATTAGTCTTTGACAAGCTACACGTTTTTTGGTTTAAATAATAAACTAAAAATCTTTAGTTTAGGTCAATATTTGTAGATTTTTTTTCCATTAAAACTAATATGGGGGAGTTAGATTTGAGTAAAAGTATTTTTAATAAAGATTTTGATAAAAGTAACACCTGTAACTTTTTTAGAATGAGTGTTATGATTATTTAAATGTCTATTCACATTTATATTTACTACTAGTAAGTTCTTGATTCATAAGACTCAGTTTGTGCTTTTGATATTTTGCCAGAATGCTTTTGGAAAACACACCAGCACTAATTGAGATGCAGACCAGAAATGATTCTTCTGATCCCCGGAGTGGAGGCGTGTTTTATGAGAGATATCATTCTTTAGAAGATGTAAGCTGACAAAAAAATGTCACCTCAACTTTTTTATTCATTTAACAGAACTTTTTTTTCTTCAAACATTCACAATTTTACCAAACCTTTGTCTCAGATCTATTACTGGATAAACAAGACCAAGCAAGAACATTCAGACATGGTGAAAGTTATTCTTATTGGGTCATCTTCTGAAAAACGACCACTCTATGTTCTAAAGGTACATTGTACTTAAACTTGATTTATATTCTAAAGATCTGAGATTTGCTTGAATGAGTCTCTTTCTTAGAACACATTACAGACACAGTCACAGTTAAAATGTCTATTTGTCTGTCATCATGTTGCAGCTTTCTGGCAGGAGAGATGAGGTGAAGAGGGCCATGTGGATAGACTGTGGTATTCATGCACGGGAGTGGATCGCTCCAGCCTTTTGCATGTGGTTTGTCAATTATGTAAGTAAAAAGTGTTTAATCTCCCTTCAGCATTATCTTACCCTAAGCTGTGGTATAGTGTGCTTTAAACCACTTTTCTTTGTTGGGAGACAAATGTTTGGATTTGTTGATGCTGCTGCTGTTTTTCAGGCACTAGCATTTTACAACCAGAACACTGAAATCACTGAGATTTTGAACAATATGGATGTTTACATCTTGACAGTCATGAACCCGGATGGATACAAATACACATGGACAACAGTAATATGATAAAAATCTCTGAAACTTATATTTAAAAAGTATAGCACAGCATCTTCTTTGCTTTTATTTATTATTTACTTAAACAGGATCGTATGTGGAGGAAAAGCCGCTCAAATAATGAAGACAGCGACTGTTTTGGAGCCGATCTGAACAGAAATTTTGATGCAAACTGGTGCAGTAGGTGCAAAATAATTCATAAAAAAAATTAAAGCTGTGTCCCAATTTGTGTATGTACTTTTTGTGAAGACTTTTGTGTGTAGCACAATGCACGCTTTGGGGACATACCACTGCTCTGAATCCTGTCGCCATTTAAATCACCCTGTCAATTATCTTGTCACAATTACACAAGGACATTTTAGTTTAGAATTGAAATCAGTGGTTTAATTCATTTACTGTGTTCTGCAGCAAAAGGGGCCTCCGATAATCCATGTGATCCTACATATTGCGGTCAGTTCCCGGAGTCTGAACCAGAGACCCAGGCTGTGGCACAGTTTCTGCGCTCCCATAAGGACACGGTCAAGCTGTACCTGTCCATTCACTCCTACTCTCAGATGCTCCTGTTTCCTTACTCCTGTTCCTATGATGAGATTCCTAACCACAACGAGCTAGTGCGTGAAGTTAATACATTTGTAGCAGGCCATACCAGTACAAATTTTAAAGTAAAAAAAAACTAAACAAATTCTAAGCATATTTCTGTTTCTTTCTGACAGTATGAACTTGTTAAAGAGGCCTCAACAAAGATACGCAGATATTACAGGAATAACTATAAATATGGTCCTAGTGCAAAAACCATTTGTAAGCTTTTTGTCTGTTCTTAGAATACAACACTCTGTATTTGAGCTATTCCACATTTCTTTGTTATATAAATATTCTGTGTTTTCCTTTTAATAGATTTAGCCCCAGGAGGATCTGATGACTGGGCCTATAATCTTGGGATAAAGTATTCCTTCACCTTTGAGCTTCAGGATCGTGGTCGATATGGGTTTCTTCTTCCTCCCAGCTTTATCCCTCAGGCCTGTAATGAGGCTCTGCTGGGAACGAAGATCATAGCCTTACATGTGATCAAGAAACTCAATGAAGAGCTTCCATAAACAACCAGATCACACTATAACTTTTACTCTTGACTAAACAAAATGTGCTAACAGCCGTAGAGAAAATGCAATATTTGTAACAAGTAATAGTAATAAAAGAAATCTTACATTTGTGTTAGTGAGGTTATTGTAAGTGTGTCCTAATACTGTATATCAAGTTAACTATCACAGTTAAATACAGTTATTTGTACCAAAGTAAAATACTTGAATATGAATTGTTTATGTACAGTTTGTGACGTAGCTGCTGTCACAAGTAAATACAGTTCACTGCTTCTTCTTTCAATAAAAAAATTCAATAAAACTCTCCAACACTGAGCTTGGCCAACTTCAGAAAATAACATATTTGATCTAATATTTGATTTAGTGTCTTAAAAGATGAAACAAAAATAGTAAAGATCAAACAAATCATCCAATCTTCTGTTCTATAACAAGTAACTAAATATTGTATGAATTGTGTAGTGGAATATAGCCTTAAGGAAATTAAACAAAATAAGCAGCTTCATTTAATTGATAATCCCTTAGCCTGTAGATATAAACGGATCTCAGTCCAGCGCTACCTCGAAAAGGGTGGCCACCAAAATTAATGTATATACATAATTAAGAAATGGAAACTAATAGTTATGAAAATCTGTTAACCATTTGTTATCTTAACCAGTTTCATCAATGGTGGATTCCGTAATGCCTAATGTTATTTGTTGTTGTTGTTAATATATATATATATATATATATATTTTTTTTTTTTAAAGATGAACAAAGTGTAGATCCATAAAGTAGCCTACTTTCTGTAAAGCCAATGTTTATTTTTTTCATTCACAGATAATAGTCTAAAACTAGTCAATAATGTTATTTATCGTTGCTGAATAGCGCTGAGACAATTCAATTTTTAAATTCGTGCAGTTTACGATGATGGGTTCAATAATCTGCGTTTCGTAAGAAAAAAACTATTTAATTTCATTAAAAGTATCAAATTGCTTCATTTTTCGCATTTATAATTTTTTAAGGCTTGATATGAAATAACAGTGAGAATATTTGATTTATTTATTTATTTATTTATTTATTAAACCTTCAGGCAAACTTAAAACCAATCTGAAGACCGGACCTCCAATTTCCCATAATCCTCCTCTTCTCATAGCTTCGGGAAGCTGTATGTGTGTGGAGTTTGCGTTGTATCGCAAGCATCATGACGGCGGCTAAGAGGAAGACCGCTTTTCAAGATTTTTGCATGTGATTAGGGGGTTATCCTCAATAGTCTGTGAAACTGGACTTGACGCATCATTCATATTCGGGTAAAGCGTGTGTTTATATTTGTTCGCGGCTTCTTCAGCAGCAGTGTCAGCGGGGTCTTTATGGAGGCTTGTATTATCAGTGTAGGCCGCGCGGCTCTCTACAAGTGAATGACACCTCAAAACCTGCAAATTATTAATAACGTTATTCTCTTTTGATGGTGAAATCTCGTGTGCCGTACTGGTACCTGTAGCAGTGATACTGTTAATGTACGTTAAAGAGAGAAGCTGGTCGCGTTTGTGCAAAAGTGAATAATATAACTTGGTGCTTGTGCTAATGCTTAACGTTACAATGTTCGGGTTTGCGCGGACACGATAAACCAAGAAATATTAGGGAAAATGGTATTTATCTATTTATTTATTTACTTTTGTTTGGTAAAGTCACAGAAATGATATCAAATTTTAAACATTATGGGATATTGTGTGGGTGGTAGTAAATAGCTTTGCACGGAGGATCAGCATGCATGATTATTCATTGAGTTGCATATCAATCTCATTGTGTATTGTTTTAAAAAATTGTTGTTACTGGATAAAAAATCTTTCTCAGAAATCTCTAGTGTAATATTAAAAAAAAAATACATATGCAGTAGGGGTGTGACGAGACACTTATCCCACGAGACGAGACACTGGGTTCACGAGAACGAAACTGTTGTATTTAAGTTAAATATGTAAAATGTATTTTATGCTGTAGGCTGAGGTCGAGACCATACTGTCTGAGAAATGTAGAACGTTACACCTTAAAAATACAGTGCATCTGACAAATGCAAAAATGTAAATGTCTTGGTTGAGACAGAGTCCAAGACTGAATTTTCTTTTTCGTGACTCAGACTCAATGCCCTTTTGGTCTCGGTCTTGACTTTGAATCAAATGAGTATAACAAAGCATTCAGATTTATAATGCCTTGCTGTTTTCCTGATGCAGCCCTGCAGAATGTCCAAAATCAGGCGGAAGGTTACAGTGGAGAATTCGAAGACCATATCAGACAGCAGCAGTAGCACGACCACCCCCTCCCGCAGGCCCAGCGTGTTTGAGAGACTCGGGCCAAGCACGGCCAGTAATGCAGCAGAGGTAGGGATACTGGTCACCCACTGTTGTGCTTTAAAAACCTAGTGTGCTGCCTAACTACACAGTGTTACCAGAGCTTAAAAATGTATGAGTGCAAAAGAATGACCACCATTTGCTTCCCTTGCAGACTCATTGTAGAAACTGGTTAAAGACTGGGAACTGCAGTTACGGTAACACGTGTCGATACACACATGGAACCCCATCACGAGGAAAAGGCTTCTCTGGAACATTCAGCAGGTGTGACTTTAGCAAAGAGATGGTGTTTTATACATGTACATACTCCAAAACCTGGCTCAATCCTTGACTTTCGACATGTGTTTGCTGTGCAGGTCAGCCGAGAGGCCCACTGGGGATCTCCGGGAGAGGATGAAGAATAAGAGACAGGATGTAGATGCTGACACACAGAAAAGAGATACAGACGAGCCCACATCACCCACAACCAGAGTACGACGCTTTAACTTTTTATTAGTTTTGAATTTGGTTGATAAAATAAAGTTCTTTGAATTTTAAGTTCTAAATTTTCCTCGTTAGCAGCGAGATTCATCCCGAGGCAGACACAGGGAGAAAGAGGACATTAAAATCACAAAGGAACGCACTCCAGCTAGTGAGGAGGAGACCGCAGATTGGGAAGCCAGTCGCGAAGGTAACAGATTCTCTGAAGTACCCATGATGCCCAGGTTTCTGTCCCTCCACTAAAAGTTCATTTCACCAAAACTTTGATGCTTTGAAAAGTTTATCCTACTTAAATTCAACTCTTCTTTTTATGAAGACAATTATTTAAGGCTTTAATTCAGATGTAAACGCTGATCGTACAGAAAGTCTAAATTAAAGATATCTTAATTTGCCTTTTGAAGCTGAATTAAAGTTATGAATTTGGAACTACATGAAGGTGAGTAAATGATGACAATTTTTATTTTGTGTTTAAAAACAAACAGATGATTTATGTTTGGGTTTTGAATGCGGTACAGTTTTCCCTCTCTCTTTCCTTTGTTGTCTCCCTGTTAGTTTGAGTCCAGCAGTTTTATATTTGTCATCGATTTTACTAGATTCTGATAACGGTGACTACGATTACGAGCTATCTCTTGAGATGAAGAGACAAAAGATCCAGCGTGAGCTGATGAAGCTGGAACAGGAGAATATGGACAAACGAGAGGAGATTGTCATCAAGAAAGAGGTATGTTGCAGGAAATTATAATACATATTTTTGCATATATAATATTGAAAGGAAGGGAATGTTGGTTATTGTGAATTTAACACGTATGTTCCCAAACAGGACCCAGTCCCTAAGACCAGGACCAGTAATACTTCAAAGGACAGGGTAGGTTATTATAGCAAAGACATACTAAAGTGAACATTAATTGAGATTTCTTTTATTATGTAGGTTTAAATACAGACTGTTATCGCAGTTTTTTTTAAAATTATTATTATTTTGGTGTGTTCTTTGTCTGTTTTAGGGTTCCCCTGAGCGCAGCAGTTCCAAGGGGTCACCCTCGTCCCGTAAATCCAGCTCACCCAAACACAGAGCAGGGAAGGGTGGGAACTCCAGCAAGAAAGAGAAGAAGTCCTCTACTTCCTCAGTCATTTCCTCTCCAGTTTCTGACCAGACCAGGGCTGAGGAAACAGACAGCAGGTTGGAAATGCAAATTAGCAGTTAGTTTAAACAGATGTTTATCAATTTAAATACTTGACTGCTCTTAGTTTGTTTGTTTTTTTCCTCACCAGGTCTTCTAAGAGTGGGCATGGCAAAAGAAAAGGACCACGAACGCCCAGTCCTCCTCCACCTGTCCCTCTGGAGAACCCAGTGACTGGGAAGAAGCATAAAAATAAACACAAAAACAAGGAGAAATGTGAGGACAAACCTAAAGAAGGCAAAGAAAGAGGACGAGATACGGAGAAACACAAAGAGAAAAAGGAAAAACGCAGGTATAGTCACCTTCAAAAGAAATCCATAAAGTATCATTACCTATTGAAATTTGGTCCAAAATGTGTACTTTTGTTTTAATGTGACTATACCAGTCTTTCTGGTCTGTTTGGTACCCAGTAAGAAACGGCTGCATGTTCATGTTTGCGCTGAAATATCAGAGGTTTCTGTTTAAGATGTTTTTGCAGTGTTGAGAATTTTGGCCAATCTGAGATTGAGATGGACTTTTTGCTTTAGTACTGAAGTTAGTAGAGACTGCTGCTGCCAACTACTGCGACTTTGCAGTCACAACAACACTTATACATTTGATTATATTGTCATAATGAATCGTATTTGCTAATATTGGTGGTGCTGGCCCTGATAAGTTTGTTTTATCAGTGTATGTGGTAACAAATAGTAAAACAATATAATGTTTTAACCTTTTGTTTATTGCAGAGACCGATCTGATAGTTCCCATAAAGCCAAACGCTCAGTTACATCAGAGGAACGTTCTGGAAGTCTTTCCCCACCCTCAAGGGAAGCGTCTCCCCCAGCACGAAGGAGATCATCCTCCCCTAAACCCACTTCCCAAAAACAGTCCTCGCAGCGGAGGTGAAAAGAGATGCACTTAAATTATTACATGTTAATACTAGGGCTGGGAGATTTAATTGTAGATTCACTCATGCGCATCTCGTCAGTGAAGCCGTTTTTTTGATTAGCTGTAAATCTCAATCAGCCGTAGATCACTGACAAGCTACGCAATATCATCTTCAGAATTGGAAGCGATTCATTTCCGAAATTGCGTAGCTCGTCAGTGATCTACGCCATTTTCAAAACAGCTGATTGAGATTTACAGCTAATCAAAAAACGGCTTTACTGAAGAGATGCGCATGAATTAATCTACGATGAAATCTCCCAGCCCTAGTTAATATAGAATCTCATGGATTCAGAAGTCACATTTGACAAATCTTTGGGAGATACATGAGTTTAAAAAGAAAAGAAAATTATAAAAAATATAAAGGCCATGATTAAAGACAGATATATATATATATTCTAAAAAAATTATGTGGTGGTGGTGTTGTTTTTTTATACAGTTACAAAAATGTTTATTTTGAACATTATATTGATCACATGTTAGACCGATTTGTGAAAAATCATGTGACCTGACAGATATCAGTCAAATCCTTATCCTGACATTTAACTTGCATCAGTAGTTTGTTTCAGACTCATTGTGAGGGGAACGATCTGTTTTATTTTCATATTACTTGCTTTTCGTTCTCAGGTCCAGAACTCCACCCCGTCATCGCCGCAGCCCCTCCCCTCCCTCCCGACAGCACCACTCCCCGTCATCACGCTCGGGCTCCTCAGCCCAAAGACACTCCCCATCTCCTCGTCACAGACGGGGTTCTATCTCTCCTCTTTACAGAGACCTTCCTCCTCCATCTTCATCCTCACCACCTCCCACTCAGCCCTCACACCGCTCCCGCTCTCCGCTCACCCCGCAGAGAGACCCTTCACCAACACCTGCTCCTCGCAAGTCCAGCCCCAGTGCTCGTCACCGCTCCCAGGGCAGAGAGAGGGAGAGGGGGAGATCAGAGCGGGACAGGAGTCCCGCATTGCAAGAGAGACGGCATGAGCGCAGAGACGGTAAGAGACACACACATCACAGAGTAATTACTGAGAAAGGCTATAATCATGTCTTGAACACTGTGAGGGGGACCAACATTTATTTTTTGAAATGAACTGAAATGGAATGAAGATAAAAGAGAAACAGTAAAAAATTGTAACATTTCTATTATAAAACAGTTGTCAGATATTTGTATATTTATATTTAGTTACTTCAAACTTAGTCATTTGTTCACTTGCTGGAATTTTTGTTGGGTTTAGTGATTTGTAAAGCCCAAATTCGTTCATTTGATTGGCCATCTTAAACTGGGGTCAATAATTTGGTCATTTTTAAATATTCAGAGGGACACTCAGTGTCTGTTTTCAGAGTCTTCGCTGACCCACCATTGACACATTTTTGTTGTCTTAACATATTTTGACGTAATTTTTTTTGTCTGGTCGTTCATATGACAATCTAAGTAGTTTTTAAAATTGTATTTCATTCCAGTTATGGAAAAGCTGAATTGTCAGCAGCTATTACTTATTTTTAAAGACATGTTTTGTTATCAATAAAAAACACTATGGTGCTTTATATTTTGTGAAAACAGTCATACATTTTCTGGATTATTATTTGGCCATGTGCAGCTATTGAACAATTTACTCACTGACAGTCTTTTAAATCTCCTGCTTGCTTAATTTCCTCTCTGCCCTTAGAGAGCCGTGGAAAGCGTGAGAAAGACAGCAGTCGTGATGAGCGAGACTATGAGATCGAGCAGAGCTCTTCTCGAGATGACCGTGATGCCAGGGACAGCCGAGACCGGCGTGGTGAACGGGAGAGAAGAGATGTCCGGGACGATCGCCAGCATCGCGGGGAGGTCAAAGACACTCGGGACCCTCGTTCAGGAGAAACACGAGACCGCTCAGGACGAGAATCTCTGGAGCACAGAGAGAGAGATCGGGACCGGGAGAGAGAAAGAGAGAGGGAAAGAGAGAGAGAACGAAATGAAACCCATAGAAAGGAGGAAACGACAGCCCAGGAGGAAAGGAATTATGGAAGAGGACATGGAAGGGAGGAACTGAGAAATGACAGTAGAGTGGACAACAGGAATGAATCTCGAGCTGAAAGAACAGGCAGAGGAAGGGGTCGTGGGGATGCCACAGAAAAAAGTGAGAAGATAATGTTCTTTGTAGGCTACATACAAAAACATTTCACAATATCAAAATTTCACTTCTCAGACAGATACAACAGTAACAACACTAATTGGTATTATTATCTATGGGAAATAGGAATATTGGTCAGATTTATCTTTACTAGGGGTGTTCACAGTCGAATCTTAATTTTTGAATCTTTTGGAATTTTTGTCAGTCATGTGACAGTCATTGCTGATGTTAATATGGAAAAAAGACGCCTCACAGATGCAAACGAGTAAATAATGTTTTATGTTTCCATTAAAAGATTTATTAAACATCATCAGCAACCTAAGAATTCACAACATTTTTGTTTTACTGTTGTTATCTCATTATAACGTTATGTAGAATATAACAATAGTTATTAATGTTCAGGATTTCTGTTCTGAGCTGCGCACACTTATGATCAGTAGAATGAAGCATGGTAGCAGGATTTAAGTGGGATTTCATTCATCTCATATAGAATACCCTTGTTATTTATACAGCATAATGTCAATATTTTGACTATTTGCAAGAAGTGCCCTAAATCCCGAAGTGAACGAGTCTGTGCAGCTCGGAAGGAACTTCTTCATGCAACAGCATGCAGAAACATGACAGCTAAACTCTAAAAATTCACAGCGTTTTATTATAATAGTGTTTTCTTTATGATGTTATGTACATGAGTCCCAGTCGTAGTTATTATATTCCTCATTGTTTGTCCTGCTTGCGCTATGTGCGGAAGAGTTAAGGGCTTAACTGCAGCATAACTCAACCAAATCTTATACAACATAATATAACTTATATATAAACCAGTTGAAATGTTTTCAAATCACCCGTTAAAGATTTAAATGTTGATAATGGATTTTTTAGTTTTTAATAAAAAAAATTATTTTTTTGGCCATAAGGTCACTAAATTCAGTGTAGAGAATTAGAATTAGCTGAACAAAAGTGCATAAAAAGAATTTACGTTTGATCAGCGCTGTCTGTTGCTGATTTGCTTTTGCTGTTCACAACATCAAAAATACCACTTTAAAGCATAAAAAGCTAGAGGAGACTTGGAGAATGCTATTATTAAATGAATGCAAATTGTGTTTTTCATAAAATGTAACGTTTATTTATTGCATTTTAGGAGGATTGCTAGGAGGAAACGAGCTTGAAACATGAATTTTAACTTTTGTGAGTTTTAAAAAAATGCAGGATTGTGATGGTTTTTGTGTTTCAGGTTCTGTTCGTGGTGGTAGAGCGTCACAGGTGGACACTAGCAGTGCAAGTGGGCATGACAGCTGGGAGTCTCGAAGCAGTGGTCTGAGAGAGAGGAGCTCCGAGAGAAATACTGATCGTGATCGCTACGATAATGATAGACAGCGAGTGGAACAGCCCAGAGATGAACGACGGGGAGGACATGCAGAGAGAGACCGCCGTGACAACAGAGAAAGAGGTAACTAAGAGCAAGAGATTTTTTTATTAGGATATTAGCCATCATCTTGGATCTCAATTGCCTTGATGCCATCACACTATGTGTTAATTAAATTATGAGTCTGACAGTCAGTCATCGTTCGTATTATAAAAACAAGAGCACAGAGATGTTGCTAGAAATGTTACATAGAGCAACTTTTGGTTTTACATATCTGTTTTTATTCAGCAGAACAAAGAGCACCTTCTCCTGTCCGCCAGCAAACCCGCAGTGAGGACCTTGATCGTGAAGAGAGAAGAGATGATCGTAGGAATGATCGAGGAGATGACAGAAGAGATGACCGCACCCGTGAGCGAGTGAAGGACAGGGACCGAGAAAGAGAGAGGGAACGGGAAAGAGAGAAGGAGCGAGAGAGGGAGAAAGAACGGGAGAGAGAGGCTGAAAGAGAGCGTGAAAGAGCCAGGGAGAGGGAGCGGGAGAGAGAGAGGGAAAGAGAGCGGGAGAGGGAGAGGGAAGAGAGAGAAAGAGAGCGGGAAAGAGAACGGGAGGAGCGGGAAAGGGAGCGAGAAGAGCGGGAGAAAGAAAGGGAACGGGAAAGGAAGGAGAGGGAACGGGAAAGGGAGCAAAGAGAGAGAGAACGGCAGAGGGAGTGGGATGAGAGAGAAAAAGGAAGGGAAGAGAGGCGGGAAAGAAGAGATGAATCGAGAGATGACTGCTCTGCCCGAGATACTCATGAAGAAAGAAAGAACATGTAAGTGCTCCAGTGTTGCAGTCAATGTCTCGAATCGGTCAACTGTGTATTGAGCTGATATAATTGTATAATAGATGCAAAACTGTATGACTTATTTGTCCATGGAAACATACTGGTGCTACTTTACCACTTTACAGTCTCTTTCTTTGCCTTCCAAGGTAACACATTGTTGAAAATGTTATCTGTCTATGTCCGATAAAGATTAGACGATAATTATTTTTCACTTACTTGGCCTTTTAAATTTGTCTATTTTGAGTATGTTAAAAATAAACAAACTTAAATTACTCATTTTATATATGAATTTAGGCATCACTGCAATGCAGTTGGGAGTAGGCAATAGTTCCATTGCTCTTTTTAAAGCAACACATTATATCACTGAGCAATTCATTTCAAAGTTGATTGAAATGTAAAAATACGGGACACCCTAAGCATCCAAATTTGAATCCAGTATCAGAGTTATGTATCCAATATCAGCTTGGACCAATAAACTAAATATCTCTCACTCCATTAAACACCAGCGTTGACTCGCAGCTTATCTGTAGAATGAATAAAAGATTGTTCCATGAACTTTGAATGCTTTTCTGTGAAATTTGGATGCTTAGGGTGTAACTTTGTTTGTTTTATTTATTTTTAAATAAACAAAGTGTTTTTTTTTTATTTTGTGTTCATCAAAGATTCCTGAAACATCAAATAATAATTTATACATATTATATACATAATAATTAAACAAATAATGTTATACACAAACATGGAGCAGAACAACAATTTTTAACATTGATACTAGTGAGATATTTATTTATTTATTTATTTATTTATTTATATATATATATGTGTGTGTGTGTGTGTGTGAATGTGTATATTTACATATATTTGCATAGAAAGCTGTTTTTTTAAACGGTAAAAATATTTCTCATTACAGTGTTAACTGTATTTTTGATCAAATAAATGCAGCCTCTTCAAGTACTACAGACGCCTTTCAAAAACATTTCAACGCTAGTGTGTTAACAGATTAACATTAGAAAATTTCTCCGGCGTTTCAACAATATTTGCCTTTTGGTTTGT
Source organism: Enteromius treurensis (assembly GCA_032275025.1). Taxonomy (NCBI): domain Eukaryota; kingdom Metazoa; phylum Chordata; class Actinopteri; order Cypriniformes; family Cyprinidae; genus Enteromius; species Enteromius treurensis. The sequence goes on from JAUCMU010000001.1 coordinate 13,630,542, forward strand.
TTGCAGTCGTAAGAGACATCGTGTTGAGAACACTCCCAGTCCACGGCCATCTCCTAAAAGAGGGCGAGATGTGAGCCCTGCAGACAGTGACGGTTACAACAGCACTGAGGAAAAAGGTAGGAGTTCAACTGAGGTTACGTTTGCACTCCTCATAGATCTGTTGTGTACATGTTGAATATTTGAACATTGTTTCAGGTGATAAGCACCGATTGTTGAGTCAAGTGGTTCGTCCTCAAGAGACTGCCCATTCACCTGTCCGCTCTTTTACTGAAGATAAACACAATCGCTGGAAAGATGACGAGCGCCGTGGGGATAAAAAAGAAAGCCGTGGCCGACATGAGGAGGTGGATACCCGTATTGAGAGAGCAGCAGGAAGAGGAGCAGAGCGGCGTGGGGAACACATTCCAGAAGTTTCTGCTACAGTCATCTCTGACTCCAGAAGAGGGAAAGAGCAAAGGGATCTCCCTCCTGCCACCCTCACTCCTCCTCCTCCTCCCATAGAGGACAGAGAGTCTTTAACAGCTGTTCATGAAGAGGGGAAGAAAAAGACTAAATCTCAGAAGAAAAATCTGAAGAAGAACCGTAAAGAGGAGGAATCTGTTGGAGGGGAACGCAGTAACCCTGAACCCCCGTCTGCCTCCTCTGTAGCCGAAGCCCCCAAGGCTCTCCTTCCACCCCGCAAGACAACCAAGAAGAAGGCTTTAGAAAGGAAGCGCAAACGCTCACGTGGTCCCGAGTCAGATGTTTCTGACGACGAGATGATCGCCAAGCATCCCCTCAGCAAGAGGCGACGAGGTCCACACACACCTCCGCCAATCAACAAGGATGATCTTCCTTCCCAGAGGGCTTTAACGGCTGGACAGAGTTCCCTTTCTGCTAAAATGGATGCCAACTTCAGCGACTGGTCTGATGAGGATGTACCAGAGCGAGGCGAGACCTCCTCTGCCTCCCTGCCATCCGATAGACCACCGGAGCGGCTGCTTTCCTCTGAACGTGTCCCTAGAAGGGGTGCACGTTGTGGCGGTCGGGACCGTACGGACCCCCCCATCGCCCCCCTGCTCCCTGATCCTCCAATGCTGATACAGTCTCTTCCTTTACAGCCGTTACTGCCACAACACATGCTGCGTAAGCCGCAGCAAGCAGACATGCAGCAGCAGCGCAGCAGTAGCATGGGGAGCAACCAAAGCCGCGCTTCTTCGAGAAGAATACGCTCGCCCTCCAATGAGCCGGCCCACCGTGACGAAGGCCCCCAGGGACTGAGGGCCCGCAGAGGTCTCATGCAAGGTGGAAATTCTCGGGAGAGAGAGAGGGAGAGGGAAAGGGACAGGGCAACAGCCAGTGAACAGCTGGGTGGGGAGAGGAAGTCGAGGATTGATCAGCTCAGAAGAGGAGAACCCAGTCGAAGTACTTCCTCAGGTGAGCCCCCTTATAAAAGCTTGGAGTTTTAAAGAAACGTTCGGTTAGTATTGTTAAAAAATATATTACAACTGGGAATTTTAGTGAAATGCTATCAAATAAAAAATCTGAATCTGAAATGATTTGACAGCTGCAACACAATCCAAAAAAAACTAGGACAGAGGCAAGTTTAACAGTGTGTCGTATTAGCGGTCGTTTTGATTACAGTGTTGAATTTTTTAGGAATTGGGGATACTTGTTATGCAAGTAATAATTTTGCCCAATCTGATTCTTCTTTCTTTGATGAGCCATACATTTTCATTAGGAGACAGATCTGCTGGCCAGTCTAGCACATTCACTTCGTCCATGAAACCATACTGTTGTGGCCCATGTGGAATGAGAGCTGGCATTGTCTTGATATAATAACAATCCTTCCCACGAAAGACGACATCTTGATGGCAGTATCTGTCTCTGTACAATCCCAGTATATGCCTCCTTTTCAATAGTACCTTTGCACATATGCTAGTCACTGGTGCTGTTTGCTTTACTGCACCTCCATACCATGACGGACATTTGCTTTTGCTTCTGTCACTAATCCAAGTCTGGATAGTCCCTTTGGTCTTTTGAAACTGAGAACTCAAAATCCATTTTTTTCTATAACAAGTTGAAATATGGACTTCTGGTCTGTCTGAGATGAGCTCTGGCCTAGAGAACCTGGTGGCATTTTTGTGGAGATGTATAGCTTTCTCATATTCAAGTTGCATTTCTTGATGCAGCAGCATACTGTGGAAAGTGACAGTGGTTTTTTGAAGTACTCCTTTAACACCACAGCATGACATTATTTATGCACTACCATCTGAGAGCTCAAAGGTCAAGCCCATTCAACTTCCACCTTGCCCTACATGTTGTGATTTCTCTGGATTTCCTGAATCTTTTCTCATTATGGAAAACAGACACTTTTTAAAATGCTTAAGACCTCGTTTTTGTTTGTAAACTCTGGGGTTGCATTTCACTGTAAACACAACCAACATGGAGAATTGGTGTGGCTGCCCTCATTCGCTCTGCATATCCATGGTTGGGCCTGCATGAATGGTCATGTGACATGCGTTTTCAGTTGCGTAGTGATTCTAAAATGCAGCGAAAACACCAGACGAGGATCATTTTTATTTTAAAATGAAAGAAAAAAAGCACACTAGTGTAAACAGGGCCTGGATGATGTGTTTGTTACAGTTGTTTGTCACTTTTTATTGTAACTCTTAAAGTTTTGAATTCTCCATAATATAAGCTTTTATCGGCTTCCACAGACCGGCAGGACTCCCGGAGTCACAGTTCTCGCCGTAGTTCACCGGAGTCTGAGCGTCAGGCTCGTTCCAGAGCTGGCTCCTACGACAGCCGCGAACGTGACCGGGAACGAGAACGCGATCAGTTGGATCGAGAGCGTGAGAAAAAGGATCACCGTCAGATGCAAAATCAACCAACCCAACAGCGAGACTGGGACCCGGAACCTCGTGAGTGGGGTGGGCGGGGCAGAGAGCCCCTCCTCCGAGGCAACCGCGAGCCAATTAGAGAGAGAGACTTGCGGGATATGCGTGAAAGGGAACGACTCATACCTGAAGGGCTGCTGGCACATGAGCGAATGGATCGTGAGCGTAGTGAAAGGGACCGTGAGCGTGAACGGGAAAGGATGCTTCCGTTTGACCTTCAGGCTCACAGGGAACCAAAGAGCAGATCTGATACTAAGATGGAGAGGGGAGAGTACGAGCCTCTGTTGCCCAGAGAAGCGCTCATGGATGTAGATAAGCCAACAGACAACTCGCAGCTGCAAGGGGAAGCATCTGAACCCAAAATGGATAGTCTTGATGGTAAGAATTTTTCCTCAACATCAAAAATTGCCAGTGAAAAGAATTTAAGTTTACTGTGTGTTTGTTCTATCTCTCAGAAGAGGAGGACGGAAAGGGGGATGATGCGCAGTCTGCCGTCTCAGGTGGTGAGGAGTATGAGCCAATCAGTGATGATGAACTAGACGAGATTCTGGCTGACAGTCAAAAGAGGGATGAACAGCAAGATGATGAAAAGATTTCTGGTAGGTAACACCATTTAAAACAGGGTCCCATGAAGGCAATCTTAAACCACAGTCAAATAGCCTGCCACAGTCTGATTTGTCCCACCACATTTTCACAAATTCATGCATATTGTAATTTTACTACTATTTTTTTTTTAATGGTAACAACAGTGTGGACTTAGACACTATCACAACTATTTTCACTTCAAATCCACTTTTCAAGTCAAATGAAACATATAATTGATAATTGAGTTTGCACTGTGACTATAACAATAAACAATGAATGTGATCATTAGTAACTTTGTACATTCTATTAAATTCATTTTTACAGAATACACACACTAACATAAACGTAAGCAGAAACTAAGTAATTACTATCCTTTATGCCATATTCATGTTGTTCATAATATGCATGTTCTGTTTCAGGGCCTCTAGATGTGATTGATGTAGATTGGTCCAGTTTGATGCCAAAGCAAAAACAGGAGCCTAGAACTCCTGGGGCAGCCCTGCTCCGATTCACCCCAGGGGCTGTGTTGCTCAGAGCAGGAGTATCCAGACGCTTGGCAGGGTCTCAGCTCCTTGCCAGAGTGAAAGAAGTGTGTTCCAGAGAGTTGGAAGACCCTAAAGGTAAATGTGCAAATCCACTTTTGAAGAAATGGTTCAGTTTGGGACTGGTCACCTAAACATGAACATTTTTTTGAAAGTGTACCCAGCCTTAGGCTATCCATGTTGAGTTGATGAGTTGGTTAATTCATGAGAACAGATTTGAGAACTTTAGTATTATAACGCTTACTTACCAATGGATTCTCTGCAGTGAATGTTCAAACAGCTGATAAAATAATCAGCAGAACCTTGTTTTCACATAATGTGAAAAGATGTGTCAACTGATTTTCAGCGTGCGATGTGAAAGCATCCATAGAAATATATTGTTTTATTCCACCACATCCGAAAGGCCTTAAGACAGTGGTTCCCAAACTTTTTCTGCCGGGCCCCCCTTTTGCAGAATTACAAAAAATAAAAAATACAATACAATAAATAAAAAAGGAACTGGTCACTTATTGTTTTGTTTTTGTTTTTTAAACAGATTTTCTCAAACTGGCCACTGCCCAAAAATGAACATTTCTGAACTTTAGGGTTTAGACTTATTCTCTTATTTATTCACAGTGGGCTCTTGTATCACCCTGAAAACATTTATTTTTACATAAAAATCTAAAGATTTTTGGCTGAAACTGCTTTGTAATAAATATTTTTTATTTTATTAATTAATATAGTCATTTTGTTAGACTTTTTAATTAAACTCAATAATTTTAATAATACTGGAAAAAAATTACAAGCCAATGAAATAACCACGTTTATGGAAAGTAACAATAAAATAGGACAGAAAATATATGAATATTAAATCTCATTTTTTTTTTTTTATTCAGTTCGGTGAAACAGAATCAGATATAATTTGACTAATTATCAAAATAATGTGTAGTCCTACAAAGCTTTTGTTATCGGAGCATACCGTCACGGGAGCGTAGCATCATTTTACCATGCTGTTGTACAGCAGTACAACAGCATGTTACAGCACAGAATGTGGCCCTATTGAAAACATGAACAAGTATACATAGACATTTTTTGACTTTGCTTTTCCTTTGATCATTAGCGGTACACGAGTGAAGCGTTCATACGAGCCGTGTGCAGCTCAACAGAATGCTCATTCATAGAGCGGAATACTGAGCAGAGCGTCACACAATGGGCAGATATTTTGGCGGTTTATTTTTTTCAAATCTCTATAAAAATCGGCTGAATGTACACCAGCATTGCCGCGCCCCTCTTATCAAACTCTGCGCCCCCCAGTTTGGGAACCACTGCCTTAAGGCAGTGAAGCTAAAAACATCTTAAACATCTTGAAGCAAAACAAAAAAATCCATTGTTGTTGATGGACTGGAGGTGTGGATTACTTGTGGATTTTTAAAAATGTTTTTATCAGCTGTTTGGACATTCACATGAACAATTTCAGCGGAGCTTTGTTTTGTTAAAAATTTGTGATTCTTAATTATTAACTCGATCATGTATGACTACACTGATTACCAAAAAATAAATATTTATTTAAGTAACTTGAATCTCTTATTTGTCCATAGATGCTGATAAACTCTTAGAGCATGATCTGGGTGCTCTGAACATGGCTGCGTACAACAGGAGAATGGAGAGGGCCAACCTACTGAGGAGCCTGGGCCCTTGCTGCAAGGCGCTGTGTGCTCGCAGAGACATTGCCATACGCAGACAGCTCCTGAAAAACGACAAGGTGCTTTTATGGTCTTTAATCAGAGGCACTTCTTTTGTATAATCTTGACTTTCTGAAACTGTATTAATTGGAATGTAGGAAGGTGCCTTAGATGATTTTAAAGCATCAAAAGAAGAACAAAAAGAAATGACTATAAATATTTAACTGAGTATTAAGAGAATAGATAAAAATCTCACCAGAGCAAATCTGACAAATTATGTTTAACTCTAGCTTTTAATCTAAATTTAATGTGAAAAGATGAGAAATGTAATATTTTATTTTATTTTAATTCCCATAAGTATTCAACTTTTTTTTTTCTGAATTAAACCATTTTAATGCAGCAGGTCTCATGAATTGTTTGCCAGATGCTGGTGTTAACACAAGAAATCTACACCGATAAAGACATAAAAAAATGTATGTGTAATAAAGTGGAATGACAGGAAAGTAGTATTGAACACGCTTTGAAACCCGTATTGAAAAAACTGTATGGCATGGTCAGATAAGTAGTTCTAAAAAATTAGAATCAGTTTGCTTAGTGCATGTTGATGGGTTAG
>JAUCMU010000001.1:13636921-13651871 GCA_032275025.1 Enteromius treurensis
TCCCATAAGTATTCAACTTTTTTTTTCTCAATTAAACCATTTTAATGCAGCAGGTCTCATGAATTGTTTGCCAGAAATCTACACAGATAAAGACATTAAAAAATGTATGTGTAATAAAGTGGAATGACAGGAAAGAAGTATTGAACACGCTTTGAAACCTGTATTGAAAAAACTGTATGGCATGGTCAGATAAGTAGTTCTTTCAAATTTGAATCAGTTTGCTTAGTGCATGTTGATGGGTTAGAAAAAGTCTTATTTATTCATCTGTGCAAATTTCAGATTATCTGAATTTCATGTGGTAATGGATTTCTTTTTAAATCTTAAGACAAATATAAAAAAACCTATTAAGTAATAATAAAATATTGCAATATAAAATAACTGTTAATGCAATTTATTCCTGTGATGCAAAGCTAAATTTTCAGTAGCCTTCCAGTCTTCGGTGTCACATGATACTTGATTAGCTGTTCAAGGAACATTCCTTATCACTGTTGAAAACAGTTGTGCTGCTTCATATATTTGTAGACATTTTACATTCAACTCGTTTTTAGGCTTTTAGATGAATGGAAAGTTCAATAGAACTAGATATATTTTAAATAGTGGTGTTGAAGTCTTTACTATTAATTTAGCACATCCTTTTCTATGAATTATATTAAGTATTAATTTCTTACAAAAAACCATGCCATATTTGTCTGGAATTTATTAGTCCTTAATAGACTGATGTATATTTTAAGTATTAATTTTTATTGATTGATTTATGTGAAATTAGTTTAATAAGGTGTATATGATTCAGTATTTGGTTTAATGCTTCTGTATTCCTCATGTAGGGCACAACTAAGCAGATCTACACCAGCGCTCCAGTGGTGGACAATGAACTTGTGCAACTTAGTTTACGTCTCTTTAAAAAGAAAATGGCCTCCAGCCTGTCCAGTGGACAGGAGAAGACTGATTCGGCCCCTGCAGCCCAACAGCTCAGCTCCCCGGCAGAGCTGTGCGTCTCCTGATTGTGCTCAGTGAGTACAGTCTGAAAGTACTGATTTCAGATCATCCTCAACCCTATTCATTTCACATACTGAAACTGTTTAACTCAGTGCTGACGGACGACTGCTGCCCTAAACCTGAGGAGAACCACAGAGACTGGCCATAGTAGCCTGTGGAGATGCTGTCTAAGGTTTCACAACCCTTGAACTTTGAACCAGATGTGTGAGAACCATGTACTGCATAAGAACTTTGTAATTTACATTTGTTTTCAAGAAGATTTTTTGTAACATTGAATGTGTGAACAACGGTTGCTGAATGTTTTTGGGATATACAATGGGTACTGAAGATCTACATTAAAATGACTGTATTGGTTATGTTCATCTAACTTCTGTTCCCCTTGTTTCTGTTTTGTTTTAAAACATTTGTGATTGGTCTCAGCACTCTTGTTCTCCGTGATTCCGTTTTATTAAAACATGATTCAACAAGAAAAGGTGGTTTGGCGTATCAACCTTGTTGCTTTAAAGAGATATCTGTGTTATAAACCTATAAAAGTTTATTACAGAGACAGGATGTTGTTTTATTTCAGCCATACTATGTGCGAGTAAAAAAAAGGTTTAGGTTTACATTACTAGTAAACGTGCGAGTGAGTTATTAAAATATTGGTTACATTTAAAATATGAGCCAAATGAGGGATTCTAATAGTTTAAATTTAACAAGGGCATAATTTTCAGGACTTTCATATGATGTTTCCAAAGTCTTCCACGTTGAAGTCCACCGCTATCCCATCATGCTGTTCGTGACGGGTGACGTGTCTGAGGAGTCAGATGCTGCTACGCAGGCAGCGGTTTCGCTAGCGCTTGTGTTTAGAGCTCACCAATGTCTGAATTCTGACACGCATATCTACATTTCACGCATGTAAATACATCTACCGAATCCTTAACTAGTCGGTCGAGGCAAAATGGTCGTGTTCCACAGTTTCCGTGTTGTATTTTTGTTGCTTTTTGTGTGCGGATCGTGGAGTTTCTATCTTCCTGGTTTGGCCCCGGTTAGCTTCTGTGAGAACGATAGCGACAAAAACAGCGACGTACCAGACTGCAAGGTAAATGTTCACAGTAATGCGCGTAACACATGATTTTATTCAAATGTATGAGATGTCTCGTGTTTCTCTGTAATAGGGTCTCTATGTTATGCTGCGTGATGCTAGCTCGAAATGCTATTGCTGGGTGTCAGTTGTGGAAACGCCGTTGCCTTGATAAAGATAACCGCTAAACCTGCTCATGTCCTTTTAAAGACTTTGTATTTCCATAAAACAGATTTTCGCAGGTCTGTGAACCTGCAAGCGTAGATGTTCTGTTCATTCTCATGTGTCACTCTTAAATTGGACCTTGACGGTAAATGAGTAACTCAACGTTAACGTAAGTTCCGTTAAAAATAAAATACGGTATTTGCTAAACCGGTTTTGCTCCCAAACTGCGTTTGTTTTACGCTAAAGGAGACGTTAGGGACTGACAGCTTCATTCTTAATTCAGTTTTCTTTGTAATATTACCGAGGTGAAACACTTAATAATTAAAGGTACATTCATTTGCGTGGTTATGCATTAATGTAACGTTATTGCACGAATGAATTGGATAAATCCCATTAACAAGTTGTAAATGATATCATGACGTCGTATTCTTAATATTTGTTTTCTTACGTGTGTAATGTAATCGTATGTTTTGTTTATATCTATACCTGAGGGAATAGCAGGTAGTTAGGCATATCCCCAAGTAAACTGGTTTAACAGGTGTGACATGTTTTCCCCCTTATTTACATATTCTTGAGGAGGAGAGGGGGGAGTACAATATGTACTCCATTGACAAGCTTACAAAAGTTACTACTCATTTTCATTCAAAAATTAATTGCTTGCAACTGGCTTACTACCATCATCCTCATGATCCGTTGAAATATTTTTTACTTACGATAACAACAATAACTCTAGTAGTATATGACAGTTTGTTGAGGATTATGGTTTACATTGTAGTTGTTTTTCTAAGCCCTTTGTGCTAATCAATTTTAAAGTGAATTCATTTATTTTTATTTTTTTAGAGATGCTGTTACATGAGTAATTTTAAACTTAAACGATTTTACAGAAAGAAGGGATTACTGTGTTCATTTCAAAATTGCCATAACCTTTAATTCTTCTCTTTTTGACAGTCAACAATTGAGCTGTTTGTGAACAGACTGGATTCTGTGGAGTCTGTTTTGCCCTATGAATACACAGCGTGAGTATAAATTATACTGTATTTTATAGTATTTATTAATACTTTTATTTTACTTTTATTGATAGCCATTATTAATTATTTTTTACTTTAGTTTTGGTAATTGTGTTATACCTTAACTGTTTTTATTCGATTTTTAAAAATAAATAAACAAATATATATATATATATATATATATATATATATATATAACTATTCTGGTTTATTTTTATTATGTTTTTTTGTCATTTTAGTTTGACTTATTTTATTTAATTCAGCCAAAGCAAAGTTAGTTTTTGTCATTTGTCAAGCCAATTGTTGTTTTTTATTTATCATTTGTTCATTTTAATTTTTTCTTATTTTGAGCTTTACATCTAGTATAATTATATATCTATAAAAAAAATTAGTTAGTATTTTAGTTATGTAATGGACACTTTTAACATGGTTTTGCAAAGATACTGCTTTGATTTTGCCTCATTAACCAGTTTTGCTTTTAGTAACCTTTTGAGGGTAAATCTGAAGAGGATATGTAAATGTTGTGGAAATGTATCAAGGGTGTTGCAGATAAACTAGAGAGGGAGGGGAGGAAAGTTTGAATGTAGAGACTTGTGTTCACATGGTTTGCACACTGACGAGGGAGTGCCATTAAGTTAACACAGAGGCCTTTCAGTCACTCCACCCGCTGTATAATCAAATGGAGGCAGGAATGGCATAGTCTTCCTCACAAGACATTCAATATGACATAAGCTTTGCATTATTAATCTGCCTTGCGCTTACTGTGTGCTCAAGCTCCCAAGGGTGTTCTAACCGAATTAAGATGAGTACACATATGCCTGTTTTCTATTACTAAAATACATCAACAGCAAAAACAAATAAATGTACAAATGTTTTGCTCAAGGAAGCTAGACAGAAAAGATATTTAATAAAACCATATTGTGTTGGGCTAGCTGGAGGTGTAACCAATTAGATAAATATATTGTGTATGTATAAGGGATAATGTACTGTTGGTTAATCATTATCACAAAATCAATCTCCTTCCGGTTTCTTGTTCTTCAGAGCTTGTTGTAACTGGTGGCTCCTGGGCTTCCAGGCATTAATCAAATGTTTTCTGTTCACAATATACGGACAATATTTGGCTGAGATACAACTATTTGGAAATCTGGAATCAGGGGGTACAAAAGAACAAAATCACCTTTAAAGTTGTCCAAATGAGGCTCTTACCAATGCATATTACTAATAACAAATTAGGTTTTGATATATTTATGGTTGTAAATTTACAAAAAATACTTATGGAACATAATCTTTACTTAATATAATGAATAATTGAATAATTATGTGAATAATTTTTGGGGGGAAAAAAATACCTGTGCTACTTATGACTGGTTTTGTGTTCCAGGGTCACAAATGTGGGTAACCAAATGGTTTTGATTGCCATTGACTCCTATTGCATGTAACAAGGAATCACACTGAGACATTTTTTGTGTGAACTGTCCTTTTAAGACTGAATCCTGTGGCTTCAAAATCAAGGTTTCTAGTCATGCGTAAAAATATGCTCACAGCAAAGCTCTTGAGCGATTACAGAAGTCTCTTTAGAGTGTTAGAGTGATACAAAATAACCTCTGTAGTCCCTTATTGTTTGTTGTTTAGGTTAATAACAGTTAAATTATTTGTTAACCAGTGCATGCTTTTAATGCCCACACACACACACACCAAGCAGTCAACTGTATTAAGAATAGGCCAATCAGATATTAACAATTTTTTTTCACTTAGTTTAAACATTTAATCGTGTCACCTGATTAATGCTTAAACATGAAACGTGTATTTGAAGTGCTCAGTTTTTTGGATGATTGTTTTGATTGTTTCTGATCATTACTTGTTTATTTGTATTTTTTCAGGTTTGATTTTTGTGCTGATCAGGCCGAGAAGCGCCCGTCTGAGAACTTGGGTCAGGTGTTGTTTGGAGAAAGAATAGAGCCGTCCCCGTACAAGGTATTAAAAATGTTCTTGTAGCTCAGAGCTTGGCACCAACAATGTCAAGGCCATGGGTTCAGTGCCTTGGGAATGCATGAACTAATAAAGTGAGTGTAACACAAATAATGTAAACACCCATTATTATAGGGGTTAATGTAATTTGTGTAGACTCTGTAGACGGCAGTAAAACAATTTTACGATTGTCTTCCAAAAAGGAAAAATCATGACGGCTTGCAACAGCCCAATTCTTTGGTGTTCTAATGAGCAAAGATGCAATTATTACTGTGTACACAAATCATGGCAAGACTTAAGAAGTCAGTTAAGAAGAGTAGTCAGCAAAAACAAAGGTGTCCAAACAACACAGAACTACTGCAAACCTCAATATTCTTCTTGAAGACCCTGTTTTCACAAAAACAGACCATGAGCTGCAATTGATAAAAAATTCATCTCAGACACACATGCTATTCCAGAAATATGATGTCATGGTTATAGAACTTAAAAGTTGAATCACCAAGTGAACTTTAATCCTTTCCCTGGCCATGTAATTCACTTGAATAACACAAATTTATTTGATAAACATCATTCATCTTTAAGTTTAAGAAGGATGGAAGCTATATTAAAGGCATTAAAGGTGCTAAAACACCTCAATAACGAAATATTATCTCCTGTGTGTTCACATCATCTTGGATAAAAGCCTCTGTCTTATGCAGCCTCTGACTTTGTCTTTAGTGCAATGCTCGTTTTATTCTGTAATCTCAGTTTGTTTGTTTTTCTTCTAGTTTTCCTTCAAGAAGAATTTGGAATGTCAGAGTGTCTGTCTTAAATCGTACAACACAGAGAAAGCAGATGATAAGGCCAAGCTGGAATTTCTCAAGAAGGGAATGCTCCTCAATTACCAACACCACTGGTGAGTATCAGTACCTCCCTGTACACAGCATTTTAACAAAGCATAGCTCCTCATTACTTATTTGACTCTCAGGATTGTTGATAATATGCCGGTGACCTGGTGTTACGATGTGGAGGACAATCAGAAGTTCTGTAATCCAGGCTTCCCCATTGGTTGCTATGTCACAGATACGGGACGGGCCAAAGATGCCTGCGTGGTCAATGTGAGTAACACTTACCAGACTTCTCATAGGCCATATAAATCTATTGTTCAATGCAAGTTGTTTACGCAGTGGTTTAATTTTTATGCAGGCTGACTTTAATGACAAAGACACCTTCTACATCTTTAACCATGTGGACATCACCATTTTCTACCACGTGGTGGAGAACGAGGCTGCTGGTGCCAGACTGGTTGCAGCTAAATTAGAGCCCAAGAGGTATTTGAGGCTCTTCTAACCAATTATAAAGCAGCAGAGAATGGTACAATTTAGCCAATTAAGATCTAACAAAAAGTAACAATATGTTTAAATATCAAGTTATAGAAGTATGGGCAATTTTTTGTCTCTTTTTAAAGCTATAAGCACACCAACTTGGAGAAACCAGACTGCACAGGACCTCCCATGAGTCTGGGCAACAAGTTCAGTGGAGAAATCAAGATTCCCTACACTTACTCCGTCAAATTTGTGGTCAGTGATTATGATACTTCCATATCAGCCTAAAGGGTTTGTTTACCTTAGAATGAACATTCTGTTATCATTTACTCACCCACAGGTCATTCCGAACCCATTCAACTTTAATTTCATTTCATTTCTGTGAAACACATTTTTTTTCTATTGAATCTATTGAAAGTCTACTTTGAATTTAATATCTGCATATAAACATTGTTGATAAAGCACAGTAGCTTGTGTGTGAAGAATGTAAGAGTGAAATATGGAAAATCACCTGGGCTCTAAAAGACAACAGTGTCATTCATCAGCGATTTCTGCTTCTCTTGATTTAGAAAGCACAATGTTTGCTGGTATTTGCCTACAGGTTTCATTTTCAGGTTTAAAATACTATAATGTACTGAAACACAAATTGGAACATGGGGACAAAATGTACATTTTGGGGTTATTTTACATTTCTTTAAACTGAACAAATACAAAGTATCTTCCCTTTTTATACTAGTTTATGTACATAAAAAGCATCTCATCTTCACTCATGTTCTGTGTTTTTCCACAAGGAGGCGTGCTTGTATCATGCCACATGTTTTCTGTAATGCAGGGGATCTTCCAATTATTATCTAATAAATATTAATCAGTTTTGTGAAATATGCAGATATACAGTATTACATAAACTTTAACCAAAGCTAAAAGTTCAGCTAAAATTGTCATTTTGTTATAGACCAGGGCCGGTTAGATAAAAGGTTAAGACTAGTCGGCTAAGTTAGTCAGCAGTTAATCACAGTTTTTTTTCTTTTAATTCAGTTACATAAAAATGTATATTAGTCTAAGTTGAATCCAAAAAATAAAACATTACTGTTGGCGAACTGCTAATTGGTCAGACTAGCTCTTAAGACACTGTCTTAACACGAAGGCTAAATTTATGCAACTGGCCTACAATGCATGAATGAGTTTGATTGAATATGTTAGGGTTTGTGATCTGTCTATCAAGGGCTTCGTTTATTTGTGAGATTGTAGACCCCTTCTTGTAAAGTGATTTATTTTATCAATATTTCTGCAGAGCTCTTGATATTTTTTTTGTGTATAACTGCTGGTTTGGTGTTTGCAGGAGGACAAAACGATACGCTGGGCCTCTAGATGGGATTACATTCTTGAGTCTATGCCCCACACCAACATTCAGTGGTTTAGGTGAGGGCACATATCACACATACAGCCCTGTCCAAAACGACACACTCAACTTATATATGCATTCTCTTAAACTTCCCTTATGTGTTTGAACTATATATGCATCCTTTGCAAAGCCCACCTTGGTTTGAGCTCTACGGCAAACTGTGATGACCCATGTGAAATCACTAAATTAAAATAAATAAATCTTTTCCACAAAATTAATTTAAAATCCAAGTAGTCCATGAATGGATACCATAGCTTCCAACACTTTTATGATCTAACGGCGCTATCTAGTGGCTGTCTACAGAACAGCTGGCCAATAACTGACCACTGATTGTAGTGAAGGTTTGCATGTCTCTGAGTTCATTTACACATGAGCAGCTCATGACACAGTGTGTTCAGTGTCTTCTCAAACACAATATGACAACCATCTTCCCAAATTTGTATTGAGAACCATTTATAAATCTGTTGTCAACAAAGGAGAAGCTTCCAGTGACTTCCCAGTGGTTTCCTGAAAAAAAAAAAAAAAGGGAAAATTTATATTAATTAAAATCAGTAATATTCCTGTTGTTTTGTAACTAGTCAATTTTCAATAGTCATTTTTAAAGAATATTCATACAGTTTAGTAGTGTAAATCAAATAGTATTATTGCTGTAATAATGTTTGTTCAATTTTAATATAAATATACATTGTATAATAATAATTGGTGTTGGTATACTCATTTTTTTATTTACAGTACAATAGATTTAATTCAATAGATTTAATACTATATTTCTCTATATTTTCTCTATTTTTAATAATTAACATAATAGAACAAAAGTCTTATTTATATTAATAATAAAAGTAATAGTATTGATGATGATAATAATCACCAATGTTGGATTGCGGGGACTGAAAGTATAATTTGTCCTAGGGTCCATATCCCAATAAACCCATGATCTATATTAGCAAATATGTCCTTAAATGTAGTGCTGGGTATTGTTCAAAAAATTATGATACCGATACCTTGAGTTCGATACCAGTTCCTGAACGATACCAATTTTATGAAATCAGTTTTAACAAAATTACCTTATCTCAAAAAAGTTTTTTTTCAGCTTGTTGACATTTACACAGACTCAAAACCTCATCTTCTGAGCCACTGCATACAAAAAAATATATCCAACACAATTAATCAGTGCAAAGTTCAAATAATTTTCAGTTTACACATCTGTTATGCTTCCTTTACACTAGTGCATTATTATGTATTCTTACATTAGCCTTATTATTTTTCCCATGTGAAAATATTGTGTATTTAATTTTTTTAAGGCATAAAGTCCGAAATCACATACTGCTTAAGTAGGTACTACATTTAAAATTGAACGTACTACCCGACCGTTAAAACAGTATGTTCTGTATAGTATGTATGTGGGTAGTATGAATGGAACTCGGATGTACTACATCCGCCATATTTATGTTGTCACGTGTCACGCTTCATGCAGAAAATTTAATCCTTCAATAAGTCATCAGTTTATTTAGATTGTGTTAAACAAGTGTAATTTAATCACAAAAAACAAAGTTTTTTTCCTGAGGTACGTACACTTGAATTGAGCCACGTCTCCACTTTTTTCGAATATGATGCCTCCTCTCCCGGAGCCTCATGGGATAGGAAAGAGTCCATGGTATGCCTACTATAGAATTAGGCCGGAAGCAGTAGGTCATCCGGGTACTTCTCACCTACTGAATTTCGCATGCTATGAATTTGGACATACTACTCGCCTCGCAAGCTGTTTTTCGCGTACTATATAGTAGGGAAGTAAGCGATTTCGGACGCAGCAATATATTTCTGCTGTCATGTCCAAACCGAACGTTTATTTTGACAGCTTGCCATGAATACTTTTACAGTTCTGTGTGTATGTGATATGACGATAGATTTACTCAAATGAAACCGTCAAATGCTCTTGAAGTAACCCTCGGAGCAGTTCTGGAGATGTTATTCATGTAGCCTACTGTATTTGTGTCCTCATTTAGTGAGAAGCAAGATAATATAATATAGTTAAGAGTCATGTGCAGGTCAGTATGCTAGTAAACAAAACCACACACTAAGAGACACGCAGAATTCATCTTTTCTTGTGGTTAAATATTGACAAATACTATTGAAAGCGGGAGTGTGACGTGCACACTTCTGGTCAAACACACTGCCTAGTGCTGCAGTCTTTTTGGCCCAATGAAGTTGATGAGATTAACCCCTTTAGGTATCGAAGTTGGGTACGGAACGATAAGACGTTTTTCGACACCCAGCCCTACTAATCTGTTTAGCTAAGATGTTTTGTTTTCTGCCACCAGTATCATGAACTCCTTGGTCATCGTACTCTTCCTCTCTGGGATGGTTGCTATGATTATGCTGCGAACACTCCATAAAGACATCGCCAGATATAACCAGATGGACTCAGTGGTGAGTTCACCTTAACTGTCACGTCACTGTCTGATATACGTGATCAGGTCTCTCTTAAGACCTTATTGTGTGTTTGTGTGTGTGTTTCGGGAGCCATGTTTATGTTTGCGTGTGTAAAAGTCTATAGCAGTGTTTGATTTTTTTTTTTTTAAGCTAACGAGCGTTACTTAGGAGTGTATACTGCCAACAATGAGGGTCACACTGATGAGGAGAGACAAGTGTATACACACACCTGCCTACACACTTTGCATTCGGATCTCTTTATATATTGTATATTTGGTCCCTCCCATCCGGGGTTAGAGGTCAGACAAGGTCAGGCGTGATACACACATCTGTTGCTTTTACGTGTTTCCTGTGTCTCACCGTGGCCCCTCCCCCGTCCTCACACATCATACTCATTAAGGACAGAGCTAGAGTGACACAGTGTATCATTGGTCTGAGCAGCAGCCGGCGTCTTTCCTTTGATCTCTTTTAGTTGTAATTGGGCTGTAGACCCAAACCCACGCCTGAACGGGGTTCCGTTAGCTCCTGCTATTGTTAAAGCCTCGCTTTTCCACTCCATCTTTTCCAGGAGGATGCCCAGGAGGAATTTGGCTGGAAGCTTGTTCATGGAGATGTCTTCAGGCCTCCCAGGAAAGGCATGCTGCTGTCTGTGTTCCTGGGCTCTGGCACTCAGATCTTCATCATGACATTTGTTACTCTCTGTAAGTATATAGTCGGCAGAGCAATAGAGGAAATTCAAGCCCTAACTGATAGAAAATGACCAGTAACAGATCAAAACATACTTTTCTTTGTTTGCTTTAGTAATTTTCTTAAACATTAAAAGACAAATGTGCAAAATAAATGTACACTACCATTTAAAAGTTTAGGGTCATTTATTTATTTTTTTTAAAGAAGGAGAATGAATGGGTTTATGAGCAGCAAATCAGAATGTTTCTGAAGGAAACTATAGAAATTATGCTCTTTGTGTCTTATACGGTGTATATTTACTGTATACATGTTATTATTTTATTAACAATGTATTATTTTTACTGTGACTGTCAAATAGTCCTAACCCAGGCATTAAAATACTGTATAAAAATGACATTTAAAAAAATCAGGAAATCCTTATAAAATGCAGTTTGACCGATATAAGTCAGATTCTATAAGACAAATTCATTTTATGTTTTTTTGTTTTTGTTTTTTTTACCAAACATATTACTGTTTTACTTGCATGGATTTTTAATAGCTGATTTAGTGTGTGAACCTGGACAGTTTTGCATTAGCTACATCTAAAATATGATATTAAGGACTTTTTTGATTAACATTTTGTGGACATTCTGGACTTAACAACATGTTTTCTCCTGGTAGTTTTTGCCTGTCTGGGTTTCCTGTCACCTGCTAATCGTGGGGCTCTGATGACGTGTGCAGTGGTGCTGTGGGTGCTCCTGGGTACTCCAGCTGGTTATGTGGCTGCCCGCTACTACAAATGTAAGTGCACAGCAGAGGAATGACCTTTGATCTCTGATCCTCCCTTTATTAGGGCTGTCTGCAGTTCGTTAGATTTAATTAGTGTCAGAGGAGCCCTTTACACAAACAGGCAGGCCTACACACCCCTGCTGCTTTTTTGCTTTACTTGTGTTCTACAGCTCGTGCTGAACACAATGAGAGCTTACTCTTCTGATTACTATAATATCAGTTGAAGATCCATCTGCTGAGCTTCGTTTGAACGTTATTCATATGACAGAAGTGTACCTGTCCCTTCGATCTTCTCTCAGTATTTCCTATTTCCTGGATATTTATGAATTTAACCTTCAAGCATTACAACAGCTTTTTTGATACATCTTAATGCACAGGATTGGGGGAAATCCTAGGCACCATCTCAGTGCCTCGTGGCTTCTATGTTTCTCGTTGCTTGACTCACAATAGTGCGACCATCTCACAGAATCAGTCAGAAGAGAGGACCTACATTACAACCCAAACAATTAGTGCTCTAAATGTCTGTGTATGTGCATTATGCATTTTTATCTAATATTATCCACAAGACCTTGAGCATCAGAAGAAGATATTGTGACTTTTATGTGACAGTTTTTAATAGTTTGAATATAGAGATGGTAACTGAAAAATGTTGATGAGTTAAATGAATTAACACAACTGTATCTCACTTTAGAGGCTGATGCATTACAGCTGCATGTTTTTTTTGTATGCTTGTTGAAATGGAAGGTGAACTGGTCTCTTTCTCTAATTCCAGCCTTCGGTGGGGAAAAGTGGAAGACCAATGTTCTATTGACAGCATTTTTATGTCCAGGGTGGGTAAATACAGAAATACATCCTTCCTTTGAGTTGAAATTGAAATGTTATTTCATTAAGCAGTTAATGGAAGATTAAGACCAGTTTGCACTTTTAAATTTTGTGTGTTGACGTGTACCTTAAATATGGCTTGTTGTGAATAACAAATTGGCATGCTTTTCAGGGTGGTGTTTGCTGATTTTTTCGTAATGAATCTGATTTTGTGGGGTGAGGGTTCATCAGCTGCCATGCCCTTTGGCACTCTGGTGGCCATCCTGGCTCTGTGGTTCTGTATCTCAGTGCCCCTCACCTTTATCGGAGCATACTTTGGTTTTAAGAAGAGTGTAAGCTTTCTTTACTTTCAAATTGTTTGGCAAAAGCCTTTTTTTAAACTTTTGGTGTCAAAAAATCTAATTATTCCTGTTACTTTTTTCATATATATATATATATATATGTGTGTGTAATTTTGGTTCAATTTCAGGGCATTGAACATCCTGTGCGGACCAATCAGATCCCCAGACAGATTCCAGAGCAATCCTTCTACACCAAACCTCTCCCTGGCATCGTCATGGGTGGAATCCTGCCATTCGGCTGCATCTTCATCCAGCTCTTTTTCATCCTCAACAGCATTTGGTTAGTGATGATGATTAACAGTTGCTAGAATTCTAATAAAGCAAGTTCAAATTGAGGTTTCGAACTCAGATGAAACCCAACGTCTTTAAAAACACTGTAAACCACTGATTGCAGGTCTCACCAGATGTACTATATGTTTGGCTTCCTGTTCCTGGTCTTCATCATCCTGGTCATCACCTGCTCTGAGGCCACCATCCTCCTCTGCTACTTCCACCTGTGTGCTGAGGTAAGAGTACAGACAGAAAAATCCATGTTACGTATACACATGTGACAGCATGCATATTATGGAGAATCTTGATTGTTGTTGTTTTTAATTGCTTTGTTTACATGTCATCTCTCAGGACTATCACTGGCAGTGGCGCTCCTTCCTCACCAGTGGATTCACAGCTGTTTATTTCCTGGTCTATGCCATCCATTATTTCTTCTCTAAGCTGCAGATCAGTGGACTCGCCAGCACCATTCTTTACTTCGGCTACACCATGATCATGGCACTCATCTTCTTCCTCTTCACAGGTCTGTATGTATGTAGTATTAAGGTGCAGTCACAAGCGAAAGTGCAGCGGCTAAAACCAATCCATTGTCCGAAGCAGGGCTCACACGGATGTCACTTTCAAACCAAGCAGCTTTCTGTTGGTCAGTGCTGCCAACTTGAAAATCACAATCACACAGATTCCTTTTAGGGGTTAAAACTTTAAAAAGACTCAAATTGAGGCAGATTTTTTGGATCAGGTAGGGTACAAGTGATTTCTAAACATTTCAGCTGGTTTATATATATTGTGTATATGATTTATGTCATTTAAGATTTGGTTGGGTTACGCTGCAGCAAAGCCCTTATCTCGTCCGCTCAGAACAGCGCGAGCAGGACAAACAAGGAAGAATAGTAATAACTATGACTGGGACTGTCATATACATAACATAATAATGAGAACACCATTAAAATAAAACAATTTACAGTTTAGCTGTCATGTTTTCAGTTCACAAAAGGAGTTCATTCCGAGCCGCACAGACTCGTTCACTTCCAGAAGTCATAATATTAACGTTGTGCTGTATAAATAGGGAAGTGTATTCTATATGAGATAAATTAAACCTCACTGACTAAAATCCTGCCATCATGCTTTACTGATCATCTTCAGCGCGTGCAGCTCAAAACAGAAATGCGGAAATGCAGAAAACACTATTAACTATTGTCATATACAGCGGGTACGGAAAGTATTCAGACCCCCTTAAACTTTTCACTCTGTCATATTGCAGCCATTGCTAAAATCATTTTTTTTTCTCATTAATGTACACACAGCAGCCCATACTGACAGAAAACACAGTTGTTAACATTTTTTCAGATTTATAAAAAAGAATATCATATGGTCCTAAGTATTCAGACCCTTTGCTGTGACACTCATATATTTAACTGCTGTCCATTTCTTCTGATCATCCTTGAGATGGTTCTACACGTTCATTTGAGTCAAGCTGTGTTTGATTATACTGATTGAACTTGATTAAGAAAGCCACACACCTGTCTATATAAGACCTTACAGCTCACAACGCAAATGAGAATCATGAGGTCAAAGGATATGCCTGAAGAGCTCAGAGACAGAATTGTGGCAAGGCACAGATCTGGCTATGGTTACAAAGAAAACAATTCTGGTTCCTAAGAGCACAGTGGCCTCCATAATTCTTAAATGGAAGACGTTTGGGACGACCAGAACCCTTCCTAGAGCTG
>JAUCMU010000001.1:13657478-13680245 GCA_032275025.1 Enteromius treurensis
CATTGTGAGCTGTAAGGTCTTATATAGACAGGTGTGTGGCTTTCCTAATCAAGTCAGTATAATCAAACACAGCTGGACTCAAATGAAGCTCTAGAATCATCTCAAGGATGATCAGAAGAAATGGACAGCACCTGAGTTAAATATATGCGTGTCACAGCAAACATGTAATATGCAATAATGACGGTTTTTGATGGTAGCGATCAAGGCAGTATTCAGTTTCTTTACGATAACTTAATCTAAATGTTTGAGTCATGATTATGTATATTATCCATGGTGGTGCCGGAAATGACCAACTGGCATATATTGTCTTAGCTTTTTTTTGCCTCACCAAACACTTTTTGTCCCCCTTCTCTCTCTTTTATCTCTCTCTTTCTCTTTCCTCCGCCCACTACAACCACTCGCTCTCTTTTTCCCGTCACGGCTCTTCTGAAGTCTTTGTCCCACCCTCACACTGCAGACGTTCGTCACTCCCCTTCTCCTTTTTTGCCCTCAATCCTTTTTTTTCTCTCTCTTGCAGCCTTTCTTATTTTCGGCCCTCTCTTTCTCACTCCTTCACCCCCTTTTCACCTGGAAAAGAGGGTCAGTTGTGGCCCTGTGTCTCTTGGGGCGTCCCGTCAGATTCTGATCAGTGGGGTGTCTCTTTGTCCTCTTTCATTCTGGTCACAATAGGGCCGTGGAATGCCAGCGTGTCCGTGTCCAATCCTCACTCGCCCCACAATGTCCCTATGTCTATAACGGATCGCACAATCTGGTTATTTGGTTTGCTAGGAGTCAATAAAAACGCAAGGCCTTGAAAAGATGACCCCCGTCTAGCCTGCAAACCCCTCCCAGAGCTTGTACAGGTCCTCCCTCGAATCAGATCCTCCTGTCTCACGTTTGCTTTCTCTTGCTTTATTTATGAAGAAGGATGGATGGTGCTTATTCACTAATTAAGAGGACTGACTCATAGCATCTGTTGAATTTGGATGTTTGTTCCGCTACATCCGCAAGACATCCCGGTCGAATCATCTTTTCATGAACATTAAGACCCAATTTTACTGTTCTTCGCCACATTAAAACTCTTGATGGTGTTGAGTAATTGCAGATCGTGTGTAGTAGATCTTTTGGTAAAGTAGAAGAGGCCTTTGGAAAAGATCAGATTAGACTCCTGAAGTTAATTAATCCCACTTTATCCTGTTTCATACACTACACTGCCTTAATCCTGTCTAATGACTCCACTAAGACCTGTTTCATGTCCTCTGAGATTGTTTTGTAGTTTTGAGGTTTGTTTTTCATTCAAATACATTGTGACTTGAGTGAAATGGTGCCACTGAGGTGTAAATAAGAATGGGAATGTCATTGGGTTCAGTATGTACAGTTAATCTCTGTTCTAACTTGTGGTTAATTATGCAATGAGTCCTAGTCTCAGTCTGATTGACGCTGGAGGGCGGTTGGAAGCGTGGATGATGGGATTTAGACCCTATTGAAGTCACCGAGGGTCCTTGACACCCTCAAGAGAAGCAGCTATCAACTACTTCATTTAAAGCTTCTTAAGAGCTGTTGGACACACATCCTTCACTTTTACCATCCCTGCTTAAGTGTAGTTTATCTGTTCTCTGCTGATTTCAACACAAAGTTAAACTGATTGTGGAAATAAAGCTCTATTCTATTGTATTCTATTTTATTCCATGATGTTATATAGCGGAGCATTGTGACATACTGGTTATGAGATTATAATATTTAAATTAAGTTTTAAATTGATATGGATTGAATGATATTATTTATTTAATTGTGCATGTTCATTTCCTATATTTTATGATTTTTATATTTAAAATTTAACATTTACTTTTGCCATCACTTAGCACTCACTATCTTTATTGAAAAACACTATTTCATGTAGTCTTTTTCTTTTTTTCCTTTAAATATAGCCGTAATTTATTAAACATTTTGAGCTTATGGACATGAATTACTGTAACATTGACTCTCTGCTTTGATGTATAGAAAAGCAGAAGCTGCAACTTGTTCATATCAGTAGAATCTGAGTGTGACGTCAAAAACTGACGGCCCTCAGAGAGCGTTTATGCTCAAGCCCTCAATCTTCCCATTGTTTACACTTCTTTATATACAAAACGTCCTACATCAAAGGTTTATTGTCACATATGCTTCACAACGTCTAATGAAAGTACTTTTTTTTTCTCAGTTCTGACTTATCTTTTTTTTCCAAACTTTAACAAAATACTTTTTTTTCACATGAACCCTTCCCACCTAAATAAATTAAGAAATTAAAATACCAATAAAAGAGCAACAACAACAAAAAAAGACAAATTGACGAAAACTAATAATACACATTTACAAATGAACAATATAAACTGTGTGATAAAGATAATAAACATATATATGCAGGATAATACAATTCAATACCCTTATATATTTAAAGTGGTCTTAACAACATTTTAAAACCAAATTTGACTTCTGAGGCTCTACAGCAGTGAAGCTTGCCGTTTCTGAAGCAGTTGTCATGTCATACCCTAGCCGTGAACCAGACATAAGCATACCATATAGTTTCAACTGTGTGAACCCACAATAACCTGGAAAGAAATTGGGATTATTACGTGAAACAATCTTCACAGCTAGAGACTCCATTAGTGTCCTCTTTGCCTGTGGCTCCAGCATTACTCTGTTAACTTGCGGTTATGTGAAGATAATGCTGCACTAAAAGCTATGAAACACTGTTGTATTGTCCTCCATCACCTGTTGTCCACAGATGCCCGGCGGGTGAGAGCCTCCTCCGATGTGGATGGCCTAAGGCCATGTGTCGTCCATCTTGGTAACCCTTCTCTCTATAGGCATTGTTCCTTGACCTTTAGCCTCTCCAGAGCTTCTTTGGCCCGATCATCAGTTCTTCTCTCCCCCTTCTTTAGCTAAAACTCTGCTGATGGGGGTCATCATGGATATCTTGCTGTGACCTGGTCATATAGCAACAGGTGATAAAATTATGAGGCAAACTGATTCTTCACGTGTGATTCACAATAACTGAATCGTTTAAGAGACACATGAGTCATATTGTGTTGTTTAATATGATACTTTAAATCGGAGTATAAAATTATGGCACTGAATACTGCATGCATTTTCTGGCAGGGGTAAATTTAGGGTAAAAGTATCCCTATTTACCTGAATTTACCTGAATATCTGAACATCAAGATACTGTACATTTACTTCAGATGCAAATTGAGTTCATACTTAAAACAAGAACAAATACCTGTCAATGGTGTGTGAAAACATGTTTTTCGTTTCAAATTAAAAAGATTTTATTGAGCCTATTTGCAGATATTTGTTCTTTTTTTAAATCATAAACTTAATTTTGACAAGTTTACAGAAAGAAGAAAAGGCTTATTCTGTCACTTTGCTTCTCAAGTAACATCTTAATTTAAGACAGAAACAAAAAATCAAATTTTTAGTTTTAAGCTGCTTTTCAAATTTCATTTTTTATTTATTTATTTTTAGTAACACTAAACATCAGAGATCTGTTATATACAGTTTTCGAACACTGAAACATTGCTGCTGATACATGACATTTATATCTTGACTATTTTACTTCTTGAATTTTCATTATAAGGTTTTGAAAAGATCATAAATTTACCTGAAACCCTACATAAAAAAAATGGCATAAAGATGTTATAACCATGTTATAACAAACACTATTTTTAATATGGTTAAAACGGTTTAATAGGCTAAATAACATTTTTAAAACTATTCAAATTGATCCAAATTATATTATTGGAGATTAATGCTGATTTAATGTTACATGTGTTGATTTAGAAGTCACAGTACCACATTCTCTCCATCACCATTATAATCTCTCTTTTCGAGCTCCCCCCATGGTGAAAAGATCTCCTTAGATCTAAAATATTTAATCTGTCCCCTTCAGTCTGTGTGCCTCTGTCTCCAGCAGAGAGCATTAATTGAAGCTGGTCCTGCACTTATGGTCACAGCTATGAAGGGTTATGGTCAGATGATCACAGCTGCACAGATTTGATACAGCATTACATTGATTCTGGATTGTGTCTGGAAGAAAAAGAAAAGCAGCACACAGCCTAATTTAAACTGTATTTTATGAAAATAATTTGTATTTAATAAGGCAATATATAATTTTCTAAAGTTCTAACAGCTTAGATATGTACATAAATTATACAAATTCACATCATTTTAAGTTAAACAAACAGACACGGTTTGAGAGTTTTATTAACCTGAAATAAATCTATTTTTTATGTTCCATAAGGGCATAAAAATGTATATGGTTGTCGTTTTAACTATTTGGTTTAATTTTATTACTTTATTAAATGTATATTTATTCATTAATTATGCATTAGCATTAAACTGGTCAAAAGTGTCAGTGAAATATTTCTATTTCAAATATATCCTGTTCTTTTGACCTTTTTATTTATAAGATAATCACCTTTTTTTTTTTAAACTGTACATATGCTTTAATATTAATATAAAATGTTTCTTAAACAGCAAATCAATTACTTTAGAGCTGCTTTACAGCAGAATTGAATTTAGTTTGCATCATTGAATCACTTTTTAGTCGCTGTAAATCTTCTTTGAAACTCTCTACTTGACTTTGAATTGAACAGGTATTTTGCCGTTTGTTTTAACTGTATTTTAGATCAAATAAATGCAGCCTTGGTGAACAGAAGAGGCTCCTTTCTGCAACATGTACATTCTGGTTCATAAATCATGTGATTCTGTCATTTGTTCAGCCCAGATTGTATTTTTTTTTACAGTTTACGGCATGGCTAATTTTTACAAATTCCTACAACTTTTGCTGAATCATATATTTTACAAGTTGCCAATTCTTATAAATGTGTACAAATGACCTGCACCTAACCCCACCCCTAAACCTACCCGTCATGGGGTTTTAGACAAATCATACAAATATCGTATGAGTGAGGTCGTACAAAACTGGCAAGAATTATTAGACACCTCATATGAATACGTATGAATACGTGAAACTGTGTTTTATTTGTTTGCTTTGCCCTTCATGTGCAGCTGAACATAAAATAAAGCATATGTGACCCAGGATCACAAAACCAATCTATAATTTTTCTAAATTGAGGTTTAAACATTATCTAAAGCTGAATAATTAGGCTTTTCATTGATGTATGGTATGCTCTATTATATAGAACAATATTTGGATGAGATACATCTATTTGAAAAATCAAAATAAATAAAAATAAATATTGAGTTGTCTAAATGAAGTCCTTGGAAAGGCATATTTCTAATCTAAATGTATGTTTTTGATATATTTTAGTCTAGGAAATTTACTAACATCTTCATGGATCATGATCTTTGCTTAAGTCAAGTCAACTTTATTTATATAGCACTTTTATTACAAATTTAATAGGAAAATAGTGTGTCGATAATGCAAAAGGACAATGGTTAACAGAATTTTCAGTAGTTCATCACTGAATTCAGTAACCTTATATCAAAATACTTTTTAAAAAGATGTCTAAAAAAAAGGTACAGATGGCTTGTAATAAAGATAGAGGACTGCAGAAACCCCATTGTGCCGGATCTCATGCACTCCTGAGAAATGCAGGTGGGACGAGGCAGTGATGCCTGCTGCTGCTGTTTTCAATAGGACCAAACACACAGTGGTTCTGTGCCGTCCTGTCTATCAGTGCTGATATTATGCTAAGCCCTCCAAACTATCCTTTATATTTATGGTTGCCATAGCAGTGTTATTCCTGGGGAGTAGAAACTTCAAATGATTGTAGAGGCTTTTGGGGTTCGAACCTCAAAAATGTGTGCGCCTTTGAGAAAAAGGGACAGAGAAAGAAAAGATGAACTGTGATTATGAAACACTTTTCATTGTATTTATGCAAATGTGCCAGATGTAAGTGTCAGATTTCCCATGAACAGGCTGTCAAGAGTTCTACAGAATGCAATTTTTGTTTTTAAATAGTTACGTTCACACCAATATTTTGGTTTTTGGCTAACCAAACCTCAAATTACAGCTGACTGGACATCTTTTCTGTCCTCCTTTGACTGACCACCAGTCAGTGTTAAGTCAAATATATGCAAACTAGACGTGTCAGCTGTAAGATTCAGCCCAGATGATGCAGCTGAGGAAGGATCTGTTTGTGCTTCTGCACAAGTCTGTAGACGGAAGGGACTCCATCCCTTCTTCTCTCTCTTAATTTTCTGCCGCTCACTTTGAAAGAAATCTCCAACCCAAGGAGTGAAAGAAAAAAAGGGCTTTTGTATTTTTGAATGGCGGAATTTCAGAACTTTAGATTTGAGGTTGCCCCACTGATTTTGCCCACACAGATTTTCACAGAGAGAGAGAGAGAGAGAAAGAGGTTGACAGTGCAGAAACATTAAACAGCATATGGGTGATTCAGCTCATTAGTGTATCTGTGTGTTGCACAGACTAGTTCACTGCATGATGAGCTCATTTACACACACACACGCACACACATACATGCACGCACGCAGATCGTAATTGTGCACGCAGCTTTGCAAATGTGTGTACAGGATTGTGTGGGTTCACACATTTAGCAAATTTCTTAATGGGACATTTTGTACCTTTCATTCAATATCAGGAAGTCGTAGGCTATATTGATTGTCGGCCATGCCATTTAACAGATCCCGGAGATCATTACGCAGATTTAAAATATACACACAGATAGCCCTTGAACATCAATTAAATTATGCGGAATTGAGTTTAGGCTAAAGTTTTCAAACTTCTGGGCGACCGGTCGTTCACGTTAAGTTGGCATCCTTCCAGGATTTGCAAAATTTAAGAATTTAAGATTTAAGATCTAACATAAGCTACTCAGCGAAAATATTTTATTTCAACAAATAAATTCAAACAAAAGTTATCTCCTTTTAGGCTAGGCCTTAAATTTTTATCTTAATAAACACATTTATTCATATGAATTATTATTCAAATGTTTAAAATAATATTTGAGGAATGTAAAATTATATTTTTTAATTATGAAATGTAAAAAAATATATATTTTGAGTTTACTTACCGCCCTTCCGTCACTGGAATTTTGAATGTTTAACTTCACATTTGACATAGTGGGTAAAATATAGCCTACTAAATATTTATAAATATGTCCCTAAGTAGAATACTAAAAGGCTACTTTCAATGAATTTTGAATTGAGCAGATTTTGTTTTTAATAATGGGTGGCGGTAAATTGTTGCATTTCGCTGAAGAGAAAACAACTCTAAAAGTAAGAGCTATTTTTTTTAAACCTTAAAGTGTTCTGTCATAAAACTGCATTTGAATATTATAAAGTATATTAAAACGTAAATGAATATTTCAGAACAAGCCAGTTTAGTCGCCTTCCTAAAGTTTGAAATACGTTCAAAACGGTTCACAGATTATGACGTGCTCATGATAATTGATTTAATGAATCTATTTTGAATTCATTTACAGGTCAGTTGTTAAGACCATGTGTTGGCTGACATTTAACGGGCGTCCATTTCATTTTGTGAAACATGACAGGAAATATAACCAATAAAACAAAATTTGTCTGGAAAATGTGTCGTTTTTTAATAATCTAAATATCATCCTTCGAGGAACAATACCAGCGCAAAATAACTCGGAATTCTTAATGTCTCTTTATTATGTGAGCCTGAGATATTTTAATGGACCAGTGGAGTAAATGTTTTTTTAAATATTCATGAAGTTGAAAAGGCGAAAAGGGTCAGTTGTTCCATTCTAACCTCTTGACATTGTTGATTTTATACTCATGGCATAGCGGCGTCTCTCCGTCTGTGTATGTCACCAATTCACGACTGGCCACATAAATATGTGTCTAAAGGTTAGATATCCTCTGAAGAGGAACAACTAGCCCACAATGGAGAGACTTCCCATCTCACCGCCGTTGTCAGGACAACCCGAGCGGTATCCGTGCCCATAATAAGTTTCAGTTCAAAGCCGGTGACTTACCTCTTTACAACACTCTCATGTCCCTTCCTTCCTTCTCTTTGACTGCTCATTCTGAGACCTAAGGCTTGAGCCCCTGTCCAAATAAGCTATTGACAGAAGTGTTGGTTTTCGGAGACGCTGAGGGAAAGGCACTGTGTTTCCCTATTAACTCTTATTCTGTCAGAGATGATGCAACACAACAAGGTCGAATAGAAGATAGCCTACTTCTTAAAATAGGTTGGGTTAAGATCAAACGGGCCCATCAAATTTAATGACGCAGAGTTCTTGTGAACACTGAGCTGAATTTGAATTCAAAATTGTTTGTAACACGTAGCTGTTTTATCAAACTATTCTGTTCAATTATAAAAAATAACTTCCTCAGCTTGACTCTAGAGTCCAAAAATGCTAAAGGCATTTTCCCTAAATATTACATTTAAAAAAATAAAAAAAACAGCTGTGCATTTTCGGGATTAACAAAATATAGGCTTCAGCTTACAAAACGAGGAGTCAACAGTTCGTTGTGCAGGTTACCATCGCGCGCGCTGCACACAAACCAATGATATAAACATAACATCCACTGACACGTAAAAGGACAACCTACGTTAGTTTATAGCAAAAAAAACTCGGGAACTCTGAAAAATAGTACATGTCACAGTGAGCGATTTATCGAATCTGTTCAGTCAAAAAAGATGTTTTACAAAAGTAAATACTAAGAGAGAATCTTCGAATTCATCTTGTAACTTACTAAACAGGCGTGTTTAAGACAGTTACTTAATTCAAACCAAATAAAGATCTAATTATAAATAATATTGTAAAACAGTGTTTTGCGTTTCATTCATTTTCCTCCACATTGCCAGCTTCTCTCGTAAACGCATAAAACTGGGCGGAGCCACAAGAGCCGTCAGCCCTGATTACTCACGGTGAGTAAACGTTTGATTGGACGAGTGAGCAAGATTTTGGAGTTACACAGACCAATGAGATTCTTGGATTTGGAAAACGGGGTTACTGTCGTGAGGGGGCGTGGGGTGCCCTGGAGAGACCCCAGAGATAAGCGCAGTCAGGAGCGCAAAAACACTCAGTTGGATACACGACGCACAGAGAACCTGCGCAATCGCGTTTTACTTTGGCGCACTAATTGTACCGATGTTCAAATTGTTTCAATTTTTAGCAGCTTTTCCATCGTCTGAAAAGGATTTATTAGATTTGACTCTAACTTCATCACTTGGTATGAGTTTTACGGGCAATTAACCGCCACTCGTTTTATTTATTTACTTTTGTTTTCTTTTTAAACGCGCATCTTGTAATTAAAAACCGTGGTGATGTTACTGGATGCCGGCCACCAGATTTCTGGTTTAGGGGTTGGCACGTTCACAAGGCATCACTCGGCTGTGAGCGAGACTCAGGACAGAGATATGAGTTTCATGGAATCGGCACACATGGGCGCGTTCAAACTGAACCACCCCGATTTGTCCCCGGGCCAGAGCGCAGCTTTTGCGCCCCAAGCAACCAGCTATTCCGCGGCCGCTCTGGGAGCGCATGCGGCGGCGCACGCTGCCTCGTACGCCAGCTCCACGTATAACTCCACCAGGGAGTTTCTCTTGCGCAGCCGAGGCTTTGGGGATTCGACTCCGGGGAGCGGACAACACCCCATCTTCAGCTCCACAGCAGGGCCTCTCCATCACTCTCACCCAGAAGGTCAGGGTCACCTAATTTTCCCTGGAATCCACGAGCAGCACGGGTCCCATCACGGCTCTCCAAACATCCTGAACGGGCGCCTTGGGTTACCCGGTGAGGTTTTCGGGCGAACGGAGCAGTATCACCAAGTGCCCAATGCGCGGGCTGATCCTTACGGTCAATATGGCCTAAATATGGGTATGAACATGACGCACCATCCTGGCGCATTCTTCCGCTACATGCGACAACAGTGCATCAAACAAGAGCTCATTTGTAAATGGATCGACCCGGAGCTTGGTGACCCAAAAAAATGCTGCAGCAAAACTTACAGCACCATGCATGAGCTGGTCACGCATGTGTCCACGGAGCATGTCGGCGGCCCAGAACAGTGCAACCACATCTGTTTTTGGGAGGACTGTCCACGGGAGAGCAAGCCATTCAAGGCAAAATACAAACTGGTGAATCATATCCGAGTGCACACGGGAGAGAAACCCTTCGCGTGCCCCTTCCCGGGATGTGGCAAGGTTTTCGCGCGCTCAGAGAATCTCAAAATACACAAACGGACACATACAGGTGATTATTATTTACTAAAGTTCTTTTTTTTAATGTATGTTGAATGCGGTTTCACACAGCTAGAACTTTGACCTTGCTCTTCAGTAATAACAAACAAATCTTGCGTTGCGCATTGTCGTCTTTTCAAATGCAAGACAAGTCATATTAAGATTAGAAACCCTATAGTGACGTTTTGTTATTAAAACGGATGGTTTTGTAAGTGTAAATTGCTCTTTAATTTGAATGCGTAAACTGCGCCATCATCCCTTTTACGCCCAGTAGTTGAGAGAGTAGTTGTAGTAGTAGCGTTCATTCATTCTGTGTGTAAAGTTCTAACCCGTGTGGTAAAACGAACATATTTTGTCTTTCAGGAGAAAAACCGTTCCTGTGTGAATTCGACGGCTGTGACAGACGTTTCGCCAACAGCAGTGACCGGAAGAAGCACATGCACGTTCACACGTCTGACAAGCCATATCTGTGCAAACTGTGCGACAAGTCTTACACTCATCCCAGCTCCTTAAGAAAACACATGAAGGTGAGAATTTAAATCATCTGACAGCTACTCTCTGTTCTCCATTGCCACGTTTAGTCAGAACAAACTGATTCGAAGTGTTCTAAGTGTGTAATGCTTTTTGTAGGTTCACGAGGATCAAAGTCCGGTGGTCGACTCCTCTCCCGCTGGAAGCTCCGGGTACGAGTCCTCCACTCCCTCCAGTTTGATCTCTCCGTGTTCAGAAACGCACAGCACCATGTCGCCGGACTCTGCCGCGCTCAACAGCAGCGGCCACGGCAGCTTAGCGTCCAATTTTAGCGAGTGGTACGTTTAAGGACTCCGCCAAAGACTGCATATAAAAGAAAATATTATTTGTAAATAGTAAATGAGGGTTTATGTTCTCAACATGTCGAAGATCCAGTGTTGCACTGTGACTCAAGGAAAAGTATAATGTGACTAAAATGAAGGCTGTTAATATGAAGAATAAAATGTCCTTTGGTAATTTGCCAAAGACGAAGGATGGATGTATTTTTCTGACTGTATAAATGTTTTACAGTATGGTCGTGTCAAGTTACGATGTTTGAATACAATATTCCTGTTATTAGAATATAGAGTATTTGACGTTACATGGTTGTTTTACCATAAAAAGTATTAACGGAGATCCTAAGTGCCGAAGTCTAATGTTGTGCGTTAAAATGGACACAATTCTGTGAATGTATATTATTGTAAGAATTATTTTCATGTATGTTACAGATATCTGGAAATCGTCCACTTCGAGTAATTTTGAGAAAAGCTTCGTTTTTAAATTATGGTATAGCTTATACTTGATTAAAAGTAAAAGTACAAAATATTTATGAAAAACTCCTCGAAATGTGTACAGAATTGTTTAAAGTGTTTGTACATTGTTATTCAGTTTTATGATGTACTTTCTTCCCATAACTAATGCCAAACCGCAAAATGAAGGAAAATATAAAGGCAATAAAAGGAAACAAAAATAAAACAAAACGTCTCATTCGTTTATTTTACAATTTAGGGGACCCATACGTTTTGTCCTATTTAGTGGACATTATGTTTTAGTGAATTTCTCAGAGATGTTACATGTCACACAGTTTACAGATGTCCTGTAAAGAGCACATGATTCAGGGGTTTGAATATGACCACACCCTTTCCTTAGCCTTTAAATTTATCAGACATTGTAGTGATCAAATTGAACACTCTTTTGGAAATATTAGTATAATATAATAAAATAAAATAATTATCACTTGTATCTGACTAATGTTTAAATTAAATCAACATCTAAAGTCAAAGTATGAATTTCTGTTAGAGACAGGACATCAATTTCATACATGTCCACTGTACAGGACACCAGGACTTAAAGTATATTTATTACACATTTTGGGGCACAACAAATGAGCAGGGTGGAAAATTCATTTTATTATATGAAATTTTAGATATTATTCTGAATTATTGCTCCTGTTATTACACTTGAAGAGTTCAGATGCAAAAGCCAAGTGTGCATAAGTTCCGTGAATTCACTTGAATGGCAATGAATTATGTTTATTGGCATTAAAATGAAATAACCGAACAGAAATATAGCCTAAATAAAGATAGTAAATTTAGAAGAACATTTCAGATGAAGTGCATCTTCACTTATTTTTTATTACATGCCCATTACTGCCCAACGAACAGTGTTTATATACTGTATAGCCAATAATGGGAAATCCCTCTTATGGACATTTTACACATATATTGCATAAAGCAAAATGGTATATCAAATCATTTTGTTACATCTTTCATAAAATAGTTGATAATCAACTTTAAACAAAGTTTGGAATAAAAACAAAAATCCTGAAACGCAAAAATGCATTGGTGATTTAAACAAAATAATTTTGCCTATTCATGGTTATTCGAGTCATTTTATTTAGGCCTATTTATTTTAATAAAATTGAGTCTTGGTGTCTTTTACAGAGCACATGGCATATGTATAAAATATGATTTTTTTTCTTATGCTCTAAATACATGAACAAATATTAAATTCACATCCCTATGACCTACTATTCTTTGTTATTATCTTAGGCAAAAATACTTTAGTCCTTAAAAAGGTTTCCAGGAGTAGCAGTATGACTGCCTTTACATTTTCAATAAAATAAAAAATTAGACACAATCTTTTTGCAATCATTTGCAGCATTGTTTTTTTATTTTTTTTATTTTATTTTTTTTTATTTCAGGGAAATGCATGATACAAAACAAAGAAATACTAATAATAGTACATAGAATAGAATATGAACCAAATTGAAACAATTTTAATACAACACATGCCAAATACAATAAATAAAATGCCATATGAAGGACAACTGCCCTTCACTATAACAACTGCCACCCATTTAAATAAAATATTTAAAATAATATTTAATGCATGGTCAATGACTTCAAGGTCACGGTTTTTCTCAGCAACCTGTCCTTCAACTTTCAGTTGTTCCGTCCTCTCGCTTCGGTCTCCGACCCTGCGTCCAAATGTGCATACTATCCACCCTATCTGTCCTAAACAGTATTAAAAAGTTTTAGTAATATGACATATAATTTAGGATGGATTTTTTTTTTTAGGATGGACACAGGCTGTCACACCGCTAACACAACTGAGTACACCTGATTGGTCGAGAGGGCAAACACCCCCAAACTACGTGTATGACATCATAAGTGCGCGCCGCCCTGCTCTCGGCAGCTGCGATTATCATGGCGGCTTACAGAAGCGCTGCAGGTTTTCAAAGAGTTTTGCACGCTGTTAAGGTGAGCGTTTGATGTTTTAACTCGCTGCTTGCAGGAAAACAGTTCATATAACAAATCTGCTAATTTGTCAGAATTGTGTACCAAGCGTTGCTTTGTTATCGGACTAAGCGCTCTGACTTTTCTTAAAAGAGCCGTAAGAAGGTTCACTTGACTTTTCACGACACACGGACAGTTTCATTGTTTCGGAACTGTCAGACACTATTTATGAAACCTCACTTACTCCTTACAAGTATATGGTGTGTCCTTCATTGCTGTCGTCGAAGAAATCCCAACCAGATCTGTTTATCTTTGGCTGTGAAGTCATGTCAATGTCAAATTATTTCATGAAGTGTTTAGCTGTGATAACGTAAAGACGTTTCGTCTATGCTGCGAACATGTATTGAGTATTTGATTAAAAGATTACAAAGGAAAATAACTTTGAAAGCAGTTATATCGTTGATTGGGTATAGTTTCCACTTTTATCAGTGACTATAAGTCAGTCAGATTCTTTTTTGCTTATTAAAACTGTAAACCACAAAGTTTCTTTGTCCATTTTTGAGGCGTTATCAGCCGTATTGTAATAATAGGGCGTTTCACGGTTTCATTCATAATTTGAAGCTTTCACATAATTTAAATCTTTTTCACAAAGTTTTCATTACCTTATGAAGGATGACTTAATGTAGAAAACGGTAAAGGACAAAAAATAAATAAATTGCATTGTTTTCACATGTCAATGCCAAAGATAAATGAAGAGAAACTAATAAAAATCCAAAATGAGTAACTGGACATTAAGAAATGCTTTAGTGGGATGGGGAAAGTTATCAAGTGTGACCTTTGAACAGCTGGTCCTGGTTTGGGCACCTCTGGGACAACCAGTTTCATTAAGTCAGGTGGTAATGACAGATCCATCTTTCTGTGTTTTAGCATGTCTGTTTTAGCAAGCAGAAGTGCGGTGTCATAATCTGCCGGTACTCTACAGTATATGATCCAAATGCGAAGGTAAGTCTGATAAATAGAGTGTTTGATGTTCATTGATGATTCACTTTTCTTTACTTTTGCATTCTTGTATCCTTTCCTTCATCTTAGTGCATGAACACTGTGCTATAGTTCTATACAATTGTTGTCTGTCAGACTGTATGATGGGATTTAAGTGAGAAAAAAAAAGCACTCGCAAGTGCAGTATCAACTAGTGGTCGACCGATTGAACTAGATTCTTTGAAGGGCAATGCTTCTATCTTGAAAAGATAGTAGGGTGACCGATAGCCGATACAAGGCAGATATAACTTTATTTATTTTAATTAATATTTGAGAAATTAGAAATTTTAAAATGTGCAGTATAAATATAGTATTTTTCACAAATAAATAAATACATAATTAATACATATTAAATAAAATTGTATAAGTTTGCAAGTTTTGTGAACTTAAATGTCTATTAATCATTCAAAGAAGTGTTTAAATTATACGGCAAATGGGAAAGTATAATATTTAATTTTCTATTACAAATAATATTAAAGCAATCATTATTTTTCATTATATCAATCATTATATTTTTGTAAAAATTTTAATTTCTTTAACTGTTCTATCTGATTATTAGATATAACTTCTTTCCATATTAAATCGAACCGACTGTCAGCTGTGAACAAGAGGAAACAAGAAAAAAAAAAAAGCCAAATGTCAGCCATGGCGATATATCGGTCGAGCACTAGTATTTCCATTGAGATGTCTGTGGAACAGAAATCCTGCCTAAAGTATTTGAAATAAAAAAAAGATCTTTGAATTCCACAAAGTTAATTTTCAAAATATTCAGTTTGTTTAATAATTCCAGCAATAATGTTCGTCAGGCAACTTTTATTTCACTTTACAAATTCGCTTCCGATAATTAAGTGGTTAAATTTGACAGAGTGCACATCCGGGAACTTACCGATCCCAGAAGCTATTTGCTGAGACGTCTTCACGTTCAAAGGCGGCTTTGAGTGTGAACGTCTTCATCAACAGGCCTTTACAAACGACATGTGCAAACACACAAAGTGTTTGTTGTAAGATATTATTTTAGGGCTGCGCTGTTAATCGAAATACTTTCTATCCGTGTTTCACTCCTCCGTAAAAGCCAACTCTCACGTGTAAATGGCTAAAATCGTGTAACCTGTGCACCTAAATGGTCAAATGCACACAAAATTAGTGATTATTCTCGGAAATCCTCATTGGTTATGTTAAAAAATGAACAATAATAAAAGACTGAGAATACATGTGTAACAGTAAATTGGATCCGTGCGGCTCATAAAGTGAGTGCTTTCTACTGGGTGCTTAATACAAAATTCCTTCCTGCTCTGCCCCTGACCTTCCTGAGGTCTGTGCAATCCACTGGTCCAAAGTGATGTTGCTAGAGGCTCCATCCGGTTTGGGGGTGGCCCCCCTTTGTGCAAATCGTGGACCAGGGGCACCTAGACCGGACCAAACGGGCACTTTAGCGTTGCGACGGGGACTCAAACCACAGCGCCACCCTTACAGTGAAATTTACCCGTGAGAGTTGGCTTTTACGGAGGAGTGAAACACGGATAGAAAGTATTTTGATTAACAGCACAGCCGTAAAAAATATCTTACAACAAACACTTGGTGTGTTTGCACATGTCGTTTGTAAAGGCCTGTTGGCGAAGACGTTCACACTCAAAGCCACGAGCACCACCCACTGGTGAAGACGTGTAACAGCAGATAGCTTCTTGGATCGGTAATCTACTGCTTTTCCTGCACTTCCCGGATGTGCGCTCTGTCGAATT
This sequence comes from Enteromius treurensis, assembly GCA_032275025.1. Lineage (NCBI taxonomy): Eukaryota > Metazoa > Chordata > Actinopteri > Cypriniformes > Cyprinidae > Enteromius > Enteromius treurensis. The sequence continues at coordinate 13,673,660 of JAUCMU010000001.1, forward strand.
TGAACCACTGAATTTCGGAAGCGAATTTGTAAAGTAAATAAAAATAACCGAAAGTTGCCTGACAAATATTATTGCTAGAATTATTAAACAAACTGAATTTTTTTGAAAATGAACTTTGTAAGGTGAATATTGATTACTGAATTTTAACAATGAAAATGTTTGTGAAATGTTTCCATTTGAAATATTCACTACTTAAATGTTAGGGATGCAATGGTACAGTGAGTCCACGGTTTTCTGGCCACGGTAACTGTTCGGTTTTGAAACATCAATATTATTGTACAGTACTATACGTGAGTTCTAACATAGTGGTGGCGCTTACTCGCATCGTAAAGTTCTGGAATGATTTTGCTGCTAAAATGTAAACCTATGCAGCCTGAGGCGGAAACAGAATTGATTCGTTAATCTCTGGAGTCTTCGGGTTTTTCGAGTCGTTCGTTCATCACGTGACAGCCCCATAAGCTTAACCTATGCAGCCTGAGCGGAGCGCGACTGAACGAATCACTCCCACGAGACGACTCGTTCTTCCCGAGTCACATTAAAGATTCATTCAAAATGAACGAATCGTTCAAGAACGACACATCACTAGTCTTGAGAAGTTCTAACCATCGCCTGATTGTCTATGTCTATTGTCTTAATACACAGAAAATGCCTGTTTTAATTAAAATTATAGTTTAATGCCTCAAATAGGCTACCGAAATATCGTGGTTCATGTGGGTGTACCGAACCAAACAGGGCGAACCGACCGGTTCGATAAAGAACCGAAAACCGTTGCATCCCTAGTTCGTACACAAAAAGAGCAATATTTTGAAAGTACCAAAGTAAATTTTAACAAACTACTCATGTTTTGAGTAGAAAAAAATACCTACAATTTCCCATATTCAGACTTTAGAATTCATGACATATATACAGTATTTATGTGGTAAAGATTGGTGCAAGAAATAAGTGGGCAGTAAAGGGCAGAGAGATTGTCATAGGAAAACCAAGTATATTGGGGACGAAAGAGGGAGATCCAGTTGGTAGAGAGAGAAGCCTAGATCAAGACTCAGGGAAAGTGAGTGGATAAAAGTGAGAGACAGAGATCAAGAGACACACAAAGAACAGGGGAGAGAGAGTGAGCCAGGAAAAGAAAGTTGAAGCCGAGCTGCTGAGTCAATTCCTGTGGTACTGAGAGCTGGTGAAATACTAGAGCCTGGGCCGTGTGCCTCTGATCAGGGCGGCAGTGAGCACAATTACCTTCTTTTCAAATCCTTCAGTGACACCACGGGAGAAAGGAGGACTTTGAAACTTGAAAGGGAGGGCGCTTGCTTTCAAACCTCAAACGCAAGCAGGAAAGGGCTCTGAAATTTGTTCAGTGCTCCCCATCCACCATTAGCTTGTTTCTTCCTCTCGCCTCCAGGCATTTAAGCGATTTTTGAAAAGATGTTAAGAAATTCAATCACTACAGAGAGAGAGAGAAAGGGAGCACAATCATTTTTCCTCTCTCTCCTTCCCTTTCCCCGCTTTTTTTCTGCTGGAGTGTGCTTCCCCCCAGTCCACAGAGAACGAGCTTGCTGTTTTTGTGTCAGGGTGAATAGACCGGTGAATCTGTGGGGCAATGGTGGAGCCAAAAATGTAAAAGGAATACAAGAATGCTGAGAAAATAAAAGAGGAAATAAAAGAGAAGGGTTGATGGTCAGGGCCATGGAAATCCTTCTCATCTGCCTCCTGACATGTGTAATCTCAACATCAGAGCCTCACTGAGCCCAGAGTGCATAGCACACTCACCTTCATCTAAAAGTCTGCAGCAAACTTTTGAACTCTGTAATGTGGCTCAAAGGAAATCCGTTTACGAGGAAGCCACCTAAATGAAATTGCTAGAGATCTATCCCCTTTAATTGTCCCCTAGGAAGGAAAAACCACAAATGAGTGCTTGAATATTTCAGCTATTTCTTGAGTGATGTTAAACTAAGAGCTAATTGTGACTTTTGCTTATATTAAAATCTGATTCTGAAGAAAAGGGCCTTAAAATCTGCAGGAACTAGACGTTTGTGACCGATTTTACTTCTGTATTGAAACAAATTTCCAAGAGAAACAGACTACTGAATAAGGACAATAGAGGATGAGGCTTGTTTTTTTTCCTACTACAAAATGATTGGGTGTAGTAAAATAGGCATTTAATTCAGAAATGAACACTTGCAGTTGAAATGGCATGGTTAAATGATATCATGCTCATGCCAAAGCCTTCAAACTGAAGTAATCGGTGAAGACTAGGTTGCCACCAATCTCTGAAATTATGACTCATCCCGATTTGGGACCAACACATATTTGAATAAACAAAAAAGGATTTTGCTCTGTTTATAATACTAATAGCAATTATAATGATATGAGTTCATTATGTCCTAAACCTGCACGGTTTAAAACATCTAGAGCTCAAAACTGCACCTTAAACACAAGGTTCTCCAGATATAAGGCTGACTGTGAAAGTTATCAATGACTCTCTCCAGTAATGAACATGCAGTTTGCAGAGAAGCATTTTTAGTTGTTTGCGGTGGACTGTCTGATTTAAAGGGATAGTTCACCCAAAACTGAAAACTGTCATAACTGGTTGTTGTTAAATTGGAGTAAACAATTTAACTTGCAAAAACTACCTGGTTCCAAAGCAAGAACGTACCTTGGTGCAGTTTTTAGCAAGACACGAAATACATACCAACAAAGTACATATTACTGCAGTTTCCAAAAGAGATATATACTAGAGGCAGTGACACATTTTAGTCCTTTTCACACAAATTTACAGGGTTTCGATTAATGAAGTGTAATTTTTACACAATTATTTGAAGAACATCATGTAATGACTTCAAAACAATATTATTATGCTGGGACATTTGAAAACTGATACTTTTGAACGTTAGCATCACACATATCCCTCTTTATATCTATAGGTTTTCATAGACAATAGTTTTGTTCAGTAGCTTACGGAGTACAGAGAATTACTTGAAATGTTTGAATCCCTTGTAACTACAGTTTGACAAAACAGATTAAAACTGTGAAAAAGAACATTATTGGGTGGGTTTAGAGTTGGATTTAGTGTAGGGCATATTTCCAACATAGTTGAGCATTAACTTTTAGCAACAGTTCACAGATATTTCAATTCTAATGTTCTTCGCAGCACATACCTATATATGTCAACGCAGTAAAATTGTGCCACTTTTTGTGTCACAATGGTGACATTTTTCTATGAAACTGCAGTGAAACATGCAGTAAGGTACTGTACATAAAAAATCATGTTGCACAAAAAGTGTACATAGGTACATATTTTTTATGACACCAGATTGTGGAAAAAGCTTGATCAAAGAATTGTTAATAGGAGTCAGTTTTATTATTTTTAAATGAACAAGAATACTGCAGCAAAACAGTTATTTACCTTACTTAGATACTAAAGTAGTTGTTCATAACATGTTTAAATGTTTTCCAAACTTTCCAAATGACTCATCTAAACAAACAATTTTAAGTTTTAAACAATATTGTGCACGGTTCCCAGCATGCATTGAAGCATTTTGGTAATTATTATTAAACTATTATCAATGTTTTACATTTTACTGCAAAACAAAAACAAATCAAAGATTTCAAAAAGACCAAATTATCTGATCTACAATATTCAAATTGAATGTAGAGCTTCATACTGTACAGTCTGACAACAGGGGGTATTCTAGAAAGCAGGTCATGTGACATAATGGATATGTTAAAGAGTAAGTACCTAAATTCAAAACTTACTTCAGAACTAGCATGCTTGACTGTGATCTGCTGACAAGGCTCCAGTAGGTATGACAGATTGCATCCAATATTATTACAATAAAGTTAAAATACTTATCTGATGGAACTTATATAATTAGCAACAAACAAACAATATAATTCTTATTCTCAAGGATTAAAGGTTAAACAAAAATAATAATAATAACAATTGCACACAACCACCAATAAGGTGGCAAAAACATAAAAAAATAATTAAAAGGCAGTAAGGTGTGCATTTCTTGGCATACTGACTCATCAGTTTGTCGCTCTGTTAAGAATGTTGTGTGTTTACCAGAAATATAAGTTGAATGAAGTTTCTAATTTTTTGAGCCAACACACTGTACCTTGAGTAAGAAGGGTTTGGATTAATCAAACGAGAGTTCAGGGTATGCGACGGTAAGTGTGGCACTGGATGAGAAAATAAAAATAAAGAAAAGAGATGAAATTAAGTAAACTGAAGAGAGATGAAAGGAGAGGGAGCTTAAGACAAGACCCTCTGCCGCTGATTGTTTGCAGAGCCATTAGGAGCAGTGTTGGGCCTATGAAAAAATACATTTCAATCATGGTAACCTTCTTTTACAGGATAGTGACTGGTGTGGGGTGGCACTTGTGTCACTATTGAGCTATAGACATTGTAAATGCCCAAAAGAATTCAGGCTCTATTGAAAATGAAAGAAGAAAAAGCCTTAACTCAGACAGAGAAAATTAAAATAAGCTTTTGACTTATTATAAGCTTTACAAAAGGACATTAATGTAAAAAGTTACATTTTATATTAAATTCTAAATAGGCATTCAATTTTGTTTGTTTTTGTAAGGACTCAGTAAGGTTCATTCTCTTACTTCCATACACTCACAACACAGTTTCCTGTTTCAAATAAGTGTGTGTGTGTGTGTGTGTGTGTGTGTGTGTGTGTGTGTGTGTGTGTGTCTGAGGACAGTAACAGGATGATACTTAAATCCCTTTATGTTAATATTGTGGTTTTATGGGAGCAGGCCTATTAATCCTGCTTTAACTGCATAAGTGCTATTATTCCTTCAATAAGATCACTGGCTATGCAGTATAGGATTAAAGACTTATAACTGATGCTGTCATTTTCATGAACCAAGGAACCTTGAATACTCTCTATCATGACTGTTTGTGAAGAGTATTCTATGGTGATATATGGAATACAATATTTAATCCACACAGTTTTAATAGTTTTCCCCCCCTAGCTGCAGCACAGCATGCTGGGCAATGCAAATTTTTAGCTCCAGCTATACGAGACGTTGGTGCCAGTTTCAGAAACATTTTGAAGCAGCTAGAGCAGTCTGTTTTACCAGCACTCACTGACTCTTTTTAATTTGCAAATCATATGGTATTTTATGATCTAGAACAGGGATAACCAATTAAAATTCCAAGAGGCTCAGCACAAACACATAAAAATCATGAGATGCCCAATTAGTAATTTTGTCAAAACCCATGCAGGAACAAAATAGGGTATATTAAAGCTTTAGACAAATGTAGTGCACATGATGCATTGATTACTTTTATGTAGTTTTTTTTTTTTTTCTTCTCCCACCTCAGTCGTAAATAATTAACTTTAATGTTCCACTAAAAGAAAGTAACACACATTTAAAATGACATGACAGTGAACAAATGATGACATTATTGTCACTGCCCCTTTAAATGACCCCTATAGCTGAAGTTGAATTCCTTAAGATTAAAAAGCATTAAATGATTTCACTTACTGTAGCAGTAAAAGTGTATGATGAGTGCTTTCCCAGAACACTGAATTATAGGTTGCTGAACTCCTTTTTCTAGGCTGAGAGGTCCTAGATAGGGTCAGATATTGGGTTGTGTGTCTTCAGCAAAGATCAAGAACTAAACCCTGTAAACCCTGCAAAGCCCTGTTAAACTTGCTTCTTTCTGCCCCATTTTTGATGACTGGAGCCTCTGTCCCTGTGGGCTACAAGTCCAACTTTGCCCACCAGAACAAATTACTTGCAGACAGAAAAACAGGGAAAGTAAAAAGAAAAAACCTCTTTCTGTGTGTGCGTAGAGGAGAGGCAGGAACAGTGTTAAGGGAAGTAGAGAAGTAAGGAGAAAAAGAGAAGGTGGATCGCTTGTGGGCGTTGATACTACCCATGAGGCCATTTAATGGGCAGTTTGGAATGCAGGGAAAAGGCTCAGCTGCCCTCTCAATGGAATTCTGTGTCTGTGAAAAAAGAGAGAGAGGGAGCAAGCTTGTGGGAAATCCTTACCTGACTGCTGCTGTGATGTTGAGTGTTGGCCTGTTTTATTTCACAGAATGCGGCAGGCACAGAGACACTGCATTGCTCTTGTGTGAAACTGTGAACCTGCACTTTTGCCTGGAAGAGGCCAAGCCCAGGAGGCTTTGCACACAAAACCCATAAAGAGCTCCCTAAAGCACACGTTAGCACTAACACTGCCTCCCTCACTACCCAAAAACGTGACCAGACTTGTTCCATATTTATTGCCTCTGTCTGTGGGTCTGTCTACCTGTGATTCTGTGTATTTGTGTTTATCTGTCTGTTTGTGTGAATCTTGAATTTTCTTTTTACGGTACTAAATATAAGGAAATAATAAAAATGTTCTAAGTAGTATTGGTATCAGTGATATTTGCCTTCAGGCATAAAAAAGATGACATCAAACAAATATTTTTTTTTAAATACTGTATTTGTATTGTTAATTAGTTAACTTGAAGATTGAATGCAAAATTATTTAAATAAAAAAAAATATTTAAAAACTGCAGTGTTAGGTGGGAGTAATTGTGATTTATTTTAGAAAACAATGTGTGAATAATGACAGCACTAATAT
>JAUCMU010000001.1:13680345-13719204 GCA_032275025.1 Enteromius treurensis
TAATTGATACCACAGTAACGTACTTGTTTACTTAGTCTACCTTTAGTCGAAAAAATGACAATGGTAACTTAATTGAATCGAGCTTGGTAACTTTATCACGGTAACGTTATAAGGTTTTTTATTATTAAATAATTTAAACATGTTATTGATTCTGTATCTCACCTCAACAATCACCTGTTTGTCTTGAGCTAGTGACTTCTGTCTGGTTGTCATGTTTGAGCTTTACGTTAACTGTTAACGTTATTAGCTTCCTCAGAGAGAAATGATCTCCTCAACCTGTTACGGCATAAAAAACTAATTCGGCACGTTGTTAACTTGAAAAATCTGCCGTTGTTTATGTAAAGCAAAGTGTTACTTGATAAAGACTATCGTTTATTAGTGCCGTGCACGGAATAACTTACAGCGACGACGGTTTAATGTAAATTGCGGTGCGGAATAAACGCGCGCGACAGATACCTGTCACTATCACGCGCATTTGGCGGTAAACAGAGTCAGCAACAGATAACAGCTTGGAAAAAAACGTATGTATTACTACACATTTATGTACTGTATATTACTATATATACTGTAGATAGATTTTTTTAAAGAAGTCTCTTCTGCAATTATGCATTTATTTAGTCCAAAGACCAGCAACAACAGAAAAATATTTAATTATTGTTTTGTTTTGTATGTACTATTTTAATATTTTTTAAATTGTAATTTATTCCTGCTTTCAAAGCTCCAGTTTACTCCAGTCACATGATCTTTCAGAAATCATTCTAATATTCTCATTTGCTGCTTAAAAACATGAATTAGGCCTAGTAGTAGTTGTAGTAGTATTACTATTATTATTTGACCTGTATAGTAGTGTCACGCCCTTGTCTGTGTTCTATGTCACAGTTTTGGTTTTGTTCCAGTAATTCCTATGTTTCCTTATTTGGTCATTCCTGTTCTTGTTTAGTTGATTAGTTAACCCTTGCCACCTGTGTTCCTCACCTGCCCTGCATTTACCCCTGTGTACTTAAGCCTTGTGTATTCTGTGCTGTGTGTCGATCGTCAATGTTAAATGGATGTGCAGCTCTTTGTTTATTGTATTTTGATTTAAGTAAAAATACTTGTTATACTTTACTACTGCGTCTCTGCCTGCCTGCTTCCTGCTACAACAACCGTGACAAGTAGTAACTTTATAAATGTCTTTATCATCACTTTTGATTTGCTGATCAAGATACAAATCACAGGCTAAATGTTTCTTGAACATTTCTGAAGGATAATGTGACACTGAAGACTGGAGAAAATTCAGCTTTGATTACGGCAATAAATTACATTTTGCCTTAACATATATAAACAAGCTTTCCATTGATGGATGGTTTGTTAATATTTGGCCGAGATACAACTGTTTGAAAATCTGGAATCTGTCCAAATGAAGTTGTCCAAACAAAGTCCATAGCAATGCACATTACTAAAAAAAATTAGGTTTTGATATAGTTTAAAAATATTTTCACGGAACATTATCTTTACTTAATGTTACAATGATTTTTGGCATTAAAAAAAAAATTATCACTCAGACCAGTACAATACATTGTTACAAATATAGCCATGCTACTTATGGACACACATACATACATATAAGTACTATAGAAAAAAGCAGTTTTTTTGTTTTTTTTTAATTTACAAAAATGTTTTTATTGTTTGAAATGCAGGAATGTGTGACAATACATTAAGCTGGTCCCAACAGTATAACATCTATTTTCACAACAAAAAGGTCTGAAAGGTCTACACTATACATACTAACTCAAATGTTACAATACATTTCAGGTAGTTTCAATACCACTCCTAGATGGATGTGCTAGGCTAACTAGTAGCAGTACTTCATGATGACAGTCCTTGTACAAGCCTATTACACTATGCTGCACAATCTAGTGTGTTTTTTATTGTTGTTTGGAGAAGTAGTCTTTGCTCTTCTGGACGTCGGGCTTAATTGTCTCTTTTCCGGGCTTCCATCCGGCTGGGCAAACTAGAAAAAAAATAAGCAACAACAAGAAACTAAATATATATTTAATATTTGTGTTGTTAATTATTTGTAAAAATGAGCTGATATTGAAACCTATTTATTTTCTGCCTCTTTGATTTTACATGGAACACACTGCTTTGTATGAAAGGAGTAGTATGTAAAAATAAGTACAACCAGTACATAGACAAGAAAATATGCTGTACCTTCTCCATGTTTGTCGGTGAACTGAAAGGCCTGCACCAAGCGCAGGGTTTCATCGATGGAGCGGCCCACTGGCAGATCATTAATGGTTATCTGCCTCAGAATGCCCTTGTCATCAATGATGAAAAGTCCTCTAAGTTAGGAAAGAAAAAAAGAATACAAGACACCTGAATGTTTTTTTTCTAATCTTGTGTGCCAAAACTAAGTGCCATGACTACTACTATTGTTCAAAGGTTTATGGTTGGCAAGGTTTCCTTAAAAGTCATTTCTTATGATCACAGAGCATGCATTAATTTGAGCAAAAAAATACAGTAAAAACTGTAATATTGTAAAATATTTTAACAAGTTTTAAAATTACAATTTTCTATTTACATTTTTTCTATATATATATATAATTTATTCCTGCAATGCAAAGCTGAATTTTCAGCATCATTACTCCAGTATTCAGAGTCACATAATTCTTAAGAAATCATAATATGCCCATTTGCTGCTGAAAATATTTCTTATTACTGTCTCTGTTGTTAAGCTGCTTAATATTTTTGTGCAAACTGTGCGAAAGAGCTCAAAAGAGCAGCATGTATTAGAAATAGAAATCTTCTGTAAAAATGTAAAGGTAATATCACTTTTGATCAATTAAATGCTGAATTAAAGGAAGCGTTAAATCAATAATGACTTAAAACCTTTCATACACATTGTACATGGTTTTTTAAAATATGCAATTGGATTTAGGTAGTCCTTTTATACCTGTATGCAATACCCTCATCTTCCTTAAGTACACCATAGTCTTTAGATATGGAGCGGAGAGAATCTGCCACCAGAGGGACTTTCATATGCCCTAAACCGCCTTGTTTCCGAGGTGTGTTTATCCTGTAATCATCACACAAATAAAACATTGTCATTCATTAGTAAGTTTAATATATGAAGCAACCCAGTCTATAGAACTATAAAATAAATAAAGAAAAGGTTGTTTTAGGCAAAGAATGACTGTAAATCTAAAGAGTGGACTCTAAAGAATAGGGGGCAGAAGGCAGGGGTTCATATAATGAGGAATCACATCTTCCCCAGTGCAAAAATTATTACAATTTATTATTGATTAAAACTAAGCTTCTGAACATGACCTTCCAAGTTAATTCTGAAAGTTGATTCATGACAAATTTTTTCAATTCTAATTTTATAAAAGTGATAGTCCACCTCAAATATAAAAATTCTATATAAATATTAGAATAAACTTGATATACTGCAGAATGTACAGTATTTTAATTTCAGATTAGGTCTGCGGTGGTGGAAATTAATACACTTTGTTGTTGCCTTTATTTAATCATAATCATTTAACTGCCTTCCTTCTTAAATGTGTATTTTTAGAACGGAATCAAATGTTGTTGAGATGAATCAAAACCGCTGCTAGCCTTTGGGTTGTGTTGCAAGTTTGTAATTGAGGTCATTGACACAGTTTTAGTCGTGCCACACCAGACATGTCAGTTATGCTACTGCTCTTAACTACAGGAAGAACCAATGATGTATGATGAGATAAAGGAGAAAAAAGCTGTCAAATGTCAAACCTTATGTTGTTACTAGTCATAACAGGGTAAGACAAATGTGTATATAAACATCTGACATGACATCAGGCCTGATAGCCAATGTGAGACGAACATTATCATTAACAAATACTAAAACTGAAAGCATTAGAAAAAAAAATTATGTTGACATTTTATTTCAGCTAGCTGTGTTGTAGTTTAATTTCTTAAATTCTTAATTGAAGTAATGCTTAATAAAAAAGTATATACATATAAAAAAATTTAAATAACAAACTCCAACTACTAAAAACTGCAATAGTATGATAATGATACTGCATGTGAGATCACCATTGTGTTAAACATGTTTCTTCTGTGCGCAACATCAAATGTGCACATATGACATCACCCCTTGAGTTTGACATGGTTTTTTCTTCTTCATCTTTATCACTCACCAGGCAAGATGGCAGAAGTGGGAGTCAACAGAGGCACCAATGACCTCACAGTTGATTTTCCTGAACTCCTCGACTGCATCACTGAAGGCGATGATCTCAGTGGGGCACACGAAAGTGAAATCCAATGGATAGAAGAATAACACAATATACTTTCCTAGAAAAAAAGAGAAACGTACTTGACTCGAGTGCACAGGGTGTACACAAATGTTACACTAATAAAATATTTGTGTGATCCAAAGTCACTCCCTTGAGTTTCCTGACAATACTTCCTTATACAAGCATATTGTTTACAATCAAATATTGTTCATGTCTCAAATATTGCATTCTGTTCGTGTATCGCCAGCTCTTCTTCGCCACATTAATGTCATACCTTTGAAGTTAGACAAAGTGAGATCTTTAAACTGTCCATCTGGCATCACAGCTTTGGCTGTGAAGTCTGGAGCAGGCTTGCCAATATGAGCATTTCCAGCTGCCATTTTCTATTGGGTTCGAGAGAGAGAAAAAAAATGCGTTTCAGTGCCACATTATCCTTTCATAAATCTTTCTAATATGCTGATTTATTACTACAATTGTCAATGTTGGAAACAGTTGTGCAGCCAAATATATTTTTTGTAACATAATTTTTTACCAAATATAAAACATTTCTAAAATGTAAATCTATGCTGTGACTTTTTTGTTCATTTAATAGATCCTTAGTTAATAAAAGTATTCATTTCTTTCAAAGAAGAAAGAATAAAAATGTACTGATCTCAAACTTTTTGAACAGTAGTGTAAATAAATGCTTCTCTTTTTAATATTTTAATGATCAAAGAATCCTAAAAAAAAAAAAAAAAAATACGATTAAGCAGCTCAACTGTTTCCAACACTAATATTAATAAATCAGCATATTAGAATGATTTCTGAAAGGTCTAAAGGTGACACTGAAAACTGGAGTAATGATGCTTTGTATCACAGGAATAAATTACATTTTAAAATATATTTACACAGAAAAGAGTTATTTTAAATTGAAATAATATTTCACAATATTACTGGATTTTCTGGATTTTTAATCTAATCAATGCAGCCTTAAAAACCATTACATATCTTACTGACACTACATTTTCGAACGGTAGTGTATATATATATATATAGAGAGAGAGAGAGAGAGAGAGAGAGAGATACCTCCTTGTTAAAAAGAATAAAGAATAAAAATACGACAGTTAGTCCTCAGGAAGTCCTTTTCTGTATTTCGTTATGTCAAGGTTTCCTAATTTGCAACCCATGTGCATAGTTACTTACTTCCGTTATATTAAAGTTTTTGTGGGTTTTTTACGCATTTTTATTTATATGTATATACAAATGTATTATCCTAATTTTATATAACAGTGTTTAAACCTCCGACGTTCTTATTGCATATGAGAAACACAGTAAAAGCACGTTTCATTGATCCAAGTGCAACAGGTATGTGCTTTAAAAAAAGTTTAAAAGGCAACAGTTCACAATGCATTAATGACTCAAACTTTTTTAAAGACACATCGCACTATAGATTGCATTACAGAAAACGAAGCTTTCACAACAAACACACTCACAAATAATTACATGGAAATTTCTATGATAAACAACAGCATTTAAAAAGGTGCTCGGTTACTTCACATGAAACGCAGTGTAAAGAGTAGAAATAGCATTGCTTACCTTCAATTGTAACCACAGCCCGAGTGCCTCTGCCAATGAATGAGTGTGAACTCACGGCAGTGCTCTGTGTTTAAATAGGTCCTGCTGAAATATCGCGAGACTCCGCGAGCTCCAGTGCCTCAAGAACGAAATGCTCTGTGGAATGACCAAATTACAGAGATCTGTTTATGGCAGCATGACTTTGCACATTTTCACACTTCAAACACATACGGAGAAGTGCTGTTTCCAAAATCATTGTTATACAATTGGCAAATACTAGCTAATGTAATGCCTAACGTTACAAAGATAGCTACAAATTCGCAGAAAGCAAAATAGAACAAGTTAGGCATAGTGGTTATCATAACTATGATTTTAGTGGTTTTAGTCTATTTTTAGTCGTAACAAGACAAGCTGTGAACTGCATTTGTTTGAAAAAGAGTAAAAATGGTGTAAACATACGTGTTACAGTTAACTAATAGCCTATTTGTTTCTCCCTCAAGCAGTACTTCTTTAAAACTATATTGTTCCTCAACTAAGTTAAGGTTAATTAAGCATAGGTTTTTGATGTCATGGGGCTTCTGCCATGTGACTTTCTGGGTTTGTCATTTAATTCAGTTGGATTTTCCTCAACTTAATGATACATTATGCAACTGCAGGCCCTCACTGACTTCACAGATCACAGATTATTATACTCTTTCTGCCTTATACACATTCCCTGAATTGCTATGTCATAAGATGAATGCACTGTGCGTTTCCTTGTTGAGGAGGAAACACGGTTCATGGAATTTTCCCTTCTCATGTCAGACTGCTGCTTTAACATTCCTTTAGGGTTTGCCAGTGTTTACACTTATTTCATATTCATTTCCTCTTCTCTGTTATCTGCAGCAGTTCTCACAACGTAAATCATTGCACTCATCCAAACATGCATAAATCTTTGTCCAATAAACACAATAGCTTGGCATTCCCAACACTTCCTGCATTTAGACTATCTCTTGTTCTTTGTTTTTAGGGAGCGAGCTGTCATTTACAGACTTCTTCTGTTTTTCCTCTTTTACCTCCCCCTCTCTTTCAGCGTCCCGTCTCTCAACCTAGTTGCCATGGGCACCAATGAAGGGCCTGATAAGAGGCGGCCGGACACAAAAAGATCATATTAAAAACGCAGCTGCGGGCTTCAGATCAAATGATGCCTCAAACGCGTGTTTTAAAAGGAGCCGCTTTCAAGCTACAAACATGGGCATAATCAGCATATCTCTCATCATTACCAATGACCGTCTCTACTGCTTTGTGTCACATTCACAGGTTTTAGTTCAGCATGTATAACAAACAACTTACTTCAAAGTGGGTTCAGTATGCTAAATCATAAAAGGAATGTTTCAGGAGGATTACATATCTAGACAGACCTGCAGCATGAGTCAATATGAAATGTTTGACAAGTTTTTAGTAGGCTTACTGCTGATGATAAGAGCTATAAAACATAAGGATATAGTCATAAATCATGTTATTCAGGTTACTTGATCCTTGCAGTTGTTAAAACGCACTAACTCTGATTCTGTACACTTTAATTCATGCATTGTCATTAATATTTTTTGTTTTACTTTATTGTAAATCAAATTATAAGTCAAGTCATTGACATACATGTTACATGTGAGACCCATTCAGTTAATAAGTCAACTTTTAAAATGATACAGGCAAATGGCTAAATTTACATTTTCATTTGCATGCAAATATATTACACATATTCCTGTAAATTCAAAAATAGGGTTATTGCTATGTTGCATAGTACTTTTCAAATAGAATGACCAGTGCTCAAATGTCAAAATATCCTTGATCTCGTGCATCTCTTCACTTCAAAACAACTCTGACTGATACTATGCTTTGTTCACTAGGGATTATTCCACATAAACTGGCTTTGTTAGTGCTTGTTTTGAGGAGGTCCTGCTGTCAGTGCCTGCTGTGATGGGAAACTGTTTTTCCCTCATGCCATTTCTTTATTAACATGCAGCCTGTTTTGCACAATTGGATCACTACATGGACTTATTTACATATCCCTCATACTGAGAAGTGTGCAGCTCTAGCCTGACAGTAATCAGATAAAGCAGCGGTCTAATTTACCCAGGCTAATGAGTACATCTATGTTGGTGAAGTACATGGCAACATATGACTTTGAGGTATACATATTTATTAAGAATAAGCTGAATATATATATTTGTTAGACATATTTAAATCGCAACAAAGCTCGTGATAATCTGAATTTCTATTAGGCTCACAATGCTCTGGATCTCAGCTAAAACAATCTTTTGCATCACCTTATGTTAAAGAAGTACATAGCAAACTATTAAAAATAGTACTTATATAATTGAAAAACACTTAAATATGAACTGAATGCAATATTTTTGGAAAACTATTGCAATTAAATGAAAACATATTGTAATTTAAATGTATGTTAAATGCTATTAGTAGTGGACTTTAAGTTCCGATGTAATATATTTAAAAATATATTAACTGTAAGTGTAATATTGATTAACACACTACAGATACAATTATTGTCAAGGACATTTAGTATGTTAGTCAACACATCAAAATAATAAAACGTATTGATATAAAATATACGTTAAGGTAAAGTTAAAAAGGGTACGCACCCAAAAATGAAAATTCTGTTATTTACACACCTCAAGTCATTCCTAGTTACCTCCTTATTAAGTTTCCCTCCATGGAAGGGCAAATTAAAGAGATCTGTTTACGGCAGCATGACTGTGCACATTGTCTGTTTCGGACACATGTGAAGATGTTAATTAAATTTACAATTATTTTAATTTACTTTTTTTAGTGATCTATTTTTTAAATTAAATTAATTAGCCTATTACAAATTTTTTTTAAAATATAACAAAATATAAGTCCCTTTAACTGCACCTAAATGGCCTTTTATATATTATCTGCCAGCAGCAAGTACAGCATTTTTTTTTTTTTTTTTAAATAGGCCGGTTTGACGTCATAATGAGCTTTTAAAACACTTAATCTCTGGAAGAAATATTCAAACAGTTTTCATGTTTACATAAATAATTATTATAAAATAAAATAAAATACATCACAGACCGAATGCAAGAACAGCCGTTTTTATGAACAGACGTTTCTATTGAAACATTTGTATATATATAATATATTTAAATAAAATCTTATACATTTGTAATAATAAAGTCTTTGATTTCGGTGTGTTAGATGTAACAAGCTATTGGCCATGTTTCCACACAAAGTGGAAGAGGCCTTTATTACATTAACTTAACTACTGATTTACTAGTTAACTAGTAGTTGCATCTACTGACATAGTTGCATGTTATAATGAGAAATGTCATTCTCTCCACTTTCCCTTTACTGTCCAGATGTTTTGTTTCCTAAACGTCTGTTCACATATAACTGTTATACAGTGTGTTAAATACACTTCAGTCTTTCAGTTCATCTTGGACATGTTCCACTGCAGTTCTCTCCAGTCTCCACTATCATCAAGTCCTTCTTTAGGCTGTGTAGCTACATTCTTGTTTGTGCAGTACAGCAGATGATAAGAAAGGTTTGATTTGTTAACAGATATCATAACTCTAATATAGAAAACCAGCATTAGATTCTTGCATGATCTTTCAATATCTGTACAAAATCAAAAATGTTCTGGTGGTGCGCGCAGAAAAAAAGTGTTTGATTTTCTTTGGAAAAAAAATTGCTAATTTCATGAATAATTACAAAGAAATGGCACGCAATGCATTGAATTAAACATAAAGTTGTTTTATTGACAAATTTAAAAAGTTACTGGAGAAATAAAAAATAAAATCAACCATTTAAAAAAATGTGAAGTGTAAGCTATGTTGTCATGTGTGTGTGTACAGAATCTATCCAACTATAGAATCTAATGTAAATAAGTAAATATAGTTTTAATGCCTATTTAATGTGCCAGTGGGGACTGCTTCTTTACATTTTGTCACATGGCCACCAGCAGATGTCACATTTCTACAGCTGATGTTCAGAGGCAAGCAGTTCCTTTGTAGAAACAGAGTCTTGCTATAATACATGTATAATATTGATCATATTTTAGGTATTTTTGTAATATAATCTTTAATATATAATTCCATAATTAATATAATTCCAAATGGCAAAAAAACAACATTTAAGACTTTTCTTTTCTACAAAATGTTTTTTTTTAATTAATTAATTTTTTTATTAATATTGCTTCAGAATCAACAAATCAGTATAAAATTAAAACCGGTTTATAATAAAAATGTGTATTCAAGTTATTACCTAAATTAATTGAATTTAATGCACTATAATTAATTTAAAAATCTAATAAGTTAGTATTAGAAATACATATCACACATGAGTTTACTAATCAAACATTAGTCATGAAGGATTCATCAGTAGGTAATCGGTGCTGGTGGTTTATCACAATATAACGTGGGATCATCAGTGCTCTGACAGCGCCACGCTGCGCCTCTTGCGGTAGTGCGCGGAATTACACTCTGTCCACTCACAGCTGATTTGCTCGCCATCTTGACATGAACATAAACATTGATGCCCTCTGCTCAATGATCGTACCATTATCTCCAAATCACCCCAAAATTGGCAACGCACTACCGAAACAGCCGTAATACTCGGCTGCAGCGTTGGAAAAACACGAACTAAATGTTTAGGAAATCGCTGCGCACGTAGCTGAACATAAATGTCGGTATAATGTGGGTTCCCTGAGCACTTGGTTAAGGTAAGGCGATTCTCTTTACTAAAACGAGACTTAAAGGTCTCCTATATTTATTAAAGTCATAAAAACGTTGTTATCCTGTCATATTATTGGATGTTAGGCATCCGTTAGCTCAGTGCTGCTAGCGAGCTGCCATGGCAACTGATTACATACGCTTGTTTACAACCCTCCTGCTGGCATTAAAGCTCTCCTCCCTCTATTAATACTCGGTCTTTAAAAAAACGTGTGCTATCGGATTTGTACTACGATTAATGGAATGTTATACTTAATATCCTGCAGGTAATGCTCAGATGATAATTATTTTGGGGAAAAGAATTGATCAAAATACAATTCATGGTAACTTAATTGATATATATAGAATTGACAGGCGTTTTACTAAAGGGAAGAAGTTTGTGGGAGATGTTTCAACGTGTGACGATATTATACTGTAGGTATGTTGGCTTGACATATACCGACAGCTGTCACTTCAGTAGATATTATGAGTATAGTGTTATTCAATAATGGATAACGTTACATCTTTTTTTTTAATTGTAGGGATGGGAGACCTTGAAGGACCCCCATCTGCAGACTGAGGGAGAGAGTCTTACTGTAGGTCACAGTAGAAATGGACCAGGACTATGAAAGACGCCTGTTAAGGCAAATCAACCACCAGAACGTCCCAGAGGGCCACCCGTCCAAGGCAAGCATAAAAAGATCCTTAGATGTCCGTTTATCTTGTAACTGATGGCCTTTGACATTGTTTCGCTTTGTGATGATAAAAAATGATACCTATATTTCTAACTAACCATATACAATTAACACATTCTTGTGTCAAACATATCATTGCAAGCAGTTCAATAACATGCTATTTTAATATGAATAATTATATGAGCATTTATTATTTTATGTTACGTATTGTCTAATAATTGTAAAAATCAACTCACATTGTACAGGAAAATGTATCACATTTTGTTCCAAGTTGTTCCAAACCCATATTAGTTTTTACCTTTTAAAGAATGTCAGTAATGGTTTTAAGTCTCACTGACGTCCATAATATGGACAAAAAATAATAATAATAACATGGAGAGTAAATGATGACTAAATGAGGACTACCCCTTTAAAGGGTCAGAAATGTAAATATTGCATATGATGATTGTCTGTTTGTGCTGTGTGTGCAGGCAGGGTATGCAGCGTGCAGTCCAGTTACTGTGAAATCAGGAGACAGGTTCATCCCCACACGTGCCGGCAGCAACTGGAGCATAAACTTCCACTATGCCAATGTGAGTCACCAGCTATCTGAAGTGTGTATCTATTGTAAAGGAGAACGATAGATAAAAAAAATCACTTGATATATGCACGTTTATTTGCAGGAGAACTGTTGGTCACCCAATCAGAACCAGCGGGCGAAGGATGCTAGTGCAGACACAGGGAAAGGTGAAGTCGTTCTGCATCTTCTTGAGTATTTGATTTCTTATGTAAGACTGGTAAGATTTCTCTGGGTAAAACTTTAAGGAATAAAAACTTCTGAAGAAACAGCATTACTATTTATTAACTACATATTAAATTGTAACTTATTCTTGTAATGCAAAGCTACATTTTTTGCATCATTACTGTGCTAATGATGCAAAATGACTCAATGTTTGGTGTTATTATTACTATTATTATTACTTTCAATGTTGAAAACAAGTGTGTACAATTTATTTTCATAATCGTTTGATAAACATAAAGATAAAAGGGATTGATCTGAAATGGAACATTTTGGACCATCATCTGTTTATCTAAATGTATACATTTTTATTTTCTGTTAGGGTGTTTGCAAAAGGAATGCTTTGGAAACCTGAAATTGATATTTCCTGTTGGCGCACTAAAGAAAAATGTATAAATATTGAAATGAAAAATCAAACCAGCATGATTGTGTCTTACAGATGCCGTGGCGTATGCTGCACTGCTAAGGAATGAGCTGTTGGGAGCAGGAATCGAAACCGTGCCTGATCCACACACAGATGATCGCCGTAATACCATCCTCACACAGGACACACACAGCCTCTTCAGGGTGAGTCCATGTCAGATGTTTTCTGCTCTTTTATACAGCAGCTTGTTCTCACATTTTATTATATTGTTAATTAGATTCTTGTTTTCTCTCAGTACACCATCCACACAAAGAGAGTGCCTTTCGACAATGAAATCTCACCATATTCCCTCTCTCCTCTCAGTAACAAAAGGTAAGGTTTCTCGCCATGAATTCAAAATATAACTGATAATTTGTTATTTAACTGAGTGCACTGCAAAACATCTTCATCAAACATGACAAATGAACTTGTTTGTCAAACTGAATGAAGCTTATTTTTAGTTTTTAGAAGGTTTAGATATTTTATCATTAAAAAATACAAAAGCCCCACACATAACATGCCAAGAAAAGTATATCAAATGAAAAATATATCATGGCCACAAATGAGTAAAAAACAAATCCTTAATTTATGTCTATTATATCTATTGCTTTCTCTTGCATTTTATATGCAGGGCTCAATGCAAAAATATAAGTATAAAATATTTATCGCACAAAAAAAATTACATTTTTGTACATTATTAATTGTATGCATATGTTATTAATGTCTGTTATTAATTTCTTTTAAACTTCACTGAGATGAAACAAATTAAATGTGTGATTTATTTATTTATATTTTTGCATGTTCAGTCACAAACTATTGCGTTCACCCCGAAAGCCAGCACGCAAGATTTCCAAGATCCCATTCAAGGTTCTTGATGCCCCAGAGTTGCAGGATGACTTCTACCTCAACCTGGTACACTTGGATTGCTTTTTATATATCTATAAAATGTGAAATGCATTTCTTTTATACAAAGGATGTTAACATTTGCAGTGTAATTTGATTAAAAATGTTTGTGAACAGGTGGATTGGTCCGCTGGAAATCTGTTGAGTGTTGGTTTGGGGGCCTGTGTTTACCTGTGGAGTGCCTGTACCAGTCAGGTATGTGACAAACTATATGGAGAAACGGCTACGGATGTGATCTGATGTGATTGCCCATAATGAGTGTTTAATTTGACACTTGAACTTGAACTTAACACAGGTGACGCGGTTGTGTGACTTATCAGTGGATGGCGACTCTGTCACATCAGTGTGTTGGAATGAAAGGGTCAGCTCAAACCTCTTATGTATATGAAGATATCTGATTTGTGATTGTTCAGTTGTAATATTTTCTTCTCTGTTGTTCTCTCAGGGAAGTTTGGTGGCTGTAGGGACCCATAAAGGATTTGTCCAGATTTGGGACGCAGCTGGAGGGAGGAAGCTGACCAGTTTGGAGGGACATTCAGCACGCGTCGGTTTGTGTCGCACTAAAATCACTCCCTTGAAATGTTTGCTGGTTTAAATCGATTGTAAACTAAAATCTTCATCAGGAAGAAATAACCTTCATGCAACCGGGGCAGTTTCAGTTTGACCTTCTCTGCTCTCTCTCAGGAGCGCTTGCGTGGAATGGAGAGCAGCTATCATCGGGTAGCCGGGACAGAGTGATTCTGCAGAGGGACGTGAGGACACCACCTCCTGTGGAGAGACGCCTCCAGGGCCACAGGCAGGAAGTGTGCGGCCTCAAGTGGTCACCTGACCACCAGCACCTCGCCTCTGGAGGGAACGATAACAAGGTTAGAGCATCATATAAATGGGATGATCTTATTAGTACAAAAAATGAACACGCCCATGAACAAGAGCAAAAACATAGTCCATATGTGTTGCGTTCATTCTGTTTCAATATTGAAAGCAGCCTTTCTTGTTTTTCAGTTTTCAAAGAAATAACTAAAGAACAAAAAAAAAAAAGTAATTTTTCACCCCAAAATGAATCTAAAAAGGACTACATATACATGACTAAAAATGTATTCCTCAGGCCATCCAAGATGTAGATGAGTTTGTGTCTTGCTGGGAACAGATTTGGAGAAACAGATATGACTTGTTCAGCAATGGATCCTCTGCAGTGAATGGGTGTCATCAGAATCCAGAGAATCCAAACAACTGATAAAAACACCACAATAATGCAAAACGAATCCTAGATGTCATTTATTATTGTTATTATTATGTTTTACCAAATCCAAAAACAGTTAAGATTTTTTCCAACAATAGAAAGCTCACTATATAACTCAAGAGGACACTAGTGTAAACTGACAGAATTTGGCTTGGCATTTTTTTTTTTTTTTAGGTTCAGGTGTAGAACGTGAATAAACATGAATTCTGCGTTCACTGTCAAATAATAAAAAAAAATAATGAACAGAACGTACACAGCCTATTTTAGAGTGCTGATTACAGTTTTGTTGATAAGAACCCAATTAAGACCTTTTTTTAGCGTAAGTGCAAAAGAAATATGGGTGTAAAAAGCGAGGTGTGTTTTCTCTGCTGTTAGTTACTGGTGTGGAACAGCTCCAGCCTGCTCCCTGTGCAGCAGTACAGCGATCACCTGGCCGCTGTGAAGGCCATCGCCTGGTCTCCTCACCAGCACGGCCTGCTGGCCTCCGGAGGAGGAACGGCCGACCGCTGCCTTCGCTTCTGGAACACTCTGACAGGACAGGCACTACAGAGCACCGACACCGGCTCACAGGTCTGCAACCTGGCCTGGTCCAAACACGCTAATGAGCTGGTGAGACAGGCGCCTACTCTCACAGTCAAATCAAATGATTTTTCTCATACTGACTTTCACCTTTGCTGTCCACCAGGTCAGCACACACGGCTACTCCCAGAACCAGATCCTGGTGTGGAAATACCCTTCCCTCACCCAGGTAGCCAAGCTCACAGGACATTCATACCGAGTACTCTACTTGGTAAGAGTTTTTCTGATCTACTATTTTTTCCCAAAATACTGCAGTTTATACATACCATGACTTCAGCACTTTGTTATGATGAGTATGTTTATAGTTTCTGAATTCAAATGCAATATTTAAATATAATGTTTCAGATATGTTTACTTAAGTTTTGTAATATAATGTTGAATACACTCAATACTTGTAATTGCGTTTTACTTAATGGTTACACCACATGATATTTGTGAGCCATTAAACTTCCTCAAAAAACTATTCTAAAATCAACAATCTGAGTAACGGGAGAAATTTAGGTTTTTGAAGCTCTGAATCAACTAAGATAGTTGTTCTGTACGTTGAACCCCACAAAAATGCATGGTGTTGTGCGAACGTTGTCTAAAGGTTTGGCACAGGGGGCTGTGCGAACGTTCTGTCAACGTTGTCTGAAGTTGTCATCTAGGGGCCCATAATTAAATAATTAGTATGAATATGTGTTCTATTCATTCAAAACATTTACATTCATTAAAATTACTATCCTGAGATCAGTTAGAAACCATTAGACACCATAAGGTTCACCAGATCTAGTGGCAAACCTGAAATATTTGAAAAATGTTTCCAAACCAAAATTCACACAGTATGACGTTATGAATCCATTTTCTCAAAATCACGGAACAACCAATTACATACAAACTCCAAACCTCTGATTAAAAAAGAAGAGGATTATAAATGTTTTAAGGCTTCATGAAGACCCACACATTCACATGATACCAAAAAAATACAAAGTGTTCATCCTTTTGGTCATTAAGGACACTTAGTTTTTTTTATTTATTATTAAAATAAATGACATTTTCCAAGTGTGCCAAAAGCTCACTAAATAGCTCAGAGAGAATCTGTGTTACTGCCGAATACTCCATAAGTTACGGTTGTCTCTGGATCTGATTTTTATGACCGGCGAAGACAGAGAGTAATCAAATCTTCCATGTGTAATTGAATAATGTGAAGACACACAAGAGAAGCGAGTGTATGCTGAGGATGTGTCTGGTTGTGTTCAGGCGGTGTCTCCAGACGGCGAGGCCATCGTAACAGGAGCAGGAGACGAGACGCTGAGGTTCTGGAACGTCTTCAGCAAAACACGCTGCACCAAGGTCAGGAGGAAGTCTTCTATACAGTACAGCTCATGTTGCATCTCACCCTTACCTCTTTCACAGTCTTTGTCTTCTGTCTCCAGGAATCCAAATCAGTGTTGAACCTGTTCACCAGGATACGGTAATTCACAGCCGGGGAGAAATCCATCCAATCACGTGAACGAAAGAAAGCCTTGAACTCACTCTGTTCTGTGTCCTTGCATCAACTCCTGACCCTCCGACAGAGAGAGACCCCAGCACTTCCTTCACTCTCACTTTTTTTACTCAGCAGATTTCTGTTTTATCCTGTAAAAATGAGCGAGGGCTCGTTGTTTATGTAAAGATTCAGTCCGTTCTTCTTCTTATTGTATTGTGGATGTCCGAACAGATGTGCTATTGTATAAGTAGAAGTATTAATAGAGAGATGAACCTATATGACCTATATTGTCATTATCATGACTGTGAGTCATGAGGTTAAAATGAAATGGCTTGTTATGAAAATTTCAATATTTTATATGTGTCTATCAAAACAGATCATGATATCTGTGAGAAATAAATACACTTAACACTAATCCTGGTGCTTTTTATGATAAACGGATAAAGGTATGTATTTCTAGCAATACTGTATCTACCCTTCCGTTTAAAAGTTTAGGGTACGATTTTATTTATTTAATCTTTTGTTATATAAATGAATGCTTTTATTCATCAAGGATGCATTCAATTGATCAAATGTGACAAAAACACCATTCATAAAAATCTAGAAGTGTATAAGATTTGCATAACCAAGTAATCTGGATGGATGTTTAGCAAGGTTTATCCTAAAAACAAATAAGAAACAATAGAATTTAATAGAAAAACTATTATTTTTTTATTTTTTTTGTGGTGAAATCAGTGCTGTTGTGGTGTTTACAGTAGATGCGATAAGATTACAAAAATAATATCCAATTCTTAACAATATGGCTTGATTGTATTCAATGCAGTGCACTGAACCTTTTGACCCCACAAAATTAAAGCAACGATGACTCAGAATCCACTCTGGATCTCGTATGGAGAGTGTGTTTAGTAGTTGGCTGCATACTCGGTACCTTGTAGTCCTCGACTCAACAACGCAAACTCTTTCACAATGTCCTTCATCCGTCGTTTACTCACTTGTTCCCTGTGCGAACAGTTGAAAAGAAGAAACAAATATGAATAAAGTGCAGAATGCCTGGCTGCTGTTGTTGGTGTTAATGTCATGGATCTACCTGAGCATCTGCTGGCAGAAGTGCTCTTTGTGCTCAGTGGTGAGATGTGAGCTGGGGAAGCCAGGGGGCAGAAGAGCCTCTCTAAGCCACACGGACAGCATGCTGGGACAGTTACGACTCACTGAAAACAAGACTTCCGCCAAGTGCTCCGCCAGACTGCGTGGAGACTGACCCCCAATGGCCTGCAATCACAGTCAAATTGGTCCTTGCACGCTCAGTGTATATTTACTATTTTATGGCCGCATATTGCTGTATGAAGTAAATGTTCCTAAAACACGGACCAATAATTTTACACTCAACTAAAATCACAAATACAATGGACTGAGTTTTTATATTTCAGGTGGGTGAGTTACATTTTAGACATTTCTGCACTACAAATAAAATTACTTGGAAATAAAACAATATTGTTTCCTGGTTAATCGGTATATTTATTGTAAATAATTCAGTGACTAAATCATTCGGTCATGAATAAGTGTTTTTGTACGAATTAGCTAAATGAATGATTCAATGCCTCCATATTAATTGACAAGAAAGGTTAAAGGAACTCATAAAGACAGTCATAACTTGCTCCTGAATTAATCAGTGTTTTTGAATGAACTGGATTCAGTTATTCAACTTGGGTAACACTTTATTTTAAGGTGTCCTTATTACACATGCTACATGTATTTTAAATCATTTTAACAATTAATTATGCGAAATTGCAAGTAATCCAAAACCACAAGTAACCATATAGCAAGTACATGTAGGTATTTAATATCACTCAGTACTTAAATGTATAATTACACTGTAACAAGGGCACCTTAAAATAGTGTACACAAAACTTGTTTCCATCCTTAATGAAACAGTTTGTTTGAATAAAATGGTTAGCTGAATGATTCTATGAATCACTAATAAAGAGAGTCACTTAAAAGAATAGTTCACCTAGAAATTAAAATTCTGTAGTCAATGTTGAGCCAAAACAGCTTGGTTGTAAACTTTCTTCAAAATATCTTCATTTGTGTTCGGCAGAGTTGGAAATAACTCAAGGGTGGGTAAATGATGACAGAATTTAGAAAATGATCCTGTCTTTTACTCTCCTTTGAAGGAGCCTGAGTCGGAAACAGAATTGATTCGTTCGTCTCTCAAGGCTTCGGGTTTTTCGAGTCGTTCGTTCATCACGTGACAGCCCCATAAGCTTAACCTATCCAGCCTGAACCGTGTGCGACTGAACGAATCACTCCCACGAGACGACTCGTTCTTCCCGAGTCACATTAAAGATTCGTTTAAAATGAACGAATCGTTCAAGAATGACACATCACTAGTTTTGAGAATTTTTGACCATCGCCTGATTGTCTTTCTATGCGCTTAATTCACAGAAAATGCCAGTTTTAATTAAAATGTAAGTTTAATGTCTCAAATAGGCTACCGAAATACCGAACAGGGCGAACCGAACGTTTCGATAAACCCCCAAAAACTGTTGCATCCCTATTAAATATTCAACCATGTTAAAATACAGCACATAAAAATAATAAGCCATGAAAATACAATGCATTAAAATTTGGGATGTCCAGATCCGATCAGATGATCAGAAATTGGGCTCGATCACGTGGTTTCAGATTCGATTGGAATCAGACGTTACCTCCCGATCAGGACTCGAATATATATATATATGTGTATATTGATTCTCTTTTTTATTTATTTTTTTAACACATTTATGCGGTGGCACAAAATTAGACCTCTTGACTCACACAAAAACAGCAACGCGTGTGGCATGACATCACTTTGTTGCAGAGATGCTATTGGTTAAATGTCGGCAAAGTAGAATACGGAAGCATAAAGCATGAGTATAAGTTGATGGCAACAACATTACCATAGCACACTGTGATATGTGCAAACTTGGGATTGCAAGAGGTGGAAAGGAAAAGGCTACATTTAACACAACAAACCTGATACGACGCCTCAAAAACAAACAGCCGACACAATACAGTGAGTTTACCCAGGCAACCCAGCCGAAGACGAGTCAGCTTACGCTGCAGGAGAGTTCAAGGAGAGAAAAAAATGCCCTGTGACAGCATGAAGGTGCAGGAAATTACTGCCAAGATAGCACAAATTAGACTTAAAAAAAAAAAAAAATTATTTACTGTTGCACTAAAGTCCAAAATTGAAGAATTTATGGTATTTACATTTGATTGTTAACAGAGTTGTTGAATGTTAAAATAAGGTGAATTAAATAAAAAAATAATGAACATCCTGGATCTGTTTCTTCGCTCTTCTTTATTCTTTCTTTATGTACTTTAGAAAGTATTGGATCAGCTTTCGGTATCGGTAGATACTCAAAATCAAATGACTCGGACTCGAGGTCAAAAAAACCTGATCGGGACATCCTTAATTATCCCTAATTAAAACACACTTTTTTAAATTTAACCCACTGTTAATCGCAATACTTTTTTTTCTTCTCGATTTGTGGAATTTAACAAGCTTTTTATTTCAAATGCTTTAGGCAGGATATCCCTTATGATGAAAGAGGAAATTGATGTCTATACGTAGATGCCATATTAGCAATGATTAAATCTCTGTGAACACTCCAGAGCCACTTCAGTTGTACACTATTGGACAAAAGATTTTTGCCATGTTTGTAAATAAAGGCTCCTTTGTGCACTATAGCTGCATTATTTGATCAAAACTGCAATAAAAACAGAAATACTGTGAAATATTATTTCATTGTCTGCAGCCATTGCTCCAGTTTTGTCACATTATCCTTCAAAATCATTCTAGTACACTGCTATGCTATTTAAGAAGTCTGCAGTCAGTGATTAAAAACAAAACTTGAAATTAAGCATTTTTGCCCAGCAAGAAAGCACTTAATTATAATCATAATTTATAATTTTGTGCACAATTTCTATTTTAAATAAATAAACTTTAAAACTGAAATAAGTTTATTAACAGATCAGGGAAAAAATATTGAGCCACAAAAACTTTTTTTTTAACATTGACAACAAGATCCATTATTAATAATTGAGCACTGACACCAAAGATTCATGAGGGATCACATTACTCCAGACACTGAAGTCTGGAGTAATGGCTGCTGAAAATTCAGGAACAGTAATAAATGACATCTTAATATATATTCACACCATACACGCTATATTCACACTAATAATGTAATAATAAATATAATATTTCACAATTTTACTCTTATTTGATCTCATCAATATAACCTTGGTCAGCAGAAGAAATTTCTTTCAAAAACTAAATTATTTTGACTGGTTGTGTATAAAGATTTATGTTGACCGTAATCTTTACAAGCTGATTTTCAGAGAATTTAGTTTATCATTAGTGTTAGATATTTCTACGCAATTGTTGACCATTGAAAACCCTATCATAGATATATGTGCTTCCTGCAACCATAGGCCGCAAACTGTTGCAGCATTTCCAATAAAAATGAATGGTTTGGTTTGGTTAGTGAGAGTGAAGAGTAGCCAAGTTGATAACATGTTGGTGAGCCTGCAGCAGCAGAAGGAGGTATCTACATATGGATATCCTCAGAGGAAACAAGGAAGCCTCAGTTATTTTGACACATACCCTTTATATCAAGGTCAAGATTCTCTTTGCATACTCTCTCAGCCTCTACACTCCCAAAAGCCTGTTGCATTCATGTAGTTCTCCCACAATCAGCCTTCGCCTGGAGGTGTGTGTGTGTGTTGTGTGATTGGGGGTGTAGCAATATGAGCAAATGGGGAAATATGCTTTGAGTTTAGGAATGCGTTCTTGCATACACATGGCCCTAGGCTCATCTTGACACATGGTTTATAGGCAGACACTTCCTTCAGTTTTTCCATAAACTGTTTACACGTGCCAGACAACATTAACCAAGCCTAATGCTTTGATCTTCAAGGCACACTAATATCCACCTTAACAGTCAGAAACATCTAGATCTTTGTTGTTTTAAACTTGTGTACATTTATTGCACTTCATGGAATGGATGACAGTAGTTTAGTGTGTATAGAAGTATTTTTTTGTACCTGTTGCAAATGACACGGTTTGATTAGTTTTATATTTAGCTCTGCACTTAGAACTTGATCTCAAATGGTCTTTATCTCTTCACTCTTCTTGTCAAAAAGCAGTGTGTGTTGAACAGCTTTCACTTACAGCTAAATGAGTTGAGCTTTAGTCTGTGTTAGAGACACACACTGCGGACAAATCAAATGTGTTGACAAAACAAATGCCTTAATCGCCCTGTTCCCTTTTCCTTTCCACAGACCTTTGATAAAATCCTCATTGCAAACAGAGGCGAGATCGCCTGCAGGGTGAGTGTGTGTGTTCTTTACCAAGAAGGTTCTTTTCAGTGCGTTTAAGGCAAAACACTAGATTTGTCTTAAGGCCATTTTCATTTGAAATCAGGATGAAGTCCTAGATATATGATCTTTTACATGAAGTTCCATAATGTCTTTTACCTTAAGTACATTTTTACTACTGGGAAGTAAATGCATTTATATTCACGGGCAGTTAAATATTCTCTTTGTTTCCATTCATAGGTGATTAAAACATGTAAGAAGATGGGCATCAAGACAGTCGCAGTTCACAGTGATGTGGACTCCAGCGCGGTGAGAGAAACGAATATTCAAATGTACCCTAAATAAAGACAAAAACATTGATTTTTAAAGCTGAAAATCATTCTCACTTATTAAGACTCGCTTTTGTTTTGCTGTAAGGAAAAGAACTGCCATCATGTGATTTTAGTAGGACTTATTTGTCTATTCAGCAGATTTTACTGGACAACCTTGCTTTTCATTTCACTAAGCGTTACATTCTTTGATCCTTTCTCACCAGGAAGCAGTTTAGAATTTCTGCCATAAGGTTTTCTGCTGTTCTTATGACGATTAAAAAAACGCTAAATTCTTTGACATTTTAAACAAATGATGTGTGTGTGTGTGTGTGTGTGTGCATTTAGCATAATATACACCTACCCTCATGTTGTTTCTTAGCTGTATGACCTATATACTTTGAAAAATGCTGGTAAACAAACAATTGGTTACCGTTTATCTTCCATAAAGGGGAAAAAAAGCTTACAGGTTTGGAATTTCATGAAAGTGTTATCAACAGAATGCTGTTAATATCATTTAATTCAAATTGTTGTATTACATTAGAAAAATGCAAACTAGAAACATCTTAATTTCTTTTTGGCCCCACTCTATATTAAGTCTGAAAATTCATCAAAAACCTCCACATATCAAAAAAGAGATTACTAATCCAACATCTCGTATATGCTATACTATGAAAACTATGAAGCATTCGCAATAAGTGAATCAATTGGCTGAAGCAGGTTAGTCATCTGGAGGCAGTCTGGTACTAATATAAACCAAAGCTTTTGCTCCTCTCACCTTTATCTTTCCATGGAGTGTAATTCTCTGTTGTCATGATTGATAGCTGTCAGTTTTTACCCCCTCCTATTCCATATGCATGAGAGTTAGATAGAGGCAGTGTTTTAAACTCAGCTCGTCCCCCTGCTGTGTTCTGTGCTGGATTGTGGGAATGATGGTTGTGTGGGGGGGGTTAGAGGTGGGGATCTTTTGCATTTGATTTGCAACTTCCAAAGAGCATCTAAATGAAGATGTTTAAACAGAGCAGTGGGGGATAATCTGGACTCTGTATGGGGGAACAAATTGACATTAGAAGTCCATATACTGACCACCAGTATTGATGTGGTGAAATTTCACCAACGCATTTCTAATACGCAATCTTTCTTTTAACTCGACTTTTTATATTTTCTAATGTCATTTTTTGAAACCCCATGAAAGATAAATGTATTTAGTTATTTTATCATTTACATTAAAGTGTTCCGTTAAAAGCTAACGGGACCCCCTGGCTGTCTCACGTCTTCTCTAGTTAACAGGGTCGGTGCTGACAGAAAAAGAAGTTTATTAGGCTCCTGAAACAAATGGCGGGGAGCCGTCAAGATTTGCACCGCATTAAAAGGCTCAGACAGAATACACTCTGTCAGTGAAAACGCGTGTAAAAAAATAGTTTGATTTCATTTTAAGAAATTGTTTTGGTAAACAATCAATTAAAAATGTCAGTTTAAACAAACTCTTCTTCAGTAAGATGATCCTTAAAGTCAGGTTGAAGTATGGGGTTTCATTTGAGTGTCTTGCAAACTCCTCCAGCTCTGTTTGCGTCACCCTCGTTAAATGTGAGGGAAAACGACTTTGTCTCCCCTTTTACACATGTGTGGAAAACATTAGCAGAGAAGCAGCAGTTGGCTAGCGAGTCTTCTCCAAACCTCCCCTGTTGATGCAGTTGTCAGTATTAATGCTTTCCTATTGTGAGGTCTGTCACTCCGTCAGCTCGCTGTCACAGTTGCTTCACACTGTGTGTGACGACATCTTGGCTGCGCAGACAAATGACTGGCATTTACAACCGTGAAAATAAGTGTTTAAAATGCATCATTACAAGCTAGAACAAAAAATTAGGTATATACAGCTTAACAGTTTAGGACATGCTAATTTTTTTTGTCCCCCATAAACTATTATTAGCAGAATCATATGTTATTAGCATTAAAAAAAGTCAAAGTACTTGCTTGCTTGCTTTTCTGATAAAAATGCATGCTTTCAAAGCAGTGTAAGTTGCAGTGGTATTTGCCAAATGCATTAATGTAATGCCCTTAGAGGGTAGTTAAGGAAACTGGCTTAACAAAATGCACACAAACATTTATACGTTTTAGGTTCCATTTAGCTTACAATAATAGTGAAAGGATGTTGATGAAATTGATCCTTAAAGATCATAATTTGAACATTTTGTCATAAGTTAACCTTTTTTTTCCTGACTGTTAAAAACACAAAACATGATATTAGGGTTTCGATCATTTTCCTGTGTGTTTTCATTCCTTCAGGTTCATGTGAAGATGGCTGATGAGGCTGTGTGTGTTGGTCCTGCCCCTACAAGTAAAAGTTATCTGAACATGGATGCTATCATGAACGCCATCAAGCAGACTGGAGCTCAAGCTGTGAGTGTGTGTGTGTGTGTGTGTGTGTGTGTGTGTGTGTGTAAGTAAAACACAGGGAACTTTTGCACACAGTTGGAGCCTAATCCATGTTGGTGTAAACAAGGTCATATATTATTAACATGGTTCCCTGGACTGTTTTATTATCTGTAAACTGATTTGATGCAATGAAACTGTTAAATGTCACCTGTATAACATCAATTCTATGGATGTGTGTGGGTAAAGAATCTTTTCTCTCTCTCTCTCTCTCATAGGTTCATCCTGGCTATGGATTCCTGTCTGAAAATAAGGAGTTTGCCAAGAGACTGGTGAGTTTGCCTTTTCACAGAAAGAAAAAGAAATGTGGATAGTTAAAGGAAAGAAATATTTAAATGAGTTTGTGTTAAAGTTGGGGGCCGAGTAGCCCCTTCACTTATTGTTCTACATCGGCCAGTGTCCCTCCCACACACACACACACAAACACACACACACACAGACACAGAGTTTTTGTAATTAACAACTCAGACCCCCCAGTAGTAATTTAATTAAAGGTGTGAGTTCTAAGGTGAGAAGTTTATTTGCAACACAAATGAAGGCAGAAAGGCCAAAAGGGTAATTTGATAAAGAGACTCATTCCACATTCATATTCATTTTTTTTTTTTTTTTTGGAAGGACAATGCTGTGTTTCTTACAATTTCTCCTGATTGTATAAGTCCATTTATGTGATATTGTGTGAACTTTAATAGTTTGGAGACATAAGATTTATTTTTAATGTCTCTAAAGGATGTCGTCATGGCTGCATTTATTTGTGAAACATAGCGATCATTTAAAATAATAATAATAATGTGATGCAAAGCTATGTTTTCAGCAGTCACTCCAGTTATCCTTCAGAAATCATTTTAACATGCTGATTTGCTGCTCACCCAAAATGATTTGTAGAAAATGATACATTTTTCCATTTTATATTAATGCATTATTTGATTAGTAGAATGTATAAATGATTATTTGAAAGAAATCTTTTATAACATTATAAATGTCTTTACTGTCACTTGTGAGAAGTTTAATGCATGTTTTCAGAGTAAAGAGAATTCTTCATACTGATCCCAAAACTCGGTAATGTTAATATAGGTGGTTGATAATTGATATTCAGTAATGGTTTACCCAGAAATGACCTGTTTGTTGTTTCCCTATATGATAACATTTAATTTGGACTGGAGAGTTTAGGCTTCAAAAATGACACAAAATACACCATGGAATTTATAACTTTTTACCCATCCTCTGAATTCATGCAGTAACTTTGTTTGAGGAACAGACCAAATTGTTTATTGATATTCTTTCCCTCCAGAGAAATGGTAACTGCTAAGACTCAAATCTGATTTTGGTAGTTCTAATTAAAAATAATTCAGACTGGTTTTGGGAACCAAATCAACCGATTCATAAAAAAATTACAGTTTGTTCAAGAATTGGCCATTGCTAAGTGAACCTTCATGAACAGCTAGGGTGGATATGGAGAATTTCAAAGGGTTTCTTATAAAATAAACTATTGTATGGCTTCAGAAGACTTTCATAAATAATGCTATGAACTACTTCTGTAATATTCATCCAAAATATTATAAAATAAAATGTTTCTTTTGTTTTCCGTGAGAGTAATACAATTTGTGAAACTACATTACAATTAACAAATGTTTACTAGAATTAAACTATCCCTTTAACCCCTGTGCCCCAAAATAATTAAGCCAAGATCTCCAGTACTGACAAGTGCATGTGCCAACCTCCAACTGTGCCTCAGTGTTGCCATGGCAACTAAACTCAGTAGCTACCATCTTTTTTTAACCCTTCAATCGATTCTGACTAAATAAGGACATGCTTCGTGTCACGGCAGGCCTCCAACACACACAGAGAGTTCGCATGGGGCCGTCACTTTCTTTTTTTGATCTAGATATTTTTTAGGATTCCAGATTTTCTCTGCCAGATATCATCCTTTTGCTTAGTTTGCTGCATTGTAGAACAGAGAAAAGAGGAACAAACAGAATTTGGGAATGAAGATGAGGGAAGACAACACGCCTCCTCCTTTTTTGTGTTTCCTTCTGTTACTTTTGTCCACAATAGTCAGTCGTGGTTATTTTTTGTACAATATACACATCTCTGGTGCGTGCATCGTGTTACGTGTCTTACTCTCTTTAGTGTAGTACTGCGTGCGACTCTCCTGGCAGAGTTTCCGGCAGCTGCGCTGATGTGCTCGCTAGATCTCCTTTGATATAAATCATTTTCAGGCAGGAGGGAAACACACATGGGGCGTCGTCACAGCAACTGCGGGCTCACGTTGATAGGTTGCCTAGAAGTAGTTGTAGATCAAATTTTCAGCTAAAAATCTAAAATAAATTAGCTTTTTTTGGTGCAGTTTCGAAGGCTTTTGGTATAACATCAACAGAGCCTGTTAAAAATTCATCAGTGTGTCAAAATAAGTGTTAAATATTAAGCAGTCAGGGACTCGAATCAGCTCAGCTGAACCCAGATTTGTTTCATGTCTCTTCAAGGTTGTCGAATGCATTGATGTAAAGGACAGCTTTTGATTGGATTCTTATCCTGCAGTGAATGAGTCACAAACTACTGTTTTGTTAAAAAATCTACATGACTTCATAAGGAAATCTGCCTAGCAACTAATAAATAGAGCCTTTTTTGCTGCATTTTGTTTTGTTCAGTCATTACAATTACTTATGTAGGCTGTGTATGTACTCTAGAAAATGCTTATTTCATGTGACCCCTTTAACATTTGTTTTATATTTGTTTTGTGGTGTTCTGTTTCATGTATGTAGTGTTTTGTTTTCTTTGCTATGATGGCAAGATTTTTGTTTTGTTGTGTGTTATTTAGTTTCAAAGTTGATTTAGTGGTTTTTTTTTGTTTTTTTAAGTTGTTTCATGTTTGTTTTGGATTTCGTTTTTGTTTTATGTTGATTTTGTTTGGAGTTTTGGAGCTATGCATCTACTCCAAAAAATGCTTTCCACCTCATGTTTATTGATGTGATATTACAGAACTATTAATGAAACTGAAGGTTGAATTGTGAAATGTCTGTATCAGTACCGTCCAATCCTTTGCTAATGTTGCATGGGTTGGATTGGGCTGTAAAATTTATCATCTGCTATTTTTCTTCAAAGCATTTTTTAAATTAGGTCAATTTCAGATTAATACTTTGCACAGCCAACCCTGAAAAAAAGAAAAAGAAATTTGGCTACATCCAAATGTGCATACTTCCCTATTAGATAATAGACAAACAACAGCATATGAAAAGAGTAGTATTCATCAAACCTTAGGCCAAAAGCACCCAGTGACCTACTTATTTCTTGTAAGATGTTGAAGTACAAATCCAGCAAACAGGGTTTTAAACGACAACTGATGCTATAGGTCACACAACGACAGTGAACTGTGAAGTGCTTATTCAACTCTGAGATTTCACATTGAGAATCCTTACTTGACGGCATATAACAGTAGTGAAATGAACTAAATTGTTTATAGTACTGTTTAAGCATTGTCTCTATGGTACTTTTTAGTTGCTATCTGTTTAGTTGTTGTCTATTGTGGCTTGAATCAATATGTAAATGCACTGACATTGGGAAAAGGGATACCTTTTGTCATTATTGCTCTGCCAACAACAATTTCACCTAAATTTAGTTTAGGTTTTAAAAAAAACTATATAAACATAAATTACTTACAATAAAAAAAATTACAAATTTTTATTTATTTAAATTTTCACTTTATTTCATTTAGTTTTGTTTGACTATGCATGACAGCATTGTCTAGACCAGTGTTGTGAGTTTGTAGGTTGAACTCCTATTTAACTTCAATAATGGCCAACCCAGGCTAATTGGTCATGTACGCCTCTACATAAATTCCTGCCATACCCTTACAGCATGTTTGGAGGCAGTTTCAAAGTGAAATGTCCAGTGAGTGGCGCTAAAACACGGGTTCCAGATGTGACCCTGGCACATTTTTGTTACATTGGTACAGGCACGTATTGCTGTGTTTTGATTTTGTTGCTGCAGGTATGGATTTTACTGTGATTAATCCCCCAAAATTTAACAGTGATCAAATCCCTCTAAATTTCCCCTAAATCAGTCCAGAAATACGGCAAAAATCATTCAGATTGTGTGTGGGCACAGAAGTCTCATACCAATGCATTGCTTCCAGAAAAAGGTAAATGCAGTGATTCACACATCATCTGCAGAAAGTGGTTTAACTACAAGCAACTCATTTAATCCATATGTCAGCCTTATGTTAAGTATTAACCTATTACAGTTTTTGTTTTAATTGCTTTTAATCTTTTGTTATATATATCTTTTCCAGACACGTTTGTTCTGCTTTTCCTACACTTAGATAAAAGTGTCTGCTGGATGAATAAATATAAATAGTTTGGTTCATAACATCTGTACATGCTCAATTCTCTTTTTCCATCCCCCATTCAGTCTTTTACATTTCCCTATAGGCATGCGTACACACACACACACACGCAGATGAGTGGGCCATCCACTGCCTTCTGTGTGTGTGTGGAAATGAAGATGTCATTACATTAGCAGTTGAATAGCAATACCCCCCACATGAATAAGAGGTGAATGAGCCCCCCATCCTGAATAGCTGCCCCCTCTGCCCGACTGTTAGTACAGTTTTACGCAGCGCAAACGATTGGCCAGAGCCCCTGGGCATGCGCAGGTTCAGCCTAGAGAGCTCTGTTAGGATTACCTCTACAGCCTCTTTAGCATGTTAATAGAGAAGCGCTTTTCAATAGCAGAGAGGAGATTGAGTTTGAGTGGAGTGTGCGTGTGTGTGTTTTCATGCCTTTTCACTCTTTGGATGTTGTCTTGAACAAGATGTTTTCATTATCCTAGTGTTCTCCCGCTCACATGCACAGCTGTACACAAGTTTTTGACACTTCTAGAAGCTCGCACTCTATTTACTGTTGTTGTAGCGGCTTGCTGGTTGTCTGTCCCTTTGAGTGTCCCTCATGTTCATTTGTGCATGTGGTATTTGAACAATGAACAAGGAGATGAAAAATGAGATTGAGTGACATCTGAATAGACCCAAGCGTTTTATTGGATTGAATTTTCCAGAACTCGGCAGAGACACTGACAGAGTTTTGAGGGAATGGTCTCTAGCGTGACTGGGGGCACCATAATTTGTGTAGCCTGTTTAAACCATGATATTGTGTTCCCCTTTAGTTTAATTAACTTTGGTGTTTTTAGTTTTTTGCTTTGTGTATTTTAAGTTCTTTTTGTGTTTTATATTTGTATTCCGTTTTGTTTATTTTTTTATTATTAGTTTTGTGTTTAGTGTTTTGTTTTCTGTTTTGGGAGGATTTTTTTGTGGTTTTGTTTTGTGTTCTTGCTTTTTTTTTCTTTAGTTTAAATATTTTATGTTTTTTATTTTTGTTTAATGTGTTTTTGTGTTCGTTTTTTTCCCTTACATTTCTTTTTCTTTTTTTTTTTGCTATTGTTTAGAGTTTTTGTGCTGTTTTGTATTTTTGGTTTTGTTTAGTTTTTTGTGTGTGTGTGTGTTTTGTTTTCTTTGAGCTGCAAGGACTCATTTTTTGTCTTAATCTATCAAGCAAATATATTATTTTATATTACATACTATCATATTTGACCTCAAACAAAAGAGAGAATCGTGAATCTTTTATTTTTTTAAAAGCTTGCGAACTTCCCATTCAGTGAAAAATGAACGCTATTGTGGTATTTGTCCACTCGAGTAGTTTTAGTGATTTGTAATTGACTTTATTTAATTACAGAAGCTGATTTTGTTGACACCTTAGTTTGTTTCTTTTCCCAAGCACTTGTCAAGAACAAACAGATCAGTTTTTTGGCCTCATTTAGATTTATCCTTTATCTCATGACACCATGGGTCCAGTTGGAGCTGAAAGAGTCATGGGGTCAAATCCCTCTTTTAATTACAGAGCTCCGTGGGTTCTGCACGCCTCAGGCATACTGTCTGTAGTATATTAGCTAGGAAGCAATAGCCTCCCGATTCTCGAGACTAACAAAGAAAAGAACAGATCTCCTTTTTCCCGTTCTTTTTTTCTGCCTTCGTTATTTAGATGTATGTTTCTGCAGGCATCACCTGAAGCTACCTTTCTTTACTTCACCAAAGTTCATACCCAGGGGCTTTTTTTTTTTTTGTGAAGGGATTTGATTTCCCCGGTAACAAAAGTTTGGTCGTTTACCTCTTTGAGGATGAGAGATTTAGTTTTTTAGAATGTTAGAATGCTGTGCGTGGCCAATACTTAAAGTAAAATGTTTTATATAGGTATGTTTAAAAAAAAAAAAAAAGTATCTGCAGACATAATAATATATGTAGACAAAACCTTTATAAAGAAATTTGCAGATTTACACGTAAATGATATTTCTATTTGCCTTCAAAACTAATTTTGAGCATTTCTTCATAGATCTTTGTTTACAGTGCTGTTCAATTGTTCAAAAGTTAATTTATTTATTGATCAAAAATACAACCAAAACTATTAAAATATGTGATAATAATAAAATCATTTGTTCCTGGAATGCAAATTTGAATTTCAGCAGCCATTACTCCAATATTCAGTATCACATGATCCTTCAGAAATAATTCTTACATTCTGATTTGCTCAAGAAATAATTTATTTTAATGATCAATGTTAAAAACAATTCTGCTACTTTATAATTTTGTGGAAATTAAAAAATTTCCAATCCAAAAGAACAGCATTTATTAGAAATGTAAATCATCTGTTACATTCTAAATATCTTTAATCTAGCATTTAATTAATATGATGCATCCTTGCTGAAAGTATTAGGATATTTCTTCAATAATAATGACAAATCTTCCTGAGTTTAAACCTTTGAACAGTACTCTAAGTTCTCTAAGATCATAAGAAACATACATCAGTCACGTGTGTCCAAACGTTTGACTGATGTTGTGAACAAAAGTGGAATCGGATCATGATTATAAGCAGCGGTGTATTATGACCAGAAGAGTACAGCTGGATCACGTAATGTTGCAGGTGTGTTGAGGTTTGATGTGGGAATAATGTGTGTTATGATGAAGGATCAGATTATCTCCGAGTCATGCAGCGTGACCTGACATTTTCTGATGGTTGTCTTAATAGATTGAATGCCTGTAGTCGTGATTTGTAGGTAAGATCTGCTCAGAATTGAATAGCTTGGATGATATAAAAAATGCCTTTTTATGAATTCTTTCTCTACAGGCGGCTGAGGGGGTGACCTTCATTGGTCCTGACACGCATGCCATCCAGGCCATGGGGGATAAGATCGAGAGCAAACTCCTTGCCAAAGCTGCCAAAGTCAACACCATCCCAGGATTTGATGGGGTGGTCAAGGTCAGATCAACATTTTGGATGTTTTGTTTATTTACTTTATTTTTCAAAAGTCCTCAGTCTTTTCCCGAGAATCTATTACTTCTCACATGCATTTTCATAAACACTTTTTCTTTTGGCAAGGTTCTTGACTGTACTTGACTTGAAAATACAGTACATGTGGTGCAGATAATAATATACATATCTTATAAATGGTATATAATGTGCAGTGCATACTTTATATCATTTAAAAATGTGCTTGGTAAGATTTTTGTTAAAATGTTATTTATTTGATCAAAAATACAACATTTTTCTGTGTAAAAATATTATAAAATTGGATTTATTTCTGTGATGCAAGGCTACATTTTCAGCATCATTACTGCAGTTGTCCGAGTCACATGACCCTTCAGAAATAATTCTGATATGCTGCTCAAGAAACATTTCTCATTATGATCA
The DNA here is from genome assembly GCA_032275025.1 of Enteromius treurensis. Taxonomy (NCBI): domain Eukaryota; kingdom Metazoa; phylum Chordata; class Actinopteri; order Cypriniformes; family Cyprinidae; genus Enteromius; species Enteromius treurensis. Next base: position 13,712,778 of record JAUCMU010000001.1, read on the forward strand.
GTGATGTGCTGCTTTGTATTTTTGTGGAAAGCATAATAACTTTTTTCAGTAAGAAGATAAATAGAAGAGCACCTTCATTTTCACATTGAATCTTGGATAGTATCAATTTCTTTAAAAAAAGTCTTAGTAACCCTCAAAACTTTTAAAGCATATATATGTATATATATATATATGTAATATATTAGTGGTGTCAAAATTAGCGAGTTAACGCATGCAATAATTTTTTTCAGACGCAATTAACGCAGGGGTGATGATTGGTCACCCCACGTTTTTTATGTATATAATATATTTTATATGAGCCATATTTAAGAACATGTCTTTAAAATGTTCTGGAGCTGCCCAACACTGTCTCGCTCAGCTCACACGCCTGACCTGAAGTAAAAAGGTAAAAAGTGTTGAGAGTAAATAAGATTTGTGTCAGAACTGCGTCACGCAGCGGCAGCTCTTAAAGAAATAACAGACAAAATAACCTATAATAACCAGCTGCTGTGATGTCAGTTAATCAAAGGACAAAGAAAAAAGGGAATAGCTTTATGGATTCATCTAGATTTAATTTAGTACTAATTTAATTTAGAATCTGATAACTTCAATTTTAATTTCTGTATATTTCTGCTGAGGTGATATGAAGTAAATATGACATTTATTATAATGGGTTATGTGAAGATTGTTTTAAGTTCACTTAAGTTAGAAGTTCTTTTCTTTTTTTTTTAAGTCAAAATGTTAAAATTGAAAATCTCTCGACTATAGTATATTGTAATGTAGAAGACTATAGTCAGTGGATAATTTTCCATGTAACATTCTGTAAAATGAGGATGCTTTCAAAAATAATGCCATAAATAGTTTTTATTCATTTTTAAATTTTATTTAATTTGAATATTAAACTTCTGTTAATTAAATCAAATAAATATTTGGTATTACAGCTTTTACACTTGCCTATAGTTTTTCAGGTAGCTTTCCTTTTTTGAAGCATTTTGGAGAAGTTGCCACAGTTCTTCTGGATTGAGTCTGTCTCAGTTCTGTTACTTCATGTGATTCCAGACAGACTGGATGATGATCAGATCAGATCTCTGTGTGGACCACTGGCTGTTGTCAGACAATAATCTCACTGCATTATTACAATTAATGACAAAAATAATGTTTGAAAATGTAAACTGATATTTCCAACTGACGTGCTACCGCAAAAGATAGAAATAACTGGCTTAACCATTTTTTTGTTGTTTTTTCAGTAGTTGAATATTCTGTGGGTCTGTGTTTACCATGTATAAATAACTCTTGGCACACAGCATCAGCAGTCTGTGCTGCCCAACTCCACCAGTACATGAGAGTGGGATGCAGTTTGTAGGCAAAGAGCTTCAATCCTGCTATGTGCAGCCATGTGATCCGTGACTAGTCAAAACAGACCCAAAATGTCATTTAGTGGCAGAAATAATCTACTAGATGGTGCAGCTCCTGCCCTTTTCTGTTATAAACTTTATATTGTATTTTTGATAGTTTTAATGTTATGTGGAACATTATTATTCTTTTCTGCTTCCCAAGCCTGCATTTGTTTGAGTACAGCAAAATTGTAAAATATTTTAAAATTTATTTTAAAATGTAAGTTATTGCTGTGATTTCAAAGCTAGCTTTTAGCATCATTAATCCAGTCTTTATTGTCACATGATCCTTCATAAATCAAGAAACGGTTTAATTACTGTTATTATCAATATTTCAAACAGTTGACTACTTTTTCCCTGGATTGTTTGAGTAGAAGATCCAAAAAATTTGCACTCATCTAAAACAATGTTTAGTTTTTTTACATTATTCACCATATCATTCAAAAACTTGTAGTAGTCAGTATCTTTTTTTAAAAGACATTTATGTTACAAAATATTTCTATTACCGAACGTTCTATTCATTAGAGAAACCTGAAAAATGTATAATTAAATTAATAAAACTTAATAATAATAATAATATTATTATTATTAATAATAAATGTTATAAGGATCATGGGACTCTAGTAATGAGAAATTACATTTTAAAATATATTCAAATATAAATTAGTTATATTAAGTAGTAAACATTTTTTTACAAACGTTTTTGCTGTACTTTTGATCAAATGCAGGCTTGGTGAATAGAAGAGACTTCATTAAAACAAATAAAAAACCTTTTGACTGGTAGTGTAGTGTAGTTCTAAAACTACTATCTCTACATTATTTTCTCTGTATATTTCAGGACAACTTAGTGTTAACCTATAAAGCATGTATTTTTATCTTTAGCACTTTAGCTCAATATTTTACTGTTAAAATTGCGCTCTGGTTTTTTTTTTATTTTTATTTTTTTTACAGTGAACAACAGATATCAGTTTTAAATCAGTTGCACTTTTGGTCTGTCTTTTCATCAAATAATAATGGGAAAAAAAATTCTACAAACATATTAACTGTTTTCATTAACTAATATAAGAATTTGAATTGAATAATAATAAATGTTACCTAAAAACCAAATCATCATATTAGAATGATTTCCAAAGGATCATGTGACACTGAACACTGGAGTAATGGCTGCTGAAAATGTAGTCTTTGTATCACAATAGTCAGTTTTTAGTGTATATTCACATAGAACAGTTACTTTTCAATTACAATAATATTTAAACATCTTTGTTCTGTGTTTTTTTTTTAATCAAATAAATGCAACCTTGGTGAACAGAAGGAACGTCTTTCAGAAACCTATCTTACTGACCCCATACATTTATGTATCATATATGTGCTTGGTTGCAAAGCAAAAAAAACTCTTAACACAGAAGCTGCATCCCAGTCCATCTACAAACTGTCCTGTCTCTATTCGTTTTCTCCCATTTTCTCCCTCCCCCATCCATCCCCTCCTCCTGCATGCTGTTTAAATGGCCTTTAATGGCCGTGTGTAGTGGCCGTTTTGACACTTCCTGAGCTTATAGGGCTCTATAAAGTAAAGATGTGTCGCATGACACTCTGATTGTATGGGCATTACCATCTGTGAACCTCCTCAACGACCCTGATAGCATCAGCACACTGATCACAGTCTGACTCTCACACACACGCCAACATCTCTCCTTTAGTCCCTTCTGCTGGATTTCTCACCTTAGCTTAACTTCATTTAATGCTAGTGTAGATCTCTGCTGTTAATGTATTTTGACATCTGGTGAGAAAGAATCTCAATGGATGTTTCACGGTTTCAATAATTGTTTGTAAACAGTTATTTTGTCACCGTTTTGAGTTTGCAGTTGTGTAATTGCAACAAATGTTTAAAGCAATTAAATTTCTCTGTTGTCACTAAACTTGCAATCTGAAAGGAATCACAGCAGCAATTTTGGAAGGAAATCATTGGATTTTTATTTAGCATGCAAAAAAAGAAAGAAAAAGAAAAAGGAACAGTCATTGCTAAATGTTTTAGAGTGGAGTCTTGCAAGTATTTGATAAAATTGTATTTTAGAACTGATTAATAATAAGAATAAGTTTTAGTTTTTCTTATTTCCGTTTATATTTTTCACAGAAAAAATTAAAAAACATCTCACAGATATGTAACAGTAGGCCTTACCACTCATCAATTTGGAATGTTATGTGTACAACAAAGCACATTAGATAACTTATAGATGAAATGTTCAAATAAGTTGCCTTCAAATGGAGTGTAGTTACGCTCATGCTGTTTTAGATATTAAGCACAATATTTGAATAAGGGTTTCTTCAAGGGTCACTTCAGTCATTGTTGTCGCGGGATTTATTATTATGTCAATTAAAACATTCCAGTTTCATCTATTTTCTTTTTGTTACACTGTGTTACGTTTATATCAAATTAAAATAAAAATTAAAACCCATTTTAAAATGTATTTATTTTACCAGTCCTCCTTTTGTAGTTATAGATTCTATTACTGAACCTTTGTCGTGGAGCCAAGCTTTTCATTTTGAAACTGAAAATCCATCATAAAATTTAATTATTTGTTACATTCAAAATCATAATAGTGGGCTTTTAAAATGAAGTGCTAAAACTCACATCAGTCTTCCTTCAGCCACAAAAGCTGTAGGTAATAAAAACTACTATGCAATGTTGCGCCCCCTGCTGGACAAGTTGAGGAACTGAATTACCTTATGTGCTGCAGGCCATGTCTCACAAACAGATATGCACTTACTAAGCAAAGTGATGTTTTCTTTGTTTTTTTTTTAGGATGTGGAAGAGGCTGTGAAAATTGCAGGAGAAATTGGTAGGAGACATTTAATATTATAGTGCTTTTCATCTATCAAGAATAAGGTGATGTGATTAATGAAACTCAGAATTTGTGTCCGTCTCTGAAAGGCTACCCTGTCATGATAAAGGCGTCCGCTGGTGGAGGTGGGAAAGGGATGAGAATTGCCTGGAATGATGAGGAAACCAGGTGAGATGTTTTGAAGCAGTTATCAGAACCTGAGACCTGCTGAAAGTTTTCTTTTGGAGAGAGTAACTGTAAGGGTCTTACTTATTCAGTTCTAAACTTTATTAGACTTATTACTTAATGAAATAAATTTGGTTTTGGGTCACTGGTGTGAGGAACCTCAAGTGGAAACAAGCTAAGTGACCAGAGCATTGTAATTTCTCACTTATTAATGCACGCTTACGTGTAGAAAAGAGACGGACTGCCATTTACTAATCAAGCCCTTGGATTCTCTGTGTGTGTCTCTGTCTGCCTCCCTCCCTCTTAATCTTCTTCTATTCTTGAGAATATTAATAAAAACTTCAGTGGAATGTGTTGCTGTTAATTGTCTTTTATTGCCGTAAGCTGACGCCAGGCTTTTGTTAAAGCTTTAATTGGATTTATCTTGAGAGGCAAAACAGTCACTCACACAATTCAGCGAAGACAGAAAAAAAGAGAGAGTGTGTGAGTCCTCAGGCAAATAGATGCTTATCTGCTAAAGCGGAAGCCTCTTGCCACAAATGTCAAGTTCTCTTACAACAGCCACTTGAACTGAGGCCCATGCCGTTTAGCCAAGTGTAGGTAGATCTGGTAGTTCAGTCATTTGCCTCTTGTTTGTCTATTTCCAGACATGGTAGTTACTTATAAAGTCAATAATAATAATATAAAACCTTAGAAGAAGTAAGAAAGAAGAAACGAAGAGAATTAGTTGATGAATTGTCAAATATGACTTTAAGAACATACAGTTGTTTGGATTTTTTAGGATGCTGAACTAAAATAGTTGATGATTATTATTATTATTATTATTATAAAGTGGTGATGTCCTATGACGTTTTGATATTTTGTTTCAGGGAAGGCTTTCGTTTTTCCTCTCAGGAAGCAGCATCAAGTTTTGGAGATGATCGTCTACTGATTGAGAAGTTCATAGATAACCCCAGGCATATTGAGATTCAGGTATTTATTAGAAGATCAACATTGTACATTCTACTCAACTAATTGTAAATAAAACTTCTAGATTCAGTAGTATTCCTGGAACGCACACGGTGAATCATGGCACTAGCAGCTCATTTGTTCCCAGAGAATGTATGAATTGATAACGAATGAGTAGTGGATTACGTTCTCCACAGTGACATAGAATTTTTCTGAGTGGCCACATTTTGGATATTTGTGCTAATAGTTTCTGTTGATTTTGCAGGTGTTGGCAGACAAACACGGCAATGCTCTGTGGCTGAATGAGAGAGAGTGCTCCATCCAGAGAAGAAATCAGAAAGTGGTGGAGGAGGCCCCCAGGTTTGGGCAGTTTTTTTTTTTATCTAAAGGGAACCTGACAAGTTGGCATATCAGTGAAAACGGGGTTAACTCAGGCCTGCTCAGAAAACAGTTACCTGTTACAGTTACAATTATTATTAGCAAAAATTAAAAAACAAATATAGGTGGTGAATTTCTGTCAAGAGCTGTGTGCACACAGTAGAGTACCAACCTTGTGCAACTACCGAAATATGTTTGTATATCTGCTTAGCACCTTTCTGGACCCAGACACTCGGAGAGCGATGGGAGAGCAGGCCGTGTCTCTGGCGAAAGCAGTGCAATACTCCTCAGCTGGCACTGTGGAGTTTCTTGTTGATTCCAAGAAGAACTTCTACTTCTTGGAGATGAACACACGTCTACAGGTTTGTGTGTGCTGGAGTATGTTTGAAACACACCATTTTCACTCTGTTTAAATGTGTTTTTGAAATAAGGAACATCACAAGCAGTTTATTATTATTCTTGCCTATTTGGGTTACTTTTGAATATTGTGTGTGGATGGTGTTCAAGTCAAGGTCCGGACAGTTATACATTTAAATGAAATGTTCTATCCCAGGGCTTAAAAACGAATAACAACTTAAAAACAACATAATTTTTTACCAAATATAAAACATTTTAAAAATGTAAATCTATGCTGTGACTTTTTTTTTTCATTTAATAGATCCTTGGTTAATAAAAGTATTCATTTCTTTCAAAGAAGAAAGAATAAAAATGTACTGATCCCAA
>JAUCMU010000001.1:13728520-13741792 GCA_032275025.1 Enteromius treurensis
ATGAGTTGGAATTTGAATTGAATTGACTCCGCCCCACAGGAAGTTGAATTTGAATTGGAGTTGGAATGACAGGAAGTAGGAATTCATGGCAATTCAAAGACATTCCAAACAGTCATACAACAGAAAGAATGTGTTGAATCTCACATACAAATAATTTTTTTTTAAATTTAATTGCATAATTTCATTACACACAATACTGTCAAAAACAACTTATAGAATCTACTCAATAAAATTGAGGTAACAATTTTCACTCAGTTTGTGTGAGTAGATTATATTTGGGTAAAGAATACCTAAATTTAACAGCTATGACAAACTAAAACAAAAAAGGTAAAGTCTACCTGATATTTTTTAATACATTACACAATTAACTACCCATTAAAACTGTGTAACCTTTAAAATGACATAAAAGGGGCACTTTAACCCAGTTATCTTTAGAGAAGAAAGCATTTTTTTGTGTGTAAGGAGAAAATCACAATTCATGTGTCACCGTTCCAGAGAACAGTGTGTGCTTTAGTTGGGCTCTTGACCCTTTCATTAGAAGAATTAAATGTTGTTATGGCTATTTTCCTTACATTCCCTTTCAGTCGGTTACTCTGACATCATGTCGATGACTGACGAATAGGAATCTCGCTTCGAGATGCCAAAACAACTCTACGTGTATGCAAACACGCCAATGATTTTCATTGGTATACAAGGATTAGGATCAGCTGAACCCATTTGTCTTGCGAGTATAAGTAGGTCAGCCGATCTAGCATTCATTAGCTTTTCACTTTGGAGCCGAGCAGGTCATTCAAACATTCCAGAAGTCATTTCTACTCTGCGAGCAACGGAGAAAGGCTGGTGTAACAGCGTTGCAGCAAAGGTGGTTCCAGTCGAGTGGTGGTGACATTTGTATTGGATTATCTGCATTTATTTACCGAGCAGCCATCTTCCCTGTTTGCTTCAGCCTTTCACAAAAGAGCAAAGCTAAAAGAGTACTCACGGGTGTTTTACATCCCTGGTCATTGGGCATGCTAAAGCGGCGTTCTTGGATAGCTCATGTTCCTCATGCAGGAAGATGACTATCTCGGAGTTGCGGATAAGGCTTACTTACATGACCGATGGAAAGGGGGTCCCTATTCCTCTTTCGCGTTCTGGGGCTCGCGCTGGCAGCATCCGCGGAGCTTCCGGTTCCGGAGGAGAGAGGGCTAGCTTTACAGTGACAGTCGGGAACTCTCCTCGGAGAGCGCCTCCTGTCGCCCGCACTCCGACACTGTTGGAATCTCCATTTGGGCAGCCTGATTAACCGAAAACGGTGTCAGATGTCACTTTTGGAGCTCCCCCTGATGATCAGATGTCGGTTACTGCCTCGGAAGGAGAGTACAGTTCTGGAAATGAGGCATTCGGTTTTGGAGCGGTGTCCGATGGACACTCAACCATACTGATCCAGAACTGGTTGCTATGCTTTCCCGGGCCAACAGGGGGATCGGGATTAAGTGGAACCCTCCACAGTGTCCTGAGCCTCTGAGGCTGGATGATTGGTACTGAAAAAATAAAAATAAAAAATACCCACTTCGGTGGGTGCTTAGGTGCATGATGAGCCTATTCGGTCGTGGAAGGCACTTTTCACTACCAGGAAGCAATCGAGTGCTTCATCCTCCTTCACCACCCTTGACGGTGGCGTAGAGAGGGGCTACACGGGTTCCCCCAGATGGAGAGCTCTGTTGCGATGCAACTGTGTCCGCAGGCTTACCTCCTGGCAGGGTAACCCGTCGCTTCCGTCCCGGGCCTGTAGGCATTCGTCGATGATGATGCCAATAGAGCCTGAGGAGAGGCTGCCCTTCCGTACACTCTATAGCGTTGTCGCAGGTGCATCAGGCCAAGGTACTGAGAGCTCTGCACGAGGGTGGCCACGATCCAGAGGTTCTTCCAAGCTTCGTGCCGCGACGGACCTCGCGCTTCGAGCGACGAAGGTTACAACGCGTGCCCTGGGTTGTGCGATGTCCACTATGGTGGACCAACAGTGCCATCTTGGCTGTGTTTGGTGGACATGAGTAATGCAGACAAGATTAGGTTCTTGAATGCTCCCGTGTCGCAGACCGGCCTCTTCGGCGATGCGGTGGAGACGTTTGCCTGGCTGTCCCCATCGCCAAAGAAGCAGACTGAGGCCCTCCGTCACATCTTCTGCAGGCGGCCAGCTGCAACAGGGCCTTGCTGGCACAGCCTCAGCCTGCTCGTCGCCGAGCGTGGCCCCCACTGTCACCCTCAACTCCTCCGCCGCCGGTGCAGCAGCCGCGTCGAGGAACCGACAGCCGGGCTCCCACCCAGCCCGTCCAGGCCCCTGCAGGAAAACACAAGGGCAGGAGGTCCCAGGACTGGTGACCCAGGGATAGAAGGTACTGTTCCTCGGAGTGGACGAGCTCTCCACTCTCTCTCCAGTGGAGGGCCGGGGGGGGAATTCCAAAATCTCGACAAGAAGAAGGGTTTTCTCTATCTCTGGGTCCCCTGAGGGGATGAGGTGCTGTGGACAGGCCTGTGAAAGAGCTTTTGTTACACACTCACTCTCCTCTCATTTCAAGCAGCAGCCAGAGCGCAGGGAGCACGAACCAACAGACTTCCAGCCTAGCTACTGCCGGGACGCAGGTAACGGCTCATATATGCTTGGACAGGACCCCTGCGTCCCCCCTCATTGCCCCACCACTGGCACCCCGGTAGTCCCAATGGTGCCTCTTGCTCGGTTCTTAGATGCCTGGATAGGGCTCAGACCATCTCGATGGCTCATCGGCACCATTCGGCTCGGTTATGCGATTCAGTTCGCCTGGAGTCCTCCCAGGTTTAGGGGCGTGTGCTTCACGACGGTAAATGCAGACAACTCCCCTGTCCTGCGTGCAGAAATTGCTACTCTTCTGATGAAGAAAGCAATAGAGCCGGTCCTTCCAACCGATATGAGGACAGGGTTTTACAGGGTAATACTTCATAGTGCCCAAGAAAGGTGTTAGGTTGCGACCGATCCTGGTTCTGCGAGTCTTGAATCGAGCTCTTCACAGGCTTCCGTTCAAGATGTTGATGCCGAAACGCATTTTCGAATACATCCGTCCCCAGGATTGGTTTGCAGCATCGAATGAAGGACGCATACTTTCATGTCTCAATCCTTCCGTGGCACAGGCCATTCCTGAGGTTCGTGTTCGAAGGTCAGGCGTATCAGTATCGTGTCCTTCCCTTCGGGCAAGTATGTTCTCCAAAGTGTCCGAGGCAGCCCTGGCACAAAGCTGGCCCCTGGGGGCTACGCAAAAATGTGTTCCCCCCAGTGAGCCTTCTCGCACAGCTCCTGTGCAAGGTCAGGGAAGACAAGGAGCAGGTCCTGCTGGTAGCCCCTTATTTGCCCACCAGGACATGCTCCTTGCGACAGTCTCTCTCTGGCCGATTCCTCTGCGGAAGGATCTACTGACTCAGAGACGGGGCACCCCTTGGCACCCGCACCCAGATTTGTGGAAACTCCACGTCTGGACCCTGGACGGGACGCGGAGGTTCTAGGTGACCTACCTCAAAGGGTAGTTAACACCATTTCTTGGGCCCAAGGATTCCCAGGCAACACTGATGCCACGGCCCGGCTACGTGCCAAAGGTTCCTACCACTCCCTTCAGAGATCAGGTGGTGAACCTCCAAGCGTATGTACAGTACTTATGCACATCCTTACCATCAGAGATGCTGGGTTTTGAATTGAATGGTGGTAACAAGCTGCTCTTTAGACCAGCGGACACAACATCTGTGATTTCCAACAAGAATGTCAAATTTGGACTTGATCATAGAACACTTTTCCACTTTGAAACAGTCCATTTTCATTGAGCCTTGGCATGGACATGATGCCACTTCTGGACCATGTTCACATATTGTTTTCTTTTTGCATGATAGAGCTTTAGTTGGCATCTGCAGATGGCATGGATTGTGTTAACTGACAGTGGTTTCTAGAAGTATTCCTGGGCCCATTTAGTAATGTCAATCACAGAATCTTCCCGTTGAGTGATGAGTGTCATCTGAGGGCCCAAAGACTATGGGCATCCATAATCCAAATGTCTTCGGCCTTGTCCCTTACGCACAAGATTTCTCCAGTTTCTCTGAATCTTGTAATGATGTTATGTATTGTTGATCATGATGTCGAGGAACAGGTACGATGGAATCTGGAAATAGGAGCCGACGCTCAACACATAATCTTTTTTAAAATTAGTAAAACAAACTCATCTTTCCAGGGCTCTCCTGTTGCGGCCTTTGATCATAAAATAGACTGATAATTAATAAAATTCAGTGCTTTTCTTTTTAAAATTTATTGAGGTGAAGTACATTAAATTTAAATATAGAGTGGAAATTTAAGGTCGGATTTATATCTGTTTTGCACCGACACATTTATGTGGCCATGTGTAAATGGAAACGTTTTAACAAATTAAAATATCAGAGATATCTGATCAGTGAAAATGTGTGGTGTAAATGATCATGTGTTAACAAGCCCTAAGACATCCCTTTTATAGGTAATCATGTTATAGACCTGATGTCAGTTAAAGTGCCCCTATTATGCCATTTTAAGTGTGGCTAATATTGTTTTATGAGTCTCTTAAAACAGGTTAATGTGTATGCAAGGTCAAAAAACACTTTAGTTTTCTCCGTCAAGCCATCGTTTATCATTACTTACGCCATATTTACACATAGCCGGGTATTTAGAGAAATGAATATTTCCTCGCCTCCATTTTCAAAAATAACATTGTGCAAACAACATCGTTTTAAAAAAACTTGTCATTTATATCAACCCCTATAAATACGCCGTCGAGTGCGATAATAACTATGCCAAACCTATTTAAATAGGGCACTCACATGACGTTAAGCATTTTCTGGCGCATAATCAAACCGCAGGGAAATACCTGTGTCTTCCCTTCGTGTAAACGGAGCTTTAAACTAATGATGAGACAGACAGCCAAGCTGCATCAATCACAGTATTAGACTACATTAGACTCACAGCCTAACAACAGAACTACAGAAATGCAAGTTAGCCTTTGACCAGGACATCTGCAGGGTTGTTACACAGTATAACGTACACTAATACATCTTTTGAACGATTGCTAGAAAATACAATCATCAATTATTAATCTTACTTACAGGTAGAAGTTCAGAGGAGCAAGCCAGTCCAAATAAACTAAGCACTGATCCTTCTTTTAAGACCAAGCGTTTGGTGAATCCCGCGTTGTACTCCAAGATTGGAAAAGCAGTCATCAGTAAAATGACGCGAACACAACAAGAGACTGTACTGCTGAGGTGTTTTTGAATAAAATGAATGTTAACCACTCATTCTTTGTAGATTCATCTTTCAGAAGGGCATATAAAACAAATTTAGTCTCACAGCATACAGCGTCGTCTTGACATGATGTAAAGAACGTTGCAGATAGTTTACGTTCACATAAAGCTACATGACACACTGCATGAAAGATCATATTTGAAAAGGCATTATAGGGGCACTTTACTTTTGTTCAAAGAAATGGCTAAAAAGTTATTTTTGTTGTCTTTGTGCAGAAAAGTATTCTCATTGTTTCTTAAAATTAAGGTTGAACCACTGATGTCACACAGACTATTTTAGCGATGTCCTGATTATCTTTCTGGGCCTTGAACATGGTAACGGCTGTCTATGCATGGAAAGAAAGCTCTTGGATTTCTTTCAAAACCATAATTTGTGTTCTAAAGATGAACAAAGGTCTTACGCGTTCGGAACTACTTGAAAATGTTGGCATTTTCCAACAGGCCACCTTGTGCAGTTGCTTAAGTGAGTGTTATGTGCTGCCATTGTATTAAATTTACCCAACCAGGTGTTCATCAACTGATCTCCTTTCGTGTTTCACAGAACAAAGAAAGTCATACAGGTTTAAAATGATGTTTAAATGAGGACAGAATTTTGTTTCGAATGAACTATTGCTTTAAATAAGGTGATTTGCATCATTTGCAAAGCTGACAGTGCACTTCAGTACGACAAAATGTCTTTGTGCGTGCGTGTGTGCGTGTGTGTGCGTGTTGCGGTCAACTTGAATTGAACGGGTCCTGACTCGGTTTTGTTAATGACTTATATATAATGCACAGACCGACTGGCTCCGGCTAATACATCTGAGCCCTTCCAGTAAAATCTCTCATTCACTCAGCAACGTCACACACACATAAGAGCACTGCAATGAAGAGCTCTCACACTGATTAGTCACCACACACACACACTCAGCAGTCACCAGTGACGTTCACACCACCTGATTTCAGCACTTCTGTATAGATAAGACAGAAATGAGTCCTTGTGGATGGGAGGGAAACAGCAATTCCTCAGCGCTCGCTCATTTCCATAATCCATTTCCCTAATGGAAAGTTTGATAGATATAAACAGAGGTTTCATTTATTGATTTTGCTCTCTCGTTACAGTGAGCTTTGTGCGTTTGTTAACTGTTATGACTCTTCTAATGCATGAGCCTTTATGAAATGATATTACAATATTCCCCTGCTCTTTGTGCTGAGGTCGTTTTATGTACTAGACCTGCACGAGTCTATGAAATCAACAAATGTATGGAGGGAAGATGCTCTGTGAGTAATGTGTTTCGAGAAGTTATTAGAAATGACTCATTGTGGAACAGCTGTTGAGGTTATTTGTTGATTGTTGTTCTAAAGGTTGCAGAGGGACAGGAGATCTGTGTGATTGAAGCCATGAAGATGCAGAACAGCATGACCGCAGCAAAGACAGCCAAGGTGAGCTCACTCACACACATACAGAAGCTGATACATAATCCTCCTCACTACTCTGTGCATCATAAATCGATATGACATAAAGAACACACTCTTCCACATGGCTACATTACAATACCCAACACCATGAGAGAGAGAGACGGCGAGGGGCCGCGGTCCATTATCCACACTTGTATTTTGACCAGACCACTTAGCTACTGTAAAAAGTCTCCCCCTCTTTGTAAGACTGCTAAAACCAGATTATGGTTTATGGTTCTTTTGACGGTTGGCGGGATATTTTAGTGTACTTCATGTCAAGTTTGTTATATATAACTAAAACTAAAAGCAGAAAATCTAAAACTATTTAAAATATAATTTTTTTTTTCAGCTGCCAAGACATTTCTGTGATTCATTTCATTTTGACTTGGTGACGTACTAATGCACTAATATAACAATATAATAATATGTCAAATGATTAATTGGATGTGAGGGTGATTAATCATTTGACAGCACTGATAATAATAAAATTACATTTTAAAAATCTATTAAAAAAAAAAATATATATATCGATATTTAAAAAAACAATAGTAATGACAGAAATTAATAATGCAAAGTATAGAAATGTAACATAAAAAATATTAATGAAAGCACACTTTTTACAAATTCTCATCTGGAATGTTTGCATGTAAAAAAAATAAATAAATAACCTTACATTGTGTGAATTTCATTTATATGCAAAGACCTTAAGACATCTCTGCGGTAGTAAAATAATACATATTCATGCATTATTGTATTATTTATTTTTAAGCATTTCTTCAATCACTAAACCATTATCATACGTTGTATCCATAAAAAAAAAATAAAAATCTTTTAATAATTAAAATCTGAATATAAACTTTATAACTTTCAATTTAATTAAAGAGCTCAAAGATTTCCCCTAATTTATGAATGCGCCTTATGCCTTTAGGAAGATCTGTCACAGGTCAATGATATTTCTCATGTGACCAAGCAGTGCTTGCTTTCTTAATATGAAAGCATTAGTTTCTTGTTATCCATTGTTTTTGTGTGTCTGACTGTTCATTACAGATGCAGAACTCTCAACTTTCCTAATATAATGTCTGTTAATTATGCTCAGGTGAAGAGTGTGCACTGTAAAGCTGGAGACACAGTGGGAGAGGGAGATCTACTGGTGGAACTGGAGTAGCAGATCATCTGCGTGTTCTGAGAAGATCATCAGTCACCGTGGATGAGAAATCAAAGACACTAGTAGAGTAGATGGAACATTCCTCATGGTTTTACTCTAATTTTTTTTTTTACATTATGTATCCATCTCCCTGGACTCCAGTGAAGAAAATGTCAAAACACTTACACTCTCTCGTGCCTTGGCCCTCCGTTGAACGCGTTTTCATTTTACATAGAAAAAATTTGACATCAGCAGGAGCGAATGAGTTTAAAAAAGGCAATGAAAGCTTTGACACTCCTCTCTGTCTCTCACTCTCTACTCTCTCTCTCTCTCTCTCTGTGTACCTTTAGGGTTGTTTAGAGGAAGCGCTGTGAATGTTTTGCATTGCTGCAACTCATTTTTAATTATAGGTTATATTATGCAATGATTTTTGTGCACCATGATTATTCGGACATACTTTACTAGGCCCATTCACATTTCATCCGAAATCACCGATTCCACACTCAACTATTTAAGTGTTTCCAGAGAACTTGTACCTCATTTCTGTCATCAAATGCATTAATCTCAATTCGTGATTATTTTTGCACTTATGTCTGTAGGTGCAATATTCAAACACTTTATTTGCTTTGTCTTTAATTGTTCCGTTTTTCACTCTGTTTCTAAAATTGTGGAATCCGGAGGAGCAGACCATTAACAGAAGGAGAAGACAGAGATAAGATTACTCAGAAACTAACAGACAGCTGTGGTCCGGCTCGAAGGAGGCAATCGTGCTGTTTCCTGTTTTTTAGCACTGAGACACTTCGATCCACTTTCTGTCTGTACTTGTTTTAAGAAAAAAAAAAGTGTTCTAATAAAAATGGGATTAATGTAAACATTCCAAGTGCTCTTGATTGCTTAAAGCCCTTTGCTTGGGAAGGAAGCACATAAAATGCATTACTGAAATGAATGATTTGATTGAATGCTTTGAGGAAGAAGAGAAACAGAGCCATACAACAGTTAAACCGGTTTGATTTGTCTTTTTTTTTTTTTTTTTAATGTAGCAATCTTTTTCTCTCACAAATTTAACAAATGTAAACAAAATAAGTCAGTTGACCAAGAGTTTGCCTCAAATTGGGCCACTTTTTTGTAGTTTGGAAAATGTTTGATTGCTGCGAGTTGTTTCCACTGCAACGTGGTTTCCTGTTGAAATACAAGACTGTCAAAACCAGAGAGGATTGATTTCGCCAAAAAATGTACTGCCTGTGAATGTAAACACAATAGTTTGCTTCTCCAATACCACATTTGGTTTGTTAGGAAATTGATTTAGACTTGCTTATTCTCGCAAGTAACATTTAACAATAGGATTTTATTTAAAAATACAACCTGTAATAATCGTAAAATTTATGTGGTGTGTGATTTCCATACAAACACGTTTGTTTTTTCACTCTGAGCTGAGTTCCGTGTACAAACTGGATTGCACTGTTATGGTTGTGCTTCAGGATGGTCACAGCTCTTGACTGTGGCCTTGAGCTGACGATAAACTTAGAAAACACACACACACTCAGAGACTCCACTCCACTGACCTTTGACCCTTCTCAGTTGCTTACATTTGAAACCTAATGGCCATAAGCATTCCTGTAGCCACTGTGAGAGAAACTGCTTCCTCGAATTATTCAATAATGTAAAAAATAGAAAAAAAAGCCTCTTCAGGTAAAACTGTTTAATTCTCCTTAGGGAATCCTTTCTTGTAAATACGTCGCATGCAGAGATTCAACCGTAAACTAGGCCTCAGACTGTAGTGACTCTCATGACCAGTTCGCGGTTGCTGGTCTGTCCGCGTGGCTCTTGGGGCCTCAGGTGGTGACTAAGGAGATGGAGGATATTGTAAGCACAGTGGTGGTCTGGCAGCGAGGGCTGGCCGTTGCTGGGCTCAGACGAGTCCTGCGGCTCTGTTGTGGCACCTGCTGCCAACGTGACGGAGTTTGATGTTTGGGTTGCGGTACCCGCCGCGGCCGCTGCAGCTGCAGCCATGAGGGAGGATGTGGAGGTGGAGGCTTCACCTTCAGTGCCGGTCGGCCCCGTCCGGTGTGTCAGCGGCAAAGACAGGGTCCGGAATGTGTTACCGGTTTTCTGATGCTCCTCGTTGTCTTTGACTTTGTCGTAGTTTAAGACTTTCCACTGCTGATTGACAGCCTGCCAGCGGTTAAAGATGCGAAAAACGGATGGACCTTCATGGACAATCAGAGCTGAAAGAGGAGAAAAGATGAATTTAAGTGAGGGATAATGTACAGTTAGAGAGTGTCGTGAAAAAAAGGGGCCACCTAGGAAGCGATTCCATTTGCTGAAAGACTTTTTAATGGGTACTTGAAGGAAATATATACTTTTAGTCAGCAAGGGTGCATTCATTTGATCAGAAGTGACAAGTAAAGACATTTTGAATAAATTCTGTTCGTTGAACTTTGTTCAAAAAAAGTACCACTGCTTCTACAAAAAAATATGAAGCAGCGCTGTTTTCAACATGGATAATTTTAGGATTTTTATTTTTTTGCAGGAGCAAATCAGCTTATTTAACTTATTTCTGAAGGATCATGTTGATTCAGCTTTGCATCACAGGAATAAAAACATTTTACAGTATACTCAGCAAATTTATTCTAAATTCTTATAATTTTTTCAAAATAAGTGTATTTTTGATCAAACAAATGCAGCCTTGGTGAAAAAAAGGGACATCTTTCAATACTGTTTTTTTAACCCATAGTGTGTACAGTATTATATTAATATAATATTTAATGCCTTTACATTATATGCTAAAATCTTTAATTTAGTTATATATAAAAAAATCTATATTAAAACTTAAGCACTCTTAGGTAAATTTGCTGTACTACAGTTGATACTTTGCTTGATACAAAAGATGGCGGCAGTTGAGTCATGTTTCTTTCAAACATATAAGCCCATGATGTGACACAAGAGACATGAAAGTAGGGCTGGTTTCAGATGATTAGATAACCGTAAATATCGCACAATAAAACTGAAAAAATAAATCATGTATTCCAAAGATCCATGTAACTAGTAGCTCCCCAGCAAACACAAAACCGAAATATAACGTTTTAAAACCGTTGTAAAAATACCTAACTGGTACGTTTTCTTTAGGTAGTCAAAAATACGTAAATATCACGTTTGTTTACTACAAAAATTAAACCAGACCAAACTGCAACTTTTGGGAGGCTTTGATTCAGGTGTTAAAATCACGTTATCTGCACGTTGGAAAAAAACGTTTTAAAAATGTCATGAACGTATCCAAAATACAACTGTGCAAAAATATCAGTAAAATAATAATGATACATTATGCAATTGAGTGACTGGGAAACGGATAGCAGTAAGCAGAGTCGTAGAGAACCTATAGCTATCTCTCTATGTATATGGCTCTGGCAGTGGGTTAATATAACCAGCCTATCAAAAGAGTAAAAGTAATATGTGAATGCTTATTTTCAGTTGTTTCTGCTCATTCAGTCTTAACGAGCTAACAGATTAAAGTAAATCACGACACTGAAATGAGAAGAATGATGGATGAATGTTTCAAAAATATTTATTATTCATGACAGTACCAAAATATATACTATTATGTCAAGACTTCTATCAATTTAGACAATACATTATCAAGTTTCAGAACATTTTATCTGTCGTTCTTATAATTTGTAGGAACCTTTTTCCACGTGTATTGATGTAAACACTGCGTTGCGTAATTAGCATGCACATTAAACACTGAAGCTGCGTTTAAACTGGAGCGGAGGAAGTAACCGTGGATACAGGGCAGCAACACAACATTATACGCGGCGAATCTTTTACATTGCTTTAAGGTAAGTTTAGTCCCTAAAATAACACAAATAATGCATTCAACTTTTCCTACATTCAGTAGACACGCGAATGTTAAATACAATTTACTTTATAGAGATGGTTTAATGTTAGTGTCTTTGGAGAATGTCTGTTAGCATCTCAACCGTCAGGCCAACGTTAACTGTTATAAGATGTCAGCTAACCCTAGACTTAGATCTTATTTTTGAAGGTTTTTGCTTTTAAATCACATATTCTGTGTAAATGACAGGTTTGTATAGTTTTGTAAATATTTTTGCTGACATTTTGTCAATGGATAACTGGAAGTAAACTAATTTATGTTACGTTAAAGCGTTCACTGTACTGTTAATCTGTGACTTCACCTAACATTACTAGAAAATAAAATCTCAAACATACACCACTTTTCAAACATTTATACATAAAAATACATGTAAAATAAATATAAAATATATTTCTTTATTCTTGTATGTCCTACAAGGCCATCTCATGTAATTCTACACAATGAGAAAACGAGACACAGATGATGATAAAAGAACTGAGCACTGTTAATGTAAGAGACTCGTGTTATATTTATAACAATAATTGCTGGTGTTTGAATTGTATTTCAGGGCAGTTTGTGAAAACAGATAAACAAGAGAAGCTGTGACAACCAGCACAGAATACCATTCCAGATCCTCCTTCCACACCAGACTTCTCATATGGATTGCTTCTACTAGCATATTATTTGTTCTCTTCAGAATTAGGTGCATGCATATATTAATCATGATTATGAACACGAATAAACATGATTATGACATGTGGATCTCTCAAGAGTTGAGATCCCCAATAATTTAATTCTTAACAACCTTGTTTCTTTTTGATGTTGTGCTGAATTCTGTCACCCAACCCCTAACTTTGTTTTTTGCTGTGTTGATTACTATTGTACCACTATCTACTTCCCTGATGGTTCATACTTGGGAGCCCTGATTCGCTCTGATTAATAAGAGAAAACGCCAATCTGAATTGGCTAGTGAAATTTGCATCCTGAGCCACTCCCCGCTGAGTGGGTATAAATAGGGCAGCAGGTGCAACCACTCAACAGGTATTGCTAAAGAGCTGAGAGCCAGGTCCCTGAGCCCCCAACAATGGGTTGAGGTTGTGGCAAAGGGACATAAAGTTTCCTTTCACTCCATTAGTTCCCTGTCTGTCAGTCACTACAAGTTATGTCGTGGCGACAGACTATTATATATAACATAAATTTGTCTTGTCTAGAATTATTTGCTGTGAACTACACATATCATAATACTTTTATGTTTTGTGAATAAATACAAAGAGTGACTAAATTTGTGTGTAGTATAAATTATTAGGCTTACATAAACGTAGGCTTATAAAATGGACAACAACCAGAGGTCAGCAACAACCAGAGGTCAGCAATAACAGAATGGCGTGCAACAAGTCAGTCAGCATAGAAAATCCCGATGAGACGCTTGCGGTAAACATCTGTTTGAAGCATATCTCTTCACTTTTTAACACCCACAAGCAATTCTGGAGAACCGAACACAATACTG
>JAUCMU010000001.1:13743458-13759363 GCA_032275025.1 Enteromius treurensis
ACCTCAAGGTTGATTGAAGTAAATGTGTGCAAATGTAGGGCCCCATTCCTATATTTGCCAGGGCCCCAAATTCACTTTGGCAGAATTCAAATGAACCATTTTAATCTAGATTAAAAAAATTAATCTAATCCACCCCTAATTATTTATGTTATAATATAATTTATGTTATATTGTATTACTTATTTGTAACCCTAGACACAGTCTGTGGACTTTCCTTGCATTTTTCACAATGATTTTTGACTGAAATATGCAGAACTCTGTGTAATAGCTTTTTAACTTGGTAAAAATACTTAAAAAGAGTTAATAATTCAGATTTCCCGATACCTGAAATAATCAGTAATTTTCAAAATATTGTATAAACATACTTTGGATATAGGCATATATTGATCCAAGAGCATACCTTGTGATACATTGCTCGTAAAGTTCTTAGAGGACCTGATGCCCCCTTTCTGTCAGGAGGGGAAATAATAAAAGGCTCATGCTTTTCCCAGTGAAAGTCTTTTCAATGAAACAATCACCTTTAGGCATTATCTCCATTCTCTCCACCTAATCAGACAGAATGGACTCTTGTTTCCTCTCCATCCTAGTCTGGCTGCTTACGGAGACGGAGCGATACATCACGGTGAGAAACTCTTGAGGAGCTCTACCATTGATCTACAGCACATGCACGCACAAACGGATGAGCCACTAAAACAATCCCGACATCACTATTGTTCAGCTCCGTCCCTTTCACCCGCTCTCTTTTTTTCTTGCAGTAACGATTACTCAAGATAGCACTGCTCTGAGAAAACCTCATTATTCCTTCTGAGCCACTAGAGAGACGAAACAGCCATTCCACTTCAGGTTCTACAGCTTTGTGATGCCCATTTATACAGAAGGCACTATTTTCAATTGCAGCTGTCATTTGTGGACGGCTGCAGTTGTTGACGCTTTGCTTTAATTTCCACTTGACTTTATGTCATCTGTGAGCTGTCTAAACCTCGTACATCACACTGCAGTTCTAGTGCCAAGCGCTTTGTTCAATACATGTGCATTTATTCAAATGGTTACCTTCATACAGCAGCAGGATGTAGTTATTATTGGTGAGTATAGTTTTGCTATAGTGAGCATTTTTGCTTTGAGACAGACTTAAGATGCAGTCACATTAGCAAGGTTTCAGTTTTTGCAAGCAAAAGCGTCCATTATCTATTGTCAACTGATTTATGAGCCAAGCAACTTTATGTGTAAACCAAGTAAGCAATGCCGTTTTTCTGTAAAAGTTGGTTCATTGTTTCAGTTCAATACCATAATATTAGTGATTCAAGCTTAATGTTCCGAAGCTATGAGAATACTTTTTTTGCCGTTACCTTGGTTGTGTTCGCACCGGCAGCAGGAACTCTGAAGCGGCCGACAGCGATGTCTTATAGCACGGCATTAACAAACCTCAAAAAGCTATGAATGTAGGATGGCATGATCAGAGCTGTTTTTGCTGGTGTCATGCTAACGAAGATGGAATCCAAGTGCACAATTTCCACAAATGCAAGAGCAAAAAGTTGGGCTAAGAGACTATATTTGTTATAACAACTTAAATCGAAGATGAGAAAGGAACACAACACTGAAGACAACAGGTAAATACTGTTATCGCTGGTAGCTGGTGTTTTGTGTGCTTTTGGCTAATCAGTGTACACTTACATCTCTGATAGTTGCTAGAACTTTTTAAGACCCTACTTTGAAGTAGGAGCTAATTCCTGGAACTCAAACCATTCCTAGCTCCTGTCCATGCAAAAAAGTGGGTAGTTCCACAATTGCTTTGGGTTCTATGAAGAAGTTCCCACGGTGTGAAAGGCCTTCTTGTAACAAAAGCTTTATGTCAGATCCTGCATCAGCAGCACCACACACATGCATCATGAATTTGAGACTGACAAGAGCAAATAAAGGCAATAAGGTCGTTTTTTTTTGTTTTTTTCTGTGCACACAAGAAGCATTATAGCTTTAGAAAATTAAGCTTGAACCAATGATTTCACATGGACTATTTAAAAAATGTCCTAAACGCCCCGATATACTTCAAACTAAATCGACAAATGACCTCAAATGACGTAATATCATTTCTCATGGGATAGGTTAGGTTTTGGTGTAGAGATATGGTCAAGAATATATTTTTGTAAGTTGCTAAAATAGAGATCTGCACTTGGGGGGTTGTCTAGTCATTAAGGTCTTCCCTGAGAATCTGTTCTGAGGGCATCAGTGTACGATACAAATGTAATCGTTTTAATTCCAGGAAGTGAATTGCTGAATGACGCATCATTTTGCCAATTCTTTTGTGCAGGTTTGAAACATTTGCACTACATTCACAGCATTTTTACCATTTGCTGTTGATGCTTTGCAAACGAAACCTAAAGATTTAAAAGCATAAAGCACAATGGAAAGTCAAGTAACACTATTTATTTGGACAAAAAACGTACAGTGGTTCTGACCCAAAAATAGAGTGTGAACAGAATCCATTATAGCTGAAGTCTTGTTTGATTAATGAATGGGTAACGCTGAGGCCCTTTTCTGTTCTTCCAATAGCTGTAAATACTGCCTCTAACAGTGATAATACATTTCAAAAATAGTGACTTCCGTAACGCTGGAAAGTCTCATTACAGTTAACATGACGTTATTTGATACAAAGCTCAACAGAGAACAAATTCATCCATTACCCGACACGGCTTCGAATTCTTGAGTGTAGAGCGAAGAATTCATTAGGGACCCAGGCTACAAAACTGATAAAGGCTCCAATGGAAGACAGTTACTGGAATAACTCATATCCCACAGAAATATGTGACATACACACGTCAAGTGTGTGAGTAGTGGCTGGTTATAAAGTAGCACTGTATAATGTGAAAATTAGTTTTACAGTGTGATTCCATTTATCCACAGCTTAAATAAAATGTTACATTTAGGTCAGAGCAAAGAAAATTTTAAGAAAAACTAATTTTTACTAAAATGTGACTAGCTGGCATATTTTACTGCTGTGTGAATATATTCCTAGTTACTGGCGTCCCTCATGTCACTGACATACAAAAGCCTACAGACATCAAAATTGGGACGAAAAAAAAAGAAAACAGAAAAAGACATTAAAAGATAAAAAAAAGATATTAAAAATATCTTCATTTATGCCCTAAAGATTAAGAAAAGTCTAACTGGTGAGAAAATGTTGACAGAATTTTCATTTTTAGTGACCTAACCTACAATTAACTTCAGATTTTAGTTTTTCTCCCACACAGTTTTTATATTTGTTGTTCTCTAATCCTTCAGGAAAAGCATTAGTGAACTGTTTTTTGATAAGTGATGCTCTAGTTTTTGCTGCCGCAATCATAAACCCCCCACCCCCATCTTCCCTGAAAGTTGTTTTGTTGCAGCAATGCAACTCTAAGCTGTTCAGCTGATGCTTAATTGAAACACAACTTTATCATTTAATTCGGAACACATTTCCTCTGAGACACAAAAAGACAGATCCAACATGTGTGCGTGTGTTATTTACTGCCTCAATTGTATCCAGATTGTGAGGGAGAGTGTGTGTTTTCTCTTATAGCGATCACTTCTTAAGCAGGCCTGATTAGACTCTCTCTCATTGTCTCGCCTTTCCTCCAGAGATCAAACTCAGCATATCCTTGCCTGTAATACTTTGGACCAGTGACAATGTATTACATAGCACAGAAAGTCCTAAATGTTTGGACTGTCCACTTCCACATTACATATCCCAATTATTATATATTTCTCAGAAATGTTTGAACTGCTAACAAGGTCAATTTCAATCATAAGTGCATCCTACTCCTTCTGTAGGGCAAAGCACTTGATGAGGGGCCATTACGATCATATGTCTCAACCTTCATTTTAAATGGAAATATTAATGTAGCTTCTTACTTTTAGTATTGTTGTGGAAAAACTCTGCAAATGTATGTGCTATGTGCGATTCCTCTGATAGTGTGCATGAGAATAATTGAACAATTTAAAATCTGTGGTAAAATCAAGTAAATGGCAGACAAACTAAATATTCCCTTGAAGGCATGATTGTCTGTAAACTTTAATTGCCTTATCAAGAGGCCTTTGTGAAGTAATTCACTTGAAGGTTTGTTCCAAATGAGAATGAGCAAGTAATGAAAGTACCATTTGGAACAGAGAGCAACGGTGGGGTACTGGAAGTTAAAAAATCCATTAATTTTCTCAAACGAGAAATAGATTTTTCAGCATAAAGCTTTCAAGACAGTCTGACTATTAATACATGGTAAATGCGTCTGTTAAGTCCTAACTTTGTTTTGTTTTGTTGTAGTTTATTATGATTAATAACAATAATAATAAATCCATTTTAAGCCTTACACTGCTAATAAATCTGAAAGACAGAATGCAGCCAATCAGAGAACTACAACCAACAAATCAGATTCTGTTTAATATTTTCAGTATTCTTTGATGTCTGTCACCTTTAATCAAATTGATGCATCTTTGCTGAATAAAAGTATTAATTTCTTTAAAAAAAAAAACATGTTATGTATAATATATATATCATTTTTTATATCATATCTATTTTATATTTATATAAAATATCATTTTTTAAATTTAATTTTTGTATGCTTATCTACTTTTTAAAATTATTATTGTTTCCAAAATGCTAATTAGACACCGTTTGCTGAATTAAACAAGGTGATATATTCATGTGACAACTAGGGTGCTACTGATGTAAAAAATAAACTAACCTAATTTCAATACATAGGTTACATACATAAATAATAACAGTAAACAGCAACCTGCAGTATTCAGTATCCAGTAAACTGCCTAAATATAATCTAGCATAGCTAGTGTTGTAGTCTTTCAGTCTCTTTCTCTGGCTAGACATTTTACTCAGTAGATACTGTACATAGAAAAAGCTGGATATTAAGTGAAATGCGGCAATTACTCATGGCTCCCTGCAGCTTGTCAGAAAAATACAATGCTCTCAGTTTTGCTTTTACAGTTTCTTGGGTTTTAAAAGGAAAGTGGGCTTGTATTTCAACATGTCTTATTCACTTGTCTGGTTCCAACATATGTCGGTTGCCAGGGAAGCCACCATGTACTTAAAGGTTTTTCTTTCTTCCTACAGACATTGTCCGACACTCTCAGACTGGTAAACAAGCAAATATTAAAAAAAAAACACAGTGTTTGTTTTGCTCAGCCAGGTGGCTGCAGTTATTGAGCATTCAATGACCTACCGATGCACACCAGGTCCATGAAGCCGTACATGGCGTAACAGATCTGGAAGAGCAGGTCCTGCCGTTGCCACTTGGCCGATGGGCTGAGGGAGGACCAGACCAGCCAAGAGATACTGGCTATCAGGAACAGGGAACCCAGAACAGCTGCAGCTATCTGTACTTTCTCTATCACCGTCAAAGAGATGGCCTGCCACTGAAGATACAAAAAAAAAGTGAACTAATAGATAATACATGATCAGTACCAGATTTCGTCACACATGACAAAAACAGCAACAACAACAAAAAACAAGATGGCACTGCCAAACATTTATACATTAAAAAATCCATCAGAATTACAGAGAATGGTAATAAAAAAAATTATCTTTTAAACAGCATTGACAGATTTTTGGTTGATTATTAGTAATATGGAAGATATTTAATATAAAACATGAATAGCATTAAGTAAGCCATACCCCAATTGACAACAGTAAACTTAGTAAAATGATTTATGTTTTGAGGATTTTTACATTTCAGGTTTACAGGAACCTTATTTAGGACCCTGGAGCACATAATCCATCATAAGTCGCGTGGATTTATTTCTAGTGACAAATTCTAAGGTGATTCTTTCTTAACAATCCATACATCATTAGAAAACTGATTTATTCAGCTTTTACATTTCAAAATGAACCTTATGACTGGTTTGTGGTCCTGGGTCACAAATATGCCAATTTATAGCATATACTGTATAGACATTCTTTCGCTGCTATTGAATCTTTGTATAAAATAACTGATTGAATATAGGCAAATCAAACAGAGAAAAACATGATTAAACAACTTTGTGAGTAATTTTTTAATTTTGTGTTTCAACCTCAGAAAGGCAATATAGAAGCCAATGTTCTTTGGTGCACTTTCAAAATATCAAAACAAAGAAAAATAGCCTATTTATCATCTGAAGTTCAGATCAAAAGATATAAAAAAGTCAGAAAGTAAAATCAGTGAAAGCAGAAGCTTTGAACCCTGAGAAACATTTAAACTACTGGAGTTAACACAGTATGAAAGGAATAAGACAAACACTCTTAGTATTGTGCTGGCACAGTGGTACAGTGATCAGATGGTGCTACCATATTCATACCATATTCATATTTCATATATGGTAACCCAAGATGGATGGCCAAAGTTTGTGAACATTACGTTTTCAAGCATACAGTGAGGTGATGTAAAAAATGAGAGATACTATTTTCTTTCCCAAAATAACAGTGCTCTCTGCAAAAAGCAGGATCCATGAGGAAATGATTTACTGACTCTAGTGCAGAAGAACTTGGCTAGACTTCACAGAACGCCAACCTGAAATTCACTGAACACCTTTGGGATGACTGTGAGCCAGGCCCTATCTTATAAAATCAGTGTCTGACCTCACTGATGCTGAACGAGAGCAGTGATCCACCGCCTAGCCTTGCCAGAAGAGTGGAAGAGAAGACTGATGGATTATTAATGCCCATGCTTTTAAAATGAATCAACAAACAAACGTGGATGTCATGTTCAAGTGTCCACAAATTCTTGGCCATGTAGTGTCAAAGAATACCAATAGTGGACAGTATTTAAACACGTAAACTTTTCCAAATTCTAATAGTTTTTTTTTTTACTTTATATGACAATATATTTCATATAAGGAAATGTAACATGGACATACAGTACTTTACATTTGCGTACGGGTACCTCCACTACGTTTCAGAATAAAATATATATTTTTTGAAGTAAAGAACTGGTTGGGGAACATAAGTCTTTACAGTGCTGATTCATAAATCAAATTCAATGACTCATTTGTGAATTCAACTTCAATCTGATTGCAGCAGTTCACAACTCACTGATCCGATGATCCTAGCTGATCAAGTCTCAAATCACTGATTTGGTCTTGTCTGACTCAAAATGAGCCAACCAGGAGTAATATGATCTTCAGATAACGTCAGACCTAGCTCTAACCTATTTAAACTCTATCTGTGTAACAGGTGTCTCTGAGTAGGAGAATCAGGTATATAAAATAAAATGCTAACTAATAAGGAACTCATAATTTTTCACATAAACTCAGGCAGAGTGAGTTACCTGTAGCGGGTTCTTGGTGCTGATAGCGATGACCTGGTATTTGTAGTAGCAGAGTTCACAGCTCCAGGATCCTCTCTCACTAATCCATTTAATAAGACAGGGCTCATGAGTGCAGCGAACAGAACCACTACAGCGACACGGGCTCAGGAGCTCTCCCTGCAAGACACAACACATTCATACATTACCAGAAGCTAATCTCCTCTCAAATAATCCTGAAACCACTGTACATTAACAACTGGCTCAATGATAAGATAAGATACAACAATATCTTACAACTGGAATAAATGTGAGTGTATGAATATTTGTGTCCACCACGGGATTCAAACTAAAAGTTAATTGTAACTATTAATGTTCAAATTTTTACCTTTTTTTTTGCAATTTTGTAAAAAATACAAATAAAAAAAGGAAAAATGGTGACTTTTCAGACTTTTTTTTGCAACTTTATTTTTTTTTTCATTTTATAGAAATTACATTTATTTAACTGAATTGTTATTTTTTTTCTCTAAATTCTGAATGTACTTCACGAGTTCGAGCTCAAACGGCATAAGCAAAGCTTGTTTGGCGTGCTGCTCAGGGAAAAAACTCAGGGTTGGAAGGGCTGCCGAGCCCTAGGGAGAATAGCCCTAAGGGCTCGGGCAGGGAAGGAGGCGGACAGCCGATTTCCAACCCTGAAACGAGTTTGAAAACTATACATAATGCCATGCTGACTTAAAGATATGGAAGCTTGTTTCCACCACAGTTTCCAAAACAAAAGAGGCAATTGCTTGTATTTCTGACTTTTGTGAGAAAAAAAGTTTGAATTGTAAGATACATTTTTCAGTTTATTTAAAAATTACAGATTCCAAGAAAAAACTACCAATTTCTAAATGCCTGTTTTTGATCTTGTGTATATGATTTGTGCATATGTTACCTTTCAGTTTCTGTTTTTGATTTCATAATATTTAATGGTGACATATTAGGGACTCAATCATTTCATTTTCATAAACCCCACCACCTCAAGCTTGTGTTCACCTAAAAAATTTAACCAACAATTTACAGAACCAAATCCCCACCCTACATTTTTTTTTTCTTTTTCAAAAATCTGTTACACTTCGTCTTATATCACAGCAAGGAAGAAAAGACAGTGTGTTGCTACTTCCATTTCATAATGACTTTCAGGTGCGGTCAAATTTACAAAATAAAGTATTTTTTAAAGGAACTGGAATTCAAAAAAAGTTGCCCTTGGAGATTTGTTTTTGTGGGTCCTACCAGGTGACATTTCACAACCTAGCAGGACCTGTGCCGTGTCACAACAGAAAAGGTCAAATTATCTGACATTTCCTGGCAAGTTTTTCAAATAATAAGCAGTGAAGCAGTTCCAACATCTTCATTATTTTGGCAGGACAGTGTTGCATCATCCTAACGTTTTTGACATTATGCCCCCAAAAATATCAAAATACATTTTAAATGAGACTTTAAAAACATGCTCATTGTAAGAAGAGGTATATTTAAGCCATTTTATGTATGAATTGAATTATTAATGTATGTTTAAATAAACGAATGGATCCAGTCCAAAACATGAGTGTCACATCATTGACCCATCCATTAGTTGTACAAATTATTAATGAGCACCACTTAAGAGTTACTTGGGACAAGCCCCAGTGACCTTCACAAAACTGTACCCATGGGACATTTACTTGGGAAAGATGGTTTAACAGTGTTGCATGTGTCCAGTTTGACTTCAATAGATAATAAAAACTCTTTATAGCAGCAAAGGGACATACTTTGATTGATTACTGCTTTGCAGTCCATGTGAATCATGTATAAACCCAGACAACAAAACCACTGCCTCACACGTCTTAGTGCAGGCTTAAACATTTCAAGTGCTGCATGTCAAAATATCTTCACAGAAGCCTCACAGCAGAATTTATGATGTTTCAAAACAGCACATGTTCAAACGTGCCTCTAGTGAGATTTGTGTGGGGGACAAATAGTTGCCTAATCCAGTGTGTTTATTTTGACCTCATTAAACCAGTGCGAAGTATATCTATACATCCGTCCAGTAATATTTGCACAAGAGCAACATTCATCATAACAAATTCCATTGCTTCATAAATAGAAACCAGACACAACCACGGCATCCATTATTTTAGCCTTCCAAACACATACACATACACACACCATAATGAGGGATGATCAGACAAAAGCATCTGTTTGGTCCCTGGCAACAGTGTGCTGGGACTTGCTCACTGACTGGATCTGCGTCAAACCGATCCCTATGGTACTGATAGAAATTACCTTCCTGCGCTGATCAGATTCTCTGCACAGTCTTTTTTAGATTGCTTCAGTTTAGCACTTACTGTAGATAAGGGGTACTGCATTTCCATCAGCATAAAGTATGAATTATTTACCCGCAGCATTCTCAGAAGGAGATATTTAGGGAGAGATCAGGCTGGCAACTCAAATTCCCTTCAAGTTACGCATAGTAAGAAAACGCAGATCACTACTTTGCCCTGGAGCTCTGAAGAGCGGCGCTAATGAGTATCGTTTCCAGCAGTCGGCTTGATGTCCCTCATTGAACTGACACACTCATTTAGCTCTACATGTGCAAGGTTATGTCTAACTCTTTACCATGACGCTCATTCACAAGTCTCGACCTGGCTCACATTTAAAGTAGCTCCAGGTACACAACTGCTGCTGCAGTTTACACAAGGAAAGACTGAGTGTTGTAATTTCTAAGTTGATTTCAAAACCCAAAGAATAAGTGGCCGGTGTTTGAAGTCATTCTAGTTTGATCATCAGTGTTAAAACAACTCTAAAGGGATGTAATTAGACTTGCCCACACATTTCCGTTCATTGCTGGATAAACGGTCACCATCATTCACGCATAAAATTAAAAGGGGAAATAAAATAAAATCATTATTTTTAAAATGCAATTCAAAATCAGCAGGTCGTTTTACTCTATTGACACAAATCAAGACTTGGAAGTAAATCGTGTATCTTTCATAAGTGTGTTGTATTGTATTTGAATATGTTAAATATAATGTAAAAGTTTAAAGTAATAGTTCTCCCAAACATTTTTATTCATTTACTCTTTGCTCTCAAGTAGTTACAAACCTATATGAATTTCTTTATTCAAAATTGACAGAATCTGTCAGAATTGTCATTTTTGAGTGAACTATTCCTTTATAAATAATATATATATTTTTGTTTTTTGTACACTGTAGCAATGCAAAAAAAAAGCGCTTATTCTGGAATTGCGATAGCACAATTCCAGAATAGCGCCACTGTGTGCGGAATTTTTTTGCAGGGAATTGAGAACGCACGAATAAAAAATCACATATGAAATATCTAGGCACATATTGTGTATCGAACGGTCCACAGGCACACAGGCAGATCAAAGTGATCATCCTTATCCCCTTGTTAGTGGGGACTTTGGAGTGAGCAGGGAACGTGTGTATCCCTCAGCGAATCTTCTGATGCACACAGGGTTGTATTGTCACAGTAACATCCAAGAGTAAATTACATTTTATGTTAGTAAATAGCATTGCATGATTCATTTTAATGCTTTCCTCCCATACATTTTCTGTCTGAAAGGGAAACTCCAGCAGATGCATATTTAATATGGTCAACGTTAATTCTTCACTGCGAATCCTGACAGTACTTCAATGCCAAAAGACAGTTTGCACTGGCTGTTAGTAAATCTGCCCTTAAATGCATTAGCAAATGCAGTGGTGTCTTCTGAAGCTGAATTCTGAATTCATAACTAAACTTAAGATGTAGTTAGGGATACATGACCCCACTTCTGTGTGTGTATGTGTTTCTCTTCCAGATTTTCATTTTAAAAGCTGCGCTCTTTAGAGGTTGTATTTGTTGGCTGCATATGTCATCAAGGCTGCCACATTTGAGAGAAGTAACAATTATATTCTAAAGTAAGAAAGAAATTTTAATAATTTACACTTCCCAAGGAATAACAGTTAGCATTATAACGGTTACTTTTCTGAACGGAGATATACTCAATGATATATGCAGCCAACAGGTGTGACCTCTGGAGGAAAGAAAACGAAACTAGGTTATAGCTCTACAGTTTCACTTGTAAGGTGCAGAAACACCTAGCAGAAAGTCGATCATTTTTTTATGGCTCTCCAAATGATTTTGATGAAATTGCTGGGCTGCTCGATACATCAGAGAACTCAAGAGGCACGCTGAGGTCATCAATTAGCAATCTTTGGTTCAGATCCAGACTGGAGTGAGCGTGTTCAAGGCGTGTCTGGCAACAGCTCAGATACCCTAGTTTTCCCAAATACATTTAGGTGTACATATTTGATTGCCTCTCATTTAATCAAATGTGTTTATATGCAAATGTTTTAGCTGTCGACAAATACTCAAAAATGAGATAAGACAGCAGTTTACCAGCTCCTGTGTACAAGGACAAAGTGTCATTTGAAAAAAAAGAGAAACTACTGAGAAAACTTAACCATTAAAGAATGAACAGAAGAGTTTGCTTTTATTGTCGCTGACTAAAGAGTAAAGTGTGTCTCATTTGTTCTCATTTGTTCAACTAAATTCTTGTTAAGTGATAAGACATGTGTTTGTGAGAAACAAATCCATCATTTTGTGGGGGAATTGTTATTATGGATTATGGTCTGATATTTCGCTTTGGCAGCAACGGTTTGAAGTTAAAAAATCGTCTTAATGATGGATTTGTTTCTTACAAACACAGAGCTATTTCACTTTAAAATGCATTAATTAATAGTGATCGTGTGGATTACTCGCAAAATTTATGTGTTTTTATCAGCTGTTCGAACTCTGATTCTGGACGCACCCATTCACTGCTATAGATCTATTGGTGAGCAAGAGATGTAATGCAAAATTTTCATGAAGAAACAAATTCAAGAGATTTTTTTTCTTCAATTTTGGGTAAACAAGTTACAATGAAAATGTTCAAATTGAATATGAAAATGTTTGCCCCGTTTGCCATTTCTTTTGCCATTTGCCATTTTTTTCGCAAGAAACCTGTTGAAGAGCCCACAAGCATAAGGTGACATCAGTATGTCTGCAGACCTCTTTATAAAAACCAGACTGTTTTCCAGTCTAGACTTGGGCCAGACTATTCAAGGCGAGTGTAAATGTAAAGAGGACCTGATCAAAACATTTGTATCTTTGTGTTCACACAGAATGACCTTATCACTTTCAAAGTGCATTTTAATGTCTATTCAGTTCTACAGCAAACGATTTTTGTATTATTTTCAGAGCTTTAAATAAACTTGCATTTATAAAATAAATCAATAAATACACAATATTCTGATTTTGATTCTGATTCTGATCTTTTTGATTATTTTTGGAAGATGGTTTTGTCAGTGGATCTTGTTTCAGGACCCAGATACAGTAAAACATTAAAAAACAAGTGCTGACACAACACAAAAACAGCAGTGTAAGCCAAAGTCTATAGGCTAAACTGGCTATTTTTGACTACATTTTTTGTTGTTAATAAATTTAAGATTCTGACATAATCATATGATCTTTGACATGTAAAGCATTTATTTCCCCTCCAGTTGATGAAACTTTTTATTTTGCCATCCTTTATCTTTCATTTTACCATTTGCCTGTAGCATTGCTATTGCTGTTTTCACTGCTGTCTGCATCAGAAAAGACCTACAAGCCATTTGTGGGTTGCAAGTCCACTGGTTTCAGGTTATCATTCATTAATATTTCTGCATAATTTAATTGATTTGATGAAATGACAGGGAAACAACACGAGTTCACGTGTGCAAGACCGGAGTTCTCACGTGAGACTGGGATTATTATTAAAAATAGTAACCCACCAGAAGCTTGCCATACAAATTGCATGTGGGCTCATTTGTAACGAAAAAAATAAAAAGGAGATTATGGAGGAGAATATTTACCTTCTATACCTTTGTAACTCCTCCCCAAACATCCCGCTGCCTTGGATGTTGCTCTCTCATTGGCTGTAGGTAATCGGCGGTGTTATTTTCAGTCAGAACACAGTACACGATTCATGATTTTGAATTGCCGACAGGTCCAGATTTTAGCAAGCCAAATATCTCACAGGTGTCTGCGACCCATCTGCTATTCTCTCAGATCGTGTCTTTGATCAAAATCGGGGCTAAAATAGTGCAGTCTGAACTCTGCATTAAACGTGCAGACAACTTTTCAGTGCTATCCAGAAGCACATATGTAACATACTTGAAGGAAGGGGTCAATAAGTGTGTGATGTGTTTTGGGTTTTATATTTAGCCAGGATCATTCAAGTGATAGCACCTCTTAAACATAACACCATGTCTGCACATGTTTCTGAAATCCCTGTCTACAATTACGCTGGGTTTAAATTGTTTGCGAGATTATTTAACGTTAACAGTTAATGGAGGGTTCAAGACCTGTTCTGACTACATTTTGTTAAGTCGCACTAAAGTTAGTATTTATCACATTTATAAATGGGAAACGCCAAATCATAAACAAGACAGTGGTGTTCACTTGAACCGCGCCGCACAAACTTTTTAACTTGACCGTCCAGTCATGTTAAGTTATGTAGAATGAGAATGAGAAGCGCTCGAAATCGTTAAATTCTGTGCTAGAAAAGTCTAAAAAGATTCAAATTCACAGATAAGAAAAAAACAACGAGAAGCGAGGTTTTCATTGCTTCGAATCAATTGAACCAATTCAATTACACCAATTGATTCGCAAATTGATTCACTACTTCCAAGCGTTCATGTTACAACGGTGACGCCTGCCTACTTTTTGCATAGCCAGGCTACTCTCCAGATTCAGGAAATAGATTTCCCTAAAATGTGCTGCACACACTCTCATTTTTGGAATTGAACTGTTCAATAGCAGTGTTGTAAATACAGCTTAACCTCTGAGTTTTAGTTGTGCCCTTTTTTGGAAGCTGAAACAAAATAGTTTCAGTTTCACAGTGAAACACAGCATCTCTGGAGCATGGCGCCTGCAGCAGCAACAACACTTATCTATCTTATCAGCTTGTAACACCCCAAAAAATAAAGAAAAGTTGAAATCGCATCATGTGACCCCTGTAATCCATTTTTAATAGGGTAACTTGTCATCTGTAATCACGCCCACAGAGCACTGTCTAAATGTCAGATGCATATGGCATGATTATCTGGAAATCTTCAGGACTTTCGAAGTCCTTATCTGATTAGTTAAATTATACATGATTTCTATGTCGCGTTCTTTAACGTTCTGCCTGGAATTAAAGAAGCAGTGAGGGCAAACTCCCTAACGAAAGAAGGATGCTTTTCTTCTCTTCTTTTCTAGATCTACTTAGGGGTTCTCTTCCCTGCTACTACCACCTACTGAATACTCATTGCAGCTGTAAGAATACTACAAATATACATAAATTAATCTGTCAGTATATTTTATATTTCACACACATGTGTTTACATATGCCTGTGAGAATCAAATCAGAAATATGTCATATTCAAAGAACACTTTTTAAATGTACAGTGGTCATCAGACTATGGAGTGTTATAACACTGCTGGTGTTGTTGCTGAACAAATGAATAACTTGTTGTTGTAATGTGGTGCATTTTATACATATTTTACAAATATATGTATATGCATTTTTTAATTACTTTTTTGCCTTATTATATGGGACAGAGAAGAGCTGAGAAAAGTGGATAGAGAGAGAGAGAGGGTAATGAGTTTGGGACATGACCCAGATCAGACTTGATCTTGGGTCCCCATGAGCACCACAGCTCCTTTATACGCCATGAATACTTCAACAGTATCTGCATCTTTATGTCTGTATAGCTAGAAGTAGATATTCTGCTTAAAGGAATATTCTGGGTGCAGTTCACTGCATTTGTGGCAGATTCGTCATTACAACGAATAATATACAGTATACAGTATATATGATGGAGGTTATAGAGACTCACATAATGAATGGGTCAATTTTGAGAGGTAATTTTTATTTTTTGTTAAAAACACTCAGATTATTTATTCTGTTAAAACACAGTGATTGTAGATAGATACTGAAACCATATAATTAATCAAATTAACATGCATACTGTTTATGCCTTGTGACTATGCTTTTGAAACAGTGAGTTTCTTAACATTTATTGACTGACATATTAACTGCTTCACTGTACCATAAATTTCTGCGTTTTGCAAAGGAAAAAAAAAATATTAAATGCTAAATAATTATGAACATTATGAAACGTATTAATTGAGCAAAACCTGGAATAATAATTTAAAATGTATGAAAAAGAAAATCTTAAATTACCAGCCAAACTTATCATTCACACATTTGGGGTCAATCAGTCAAGTCTCTTCTGCACTGCAACAAAACAACCTTTAAAATAAGTGTGTTCTACATGAACGTACATTAACTTAATTTTTAAGTTAACATTAAATAATTTCTGTGATGCAAAACGTCTAGGTTACTAAACGTAAGCCACGTTCCCTGAAGGAGGGAACGGAGACTTTACATATGGGAACTCGCCAGAGAGACGAAATGCCTTTGAGCTTTATACAAAAGGCCAATGAATATTGGCGTGCACTGATTGCGCTCAGGTGCACCTCATCACTCCGTGAGTATAAGAGGGCACGCGCACAGTGCACCTGCAGGTTTTCGCTGAAGAGCCGAAGCCGGCGTCAGCGCGACCT
>JAUCMU010000001.1:13765509-13793887 GCA_032275025.1 Enteromius treurensis
TCTTTTCTCTTATCAGGTGTTCTCCAAACTCTTCAGGCATTACAGGAGAAAACTCAGAGCTGTTATCTTGGGAAAAGGATGTGGCAATAATTGGGTGCCAATAATTGTGGTCAATATGTATTGAAGAAAAACATTTATTTCATCATGAGTTTTTCTCCCCATTTTCAGTTGTTTTATTTTAATGATAGGTTAGAATTTTCTGAATGGAAGATCAAAAGGATGAACAATGCTGATTTATTTTTACAGCCACCTTTATTTAGATTTACCAAGGGTGCCAATATTAGTGGAGGTCACTGTATATACCGTATATAAACAGGTCTTTTTGTGAATGATTCCTCTGCACACACACACGTAATATGCAATAAGACACTTTTTATGGGAACGACAGAACTCTTCCTCCTTTGTAATGATTGTATGTTTAAATTGGTTTCGACAACTGACCCACAAGCTGTCTGGCCCACTGAGAATAGCCCTGGTGTTCCCTATGGCCAGACCACTCTAGGTGCAAATAAGTAATGAGTTCTGGCACAGACACTAACTCTCAATTTAGGGTGACAAAAAGGCACAGCATGTCCTCACTATTCTACATTCACAGCTGCTTGTGCATTCAATTTATGCTGACTATGTCAGTTTCAGCTATTTTTCATTATTGATGTATAATAACACCTTCAAAATATTGTAAATTAAATCTTTTAGATTTCTTCTGGTAAAACTGATGTGACCATGTTTCATATGAATGACATATCATGTGGGTCACACAGGAATTTTACATCTTCAGCATTCTACAGCACAAATCACTGAAAAGTTATTTTAAATGAGAGAGAGAGAGAGAAAGAGAGAGTGCAAATAACAGGAAAGAATGTGCAAACATTTAGAATAGATTGGGTATAG
Source organism: Enteromius treurensis (assembly GCA_032275025.1). Taxonomy (NCBI): domain Eukaryota; kingdom Metazoa; phylum Chordata; class Actinopteri; order Cypriniformes; family Cyprinidae; genus Enteromius; species Enteromius treurensis. Next base: position 13,766,401 of record JAUCMU010000001.1, read on the forward strand.
ATAAAAAAAAGTTATTTCACAATCACACCTAACCTCTACACCTTCTTTTGGGTTCAGTGTGTACTGAAAAAGTGTCTTATAAAGGCACAGAAGAAAGATTAACGAAGCATAAAGCCAAAGAAGCCACATGCCCACTTCATACAGTTTAATAATGCTACACTAAATTAATGATTTAGTCTGTGTCTTGTCCAATAACATGGGCATGTTGCCCAATTATTCTCTCTGATGAAGGTAAAATGATGTCCATGTAAGTGGCTTCTCGCGACAGGGTGTGAAAAAGAGTTATGCTACCCAAATCACCTCCAGCATCCATTTCTTGTTTTCATGCTGATTAAAATAAGACTGTAGGAGGTCATTTTTGTCTCAGTGGTTTTGTGGGTGAGCGAGAGCAAGAGGAGAAGTGGAGAAAAAAACAACTATTATTTCTTTTCCCAAGCATGTAATTGTTCCTGCGTTTTTTGTGTGCACAAAAGACACTTCGTTCTCGCCCTCCTTGTTGGGTTTAACCGGAAAATAACAGGAGACCTTCCTTATCTACTTCTTGGGGTTCTGAAAGTGAAAGAAAAAGGAGAGGCAGCTGGAGAAAGACGAAGCATACAGTGGAGAGGAGAGTGAGAAAGAGAGGGAGTGTGTGTCTGAATCGGAGACATATACACAGCTCAGTCAGAGCGAAGAGAATCTCCTCAGTCCCATCTGCTCTCTACACAGCTCTCATTACACTCACAGTCCCATCCATCAGCCCGCAGCCACACAACTCTGCCACAGCCCACATTAATGGAAAGAGGAAAGAGAAAGAGACGTGGGGAAAGTGAAAAGAAGAGAGACAGGAAACAACTGAGAGAGAGAGAGAGAGAATGATAAGACGTGGGGGAGAGAAAGACAAAATAAAACAATTTCCCATGCATTTACAGGCTAAATTGGTCTGTGCAGAGGACAGAGGGATAAACTCTCTAATGCTTAAAACTTAAAACTATCCTACAGCATGATCTCGAACCAAACAAATTTAACAAGGCCAACTATCAAACCGGTCAACAGAGGTGCCTGTATGCCAGTCATATAATGTTCTGCTCAATCTTTGATCAATGTTTTGTGTTCAAACCCTTGACCTTTCAGTCATGTGGTGCATTCCATTAGAACAAATCACCTAGCTGTGGATAAATGTCACTGTCATAAAACCACTGGGGCAGAGTAACAGTTAGATTTATGGGACAAATCACTTCAAGACCAGCAGCGATGATGTGGAATCTCACTTGCAGTATCCAGACACATTTGGATTACAAATTATCAAGTGTAATGGGTAGGAATTTATTGCAAGACCGGAGTGCTTTTCTCAAAACTGCCTTCACTTTTCCCATTACTTTTGCAAACTGCACTTTTGGTGATTATATGTCTGAAGTAAGATTGTGTTTTTTGATGTCATATTTGACCTTTTTTCTTCTGTGGGAAAAAAATATATTTTTTTGGAAATCTGAGTGCTTTTTTACTAATTCAGTAACAGTCAATGGGATCCAGGGTTTTGACTTTTTTGATTGGACAAAACATTGGATTGTTCTTTGAAATGTAAGTCATAATTAGTAATACAGATTTCGAACATGAGATTAAGAACAGTATGAATTAAATGCATAAGGAATGTTTGCGTTTGAGTATACATTTTCAAATAGTGTCCACTCAGAGCCATTTGAGAATTGATTCTAAAAGGCTCTGTGTCCACAAAGAAAATCTGCAAATTATTTGCCTTAGTTTTGAACTGCTTCTCTTATGAGATTCTCTTAAGCTTAAAAATGTGTTCTATCTTTTTGCAAAACAAATATCACTGATTACAATTTGTAATCTAGTCATACAGTAGTTATACATTATTTTGTGTCTGTGTGTGACAAGTCTTTGTTTTGAACTTTTATAGTGAAATGTTACTTTAAAAGCTTATCTGTTTTTAAGTCTTATTTAAGCAAGAAGTCATTTTATATATGTGTGTATATATATATATATATATATATATATATATATATATTTATTTATTTTTATTTATTTTTTTGTGTGTGTGAGTGTGCAAAGTGCACTTCTTTCCTTAAATGCATGGCTCTTGTTTTGACATTTCATCAAGCAAGGCAGTGCCAGACATACATTTTAGATTAAATGTCCAAATACTTTTTGAGTCCACTGTATATTCAGAGACATTCATGCAATGCACTTGTCTGTGAAAATGTTCTATTATAACAAAATCTTTGTTTTTATCCAATTAAAGTGACACAATAATTGCTGTCAGCGTTTCAGCTGGCTTTTCTTCATCAGTAATTACATTTTTAAGTGGTCTTAAAAGTGCAATGAACTTATCACTGCAGGGTGTCACTTTAGCACCACCAGAACTCCGATTTTTTAATTACAGCAGGTGGAGTTGTCAAAGTGCAGCCTATACTGTACAGAGCAAATGGGTGCAATAAACATTGAGCACGCACAAAAAGTGTAGTTGCATGTGAACTCCATACCTGCTCTGGTCCCTGAAAACAGATCCGACACAAAGGAGTCCTGACTCCACTGTCAGTGCAGCTGTTCAGAGATAACCTCTCGTCCAGCTTCTCTTTAGAGCAATCCTCGGATGAGCTGCAGCAGTCCAGCGTCCTCGGCGAATCCGCCCCGTTATGAGTCCAGTCTTCGCTTTCTCGCGTGTCTGTAGCCTCACCTGCTGCTACCGGGTGATAATGTCCGTTGGCTAAAGAGTGGCTCTCCGTGGCGCTGCTCGTCGCATTGCCCTCCGCGTTTAGTTCGTTCATGGGTGTGAAGGCAGGTGGCGGTGCCGGTGGCCTGAGTAGGAAAACCTTCAGGTCACTGAACAAGACGCAACAGCGGCCTTTCTGCTTGCCCTGGCGGCGCAGCATCGGTCTGCGATTCAACAATCCCCAACACCATACAATGACACCGATAGCTAACAACATGTGCCCGTCTTATGAATAATGAAAAGGCGGTCTATGTTTTTAAACGGCCTATAATGCTAAGGCTATCTGTTACTGGACTCCGGCAGGTCACATAACATAACTTACTGTTTGGTTTCCAACGAGGAAAGACACCTGTTTTCGGACTCGTGAGCTACACCGCTTTCTTCTCAACTCACTCAAACTGACCGTTTGGACTTGGAGAAGTTGTTTATTTTCAACAGTTATTATTCTGAGAGCTACATCATCGCGCTGGTGTGCCCCTTGAGAAGCTGACGATTGTACGCACATGTAGCTGTCAAAAGTGGTAACCCTTTAGTAACCCTGTTCGTAACCTAATGTTGAATCAGTCATCTTAAGCACCTCAAAAAAACTAGTTAATTCAGATGTTACCACGTGAAGCACATTTTAGGTTACCTGACATTAACCATGAGGGCGTTAACAACCACTGACTTTATACTTATAAATGCTCAAAACATGGACATATCACTCAATGTTGAATCAAAAATATGGGGGATTCCCGCGAACTGCTTCTGACAAAGGAGCCCCTACCCTGAGCTACTCTTCTTGCCAGTGGCATCTATTCATCAAAAGCAGGAAAACAGAAATGCAGGCTATTCGTCAGCAGAACCAAACAAACGACAGCCTAGGTTTGTCTAATAATAAACAATTTGTCTACGACACAGTAGCCTACACAAATTATGTTCTTCGGTTCACACCGTCCTCGCTTATTATCCATCATCCAAAAGCGACTACCGTGTAATGGTGTTAATGTGAACGCAAAGTGTGTATCCAAATCCAGCCACAATCTTGCAAATTATCCAGCAATTGTCCTTGGCGTTCATCTCATGTTTCAGGTCCGACCGCTTACAAATGCATCCCGCACAAGTCCCCCTCTGAAAGATATAAGGTGCCAACGTCTTGTTAGTGCGGGCAGCCTATCTCCTGAAACACCCAGCCCTTATTGCAGAAATCCCGAGGCAGTTTAGCTCACTGTCCCGTGTAATGTCAGAGATGTCTTTCGAATATGGGTCCAGAGAAGAAAAAGATTCGCTTTCGACGATGAGGAAAATTTTTGGCGTCCACAGTCCGTCGTTTTGTCACATCTGGCACCTTTCCTTTGAATCAAATTGCTGGAAAAATATTAAAGTGGCTCCTGCGTGGCAATCCAAAGCGTCGAGGTTCATGCGACGATAGGCGTTGTGCAAATTTATCTAAGACGAGTTGTTATGATGATGATCATCAGTAAAGCCGGAGGATGCTCGCTCTCGCTGCGGCTTCAGCACCATGTTGACTGGGACAGCTCCCAGGCGCGGGCCCGTCTCCCTCCGAGAAGTGTGATGGAAGCAAATCACGTCCTTACAATTTGCGCTACGTAATGAATAAATAGCTCAGTTTCATCCGCCCGGGAATCCAGTGGGATTCGAATCCAGTCTTTGAAACGTGAAGTTTTCTAATTCGAACCTGAGGAGATCGTTCTTGGAGTCTGCATTTCTCATGCATCCGAGCCACAGAAGGATTTGGTTTCAGCCCTCATCATGTGCGACCTGCTCACAAGCACATGTGTTTCTAGGTCAGTATTACCAGCGTTCCTCTCGTCGCCCCCTCTGAGACTATAAACCCGATGAACTCCACCACAGAAGATATCAAGTAAACCTTGGGCAGACATTAACTTTAAGCCCACAGCTGCAACTGCTGCATGACATTTTCCAGCACAAATTTCCACTGTAGGAATCAGTCTTTGGAATGATTGAGTCTGATTGCAGCTTTGAGTTTTCACTGGGAAAAATACATTGTGAAACTTAAAGTGAGAAAAGTGGTGACCTTCAGTTACTATCTTGAAGAGATTTTAAGCCATAAAGTGTACTTTTGTGGGCACATGTTACTGTAATGCAAATAGGCTCTTCTGCATATTAAACAAAACTCAATAATACTGCAATAATAAACACATTTAAATCACGAAACAATTTTTAGGTTACATTTTTCTTTTTGAAAATTTTATATGGTTTACCAACCTATGAGCTATTAAATTCTGTTTATCACTGTAAATTGCATTTATTAAGATGCAGGTGGTGTAACAGATGGCCACATGATGACTTAAATTTCACCAAAATGTGTCAACTGTGATAACAACATAAAGACAGAACACAGTGTTGGCCAGACACACACAGAAACATCATCGTATAAAAAAATAAAAAAATACACATATACATACAATATAACGTTTTAATGTAAATAAAGACCAAATTATATTGTATTTGATTTCTTGCAAAAATCCAGAAAAGGAGCAAATTTACTGTCAATGACAAGGAAATGTTTTATTTTGTTTTTGCCATCCACAATTTGCCATTTGTACAATAGGCAAAACATTTAAAAAAAAAAACATAATTGTGAACTGATTTAAAATGAATGGGGAAAAATGAATAGGAAATAGGCAAACATACAAAAATACAGAAATATTTTTATGTGCACATTCTACAACGCTGAAAAAAAGGGGAATTTTGGGGAGTTTTAAAGGAATGACAGAACTTAAGCAGGTATACCTGAAAACATTGCTCTGTAACTAAGGAACACACTGAGTATATCTGGCTGTACAGGAATATGTGTAACAAATCTGACTCAATTCAATGGATTTTTAAAATCTTTCCATTATTTTTTAATTTAAATATTGCATGAATTACATTTGTTTTTTACATTGGTAGAGAAAATAGTTCATCATCCACATGATATATAATGTATACCTTTAAAAAAACAAAATACATACTGTAAACTGTAGGATTTCCAAATGACTCAGCATGATGGTTAGTGTAAGGAAGCGGACTGGACAACGAGGTAAGTAAAGTAAGAATGTTTATTAACAGAAAGAGTTTGTAATCCACTAAGAACAAAGTTGAGGAACTTAATTCAAACGATAACTGAGGAGTCTTATAATCAAACTTAAAGAGTCTTTCCTGCTTGCAGCTGGATACCGAACTGGAGGAGGACAGATGAGATGACCACAAAGACACACCACTCTCCAGACGTGGACGAGGAGAGGATACAAGGACCTGGAGACACACGGAGGATCAAGGAGCACACTAGGAGAGAACAGGTGAGATATCAGGTACAGTAAGTAACAGAGCTGGAATGGAGTAGCTAGAATCCACTTTTGTACATACGAGCTTGGACAGTGACTGAATGCGTGTGTGTGGTTTTATATGGTCGTGCTGATAGTGAACAGGTGGTGTGGGCTGATTAGAATTTAGGGGACAGGGATTGATGTGAGGAGGTGAGGGTGGAGCCTGGTGTGGATGTAACAACCACCCTTACAGTAACTTACTTTTTCCATTTAAATTTCGACAGTGCATTGAAAGTTTTGCCAGATATATAATTTATCAGGCAATATCCACTTTTATCCAGGTAAATAATTTGATTTGATATCATTACAAAAACCTGGAAACATTATGTTGCACCAACAAAAGTAACTTTAAGGGTTAAATCATGTAGTTCCTTAATTATTTTTTAATTGACAGAAAATCTGTTATAAATATTGTACGGACCAAAAGATAGCATAAACAATCTCAGTCAAGTAAATTCTACTTATCAAAAAAGAAGAGTATAGATTTTTCCTGTAGGGCAAAGGGTTGCCCAAGCAGTGCAAAGTATAAATTCCTCAACAAGTTGAGACAATTGAGAGAAAATACACAGAATAGATAGAGACGTTTGTCCTGCAGAAACACTAACTGTCCCTGGCAGACTGGCCTGTATCTTTCACTGTCTGTGAGCCATTTCACCCGTGATGGAATCTCAGCATTTCTGCTATACATGCCAAGAATGTCCCAGTTCTATTTGTGCTCAAAAAGATAATTTGCTTTTTAAACAATTCTTGGCAATTGTCCCTTGGGTTTCAGGAATTTTATTAGTTATTTATCTTAACAAAAGGCACAGACATTTAAATTTATGGATTTAAATATCCCATGAGATTCCTGAGCTAACTTGCTTCAGGACACTGGCATTCATTAACACAACACTGAAAAAATGCTTTGAACAGCATTCAACAAAGTAGCTAAAATATGAACGTATCATATTTACAGTATGTAGTATTATTTTGCTGAAACAATATTCTTTCACAGTTAAATTTGTGTTGTTTTATTAACTAGTTTAATGGTTTAAATTGAAAGTGTCCAGAATCTACTAATTCTCAAGTCATCAGTTTGTTTCTTTAGGGGAACAGATTTGAAGATATTTAGAAAATTATTATCATTATTATTTTGTGATTACTTGATAAACAGTGGATAGTGAATGGGTGCCTTCAATGAAAAACCAACAGCTCACAAAATTCCATAATCATTTATCGTGACTTCAAATTTGAGAGGAAAAAAAGTAAAAGAAAACCTGCATGTTTGTAAAACACAAAGCAATCAGTCACTAGTCATTGCTGCATTGGAATAAATATTCTCTGTCCATCTTTTCATGCTGTTCTTGTCTGATTCAGGAGAGGAATATGCACAGATTAAACACCATTTACAATTGTAAAGAGTCCAACACAAATATGTTGGTGGGTTTTGATTTGGGAGGTTGTGTAAGATTCACTTTTTCTACTGAAGACTATTTTGGACAGAAGTTGTTGGTGGATTTATCTCTTGCAGCTTTCCACTAAATACATTAACTGATAAACTGGAGTGATGTAGATTATATGATGTTTTTATTTGGACTCTCATTCTGATGACACCCATTCTGCAGAGGATTGATTGATATGTAAGTAATGCAAAATTTCAAAAAATCTGTTCCCATGAATAATCAAATACCTTTACATCTTGGAGGACTTAAGAGTGAGTAAATATTCAGCAAATTAATTGTAAAACCAGATTTTAAAATATGGTCAAAATACTCTTACAATATCTAAATCATTTGTCTCGCTGTCTAGATCACACTCACATGTACATACATGGCAACTGCATAGCTCTTGCAGATTTCACTGGAATGAAGGGTAAAACCATTGCAATGAATGGCTTGGTGCATGTATAGGAGGAGCTGTAGTGGCTTACAGATTCTTCCACACTTCTGTGAAGATAAGCCATGGCGACAGAAGAAGGTAAACCAGGGATAAAGAGCCACGCAACGCCCAAACCAAGGCTAAGAGAGGCAGTCATCTGTGAACCAATGGCTCAGTTTGACTGTTGTTAGCGGGGTGAGAAGTTCACAAAAAATTGACAAAGAGTGAGAGCAATTTATGACTGAATGGAGAAGAGTATGATGAACACAGTGAATGCAAGCAGTCATTTAGCATATCCTATCTTGGAAGTTTTGTGTACACAGTTTTCTGATAACCAGCCTAGATCTTTGTTCAGTATTACATCACCGTTCACATGAAAGGTCTAAATATCTGTATCTGTATTTGTTAATAACTGCAATGGGTTAATTGACCTTTGTACTGTGATGAATGGGGGATGATGGAAGAAGACAATCCCGTTTTGAACAGTGTTCATAACTTGTAACACATTTAGATATAGCTAAACATCTAAAAATGCTGGGTTAAATACAACCCAGCACTGGGTTAAATATGAACAAACCTAGCAAGTGGGTAGAAATATGTTAAAATTTGTTTAAATGGGTTAAATGTTTAACACATCCTTCTGGGCAGTAACCAAACCGCTGAATCAAAACACCTTTTTTTCATATATTTTACCCAGCGCTGGGTTGTATTTAACCCAGCATTTTTTTTCATATCAGTACACTGTAAACACAAACACACAATTTAGTTGTTAAAGCACACAATTTATGAAACCTGTCATCTGATTTTAGCAGACTATATAAAATACATAATTTTTTATAAAAAAAACAAAACAAATACTTATATAAATAGCTGTTTTATGGACTGAAATTATGTTATCATCCTTATTATTACATAATTAAAGGGGCTTAATATTCAGTACATCCTAATGTGCTAGAGGTTATCAAATATTCAGCTGAATAATGACACTATACTGAAGAGCTGTTTTATAGTTTAAATCTGAATTTATTGCTTCCTAATTCCGGCAAAATCAACACTGCTTGTCCTATTTGTTGTTGTTGTTACTTATGAACGTCATAAACTACAAAAAATAATAAATAATAAAAATAATACTGTTACAACCGTGTTGGCAATGAGGACACAAACATAACACGTGGAAAACTCAAAACACCTGGGACACCGCTGGGAACAAATTAATTTCTGATCAATAATCAATAATCACATAGACGACAGGAACTACCAAATATGGGAAACAAGGAAGACACAAAATGAAACCAAAACAGACAGAATACGTTACATTACACTCCCCTCCCGGAAGGCGCGTCCTCGCGCCGTAACTAAACCAGAACAGAACAGGGTTCATTGGGATGGATCGGGGGTCACTGGAGGCCATGGCTCATGTCGGGTGCTCTGGGGCAGTGAGGTCTGGTAGGCAATCGAGAGGAGCTGGCTCGGAAGGGTCCTAGGGAGGAGCTCCTGGCCGAAACTCAGAAACGGAACTCAGGAATGGCCTCTCTGGCCTCAGAAATGGAACATGAGAACGGCTCTCCTGGCCGTGATTCAGAAATGGAACTCTGGAATGGCTCTCCTGGCCAAAACTCGGGAGTGGAACTCTGGAATGGTTCACCTGGCTGAAACTCGGGAAAGGATCTCTGGAATGGTTCTCCTGGCTGAAACTTGGGAATGAATCTCTGGAATGGTTCTCTGAGGTAATGGGACAATGGAGATAGGTGGGGAAGCTGACACATTGGAGTAGTAGGTGGAGGGGTCTGGCTTGTAGTGAGCTGAAGTGTCAGTCTGCTTCTGGATGGGAGGAGGATTAAAATCCTTCCCGTCAACATATAAATTAGAACCATTTAACTCTAGAACAAGGTTCAAAAACTCGACCACAGATTTACGGCAATCATCAGGATGAATTAGACATAACAGATTACCTTTTAGTCCCATCCAAAAGCAGATATCAGTACCAGAATTGCTCCAGCTCACCATATGCAAAGCACTCAGGAATTCCTCCAGGTACTGCTCCAATGGTCTATCCCCTCGCTGTAAGTCAAGAAGGAATTCATCAGCCTGGTCCATCTTCTGTTTGTGGTTGGTCCTTCTGTTACAACCGTGGAACGTGGAAATTATAGTTTTTTAATTATAGAAGAACACTTGACATGAAGACATACAGAACGTTCAGTAACTTAAAGTAACGTTAAGGACCAAAAAGGGAGACTAGAAAACATGGACATTAAATATACAACATAACAAGTGGAAAACTCAAAACACCTGGGGGACACGCTGGAAACAAATTGACTAATAATCACATAGACGACAGGAACTAGCAATTATGGGAAACAAGGAAAACACAAAACGAAACCAAAACAGACAAAATACGTTACAAATACCAGCAGTCACAACTTAATTATTGATATAAATGAATACTGATATAAAATTTCAAATTCAATTAAAATTTAAATAAGAAACAAAACGACAACAACAAACAAGCTTAACCTGAAGACTGATGGAATAAATTTAAAAAAATATGATAAGTTGAAAAATAACAGTTATAAGGTCAAAACAATTACATAAATGTGTTGAGGTGTAATTTAGTGAGATCTATACTATAGTTCTATTTAAACAGCTATATAATTGTAGGTACAAAGGGAAAGCAATGATGATATTTATTCATTATGTAAATTTATATACATTAAGGGAAGTTGTGTTAAAGCTCTTTTTATGTAAGTAACTGCAAACTCTCATAGAAATTATTGTTTTATTTCTCAAACAATTAAGACATATAGGCTTTTGTCATTGCAGCTTGGGAGAGTATCCCAGCTCATATGTAAAGAGGCACCCAGCTGTGAGCACTGATGTGCAGACAGGTTTCTTTGACAAGCTGAGCTGTGAAGAAGAGAGAGGAATTCAGCTGGAAAAGGTATTTTGAAGGAGGATTATCTCAGATCTAACCGAGGAGCTGCTCTACGCTCATACATGTCTGCTGAATATTTGAGCACAAACATACTGTATATACACACTGGCATATGTACACACAAACACACATTCTTAGAACGATACAAAAGAGGTCAAATCCCTGGATTTAATGGTCTGTGCAGCTCAGGAACTGTTGGCTGATGGTATTTTTTTTTTCTCTGAAGTCTTATAGGAAAAAGCTTAAGTTCAGTCGTGTGACTGACAGATTTTTAGAGTTCTGTAGAAAATGGTGCTCTCTTTCAGCTTAAAGAAACACACTTTTCTAAGAAGTAACAAATGGATACGCATGTCGTCTGCTCTTTGTAGATCAATCATTTTAAAAATGTTTTGCTTACAAGATACTGTACATAATAATAATAAATTGATCACGTTAACTTAAAATCAGGTGTAAATTTTGTTCATCCTTTTGTATAAAATGTTTCTATTTTCTAGAGTTCATGAAATAGTAATCTAAGCATATTCATAATAAGACATAGATGTTCTTTCTTGCACTATAAAGGCAAAAAAATAAAAAATAAATGTGTGACTGTACAGTTCAGTCGTCTGTAAAGGGTTAATTATATGGCATTAAACAATGGGATTTAAAAACCGAATGGAAATGTGTGTTTCCGTCCCCTATTATGGTGTTTTGTCTTGAAGCAATTCGAGATAATGATGTTGACATTTGCCATTCCATAAGGCATGTTTTGTTGCAGGCCCCCTGCAGTAAATCGATATTTTGAACTGTTGCATTATGCCTTCAATCAGAAATTAAAACTTGCTGAAGATTTACTCACCTCAGGCCAATCCGAGATGTAGATTGCATTGTTTTTTTAATGGGAATGGATTTGGAGAAAATTAGCATTACATCACTTGCTCACCCACGGATCCTCTGCAGTGAGTGGATGCCATCAGTCTGAGAGTCAAAACAGCTGATAAAACCATCACAAAAACCAACGAAAGTAATCCTGCAGTCCATTAAATAATGTCTTGTGACGTGAAAATGTGTGTATTTGTGAGAAACAAATCCATCATTAAAACTTTTAAACATTCTGACTGCACCCATTCATTTCAGTGAATCCTGGTGAGCGTGTAATGCTAAATGCAAACTCATCTACATCTTGGATGGCCTAAGGGTGAGTACATTTACAACTAATTTCCCTTTTTGGGTTATCTTGATTCATTGTTGTGAGACTGATTAACAATTAGAGCAATCTGAGGAATAATCATTTGTTTCTGTAATTTTGAGTTTTTGGCATGTTCCCTTTTTTGGAATATTTGAGCAAGTATCTTTATGTGCCTCAATGGAATGTTACTAGAGACCTAGTAATACTACAGAGTATATATATATATGCTGTGGTAATAATACATCCTTTAATCTCTTGCTATGGCTTTAATGGCTCATTGTTTTCCAGCTCTAATCGTCTCTGCTTTTATTGAATAGCCCTTTGACTCTGAGTCACTCTTTCTCCCACAGTCCCGTCTGCTCGCCTCTATTTTTATCAGTCCTTCCTCAGATCAGTGTTTCTGCCTCACTCATCTCTCTACTTTCTTTAATGCTGCTCTCACTTTTAGATCTCAGGCTCATTTCGGACTTTTCAGATTACACCTCGCATGGCCAGTCATCACCTTAGTATACGGCAGCCAAGCTAAAGGGCCACTTTCTTCCAACGGGATGAACAGTTCTTCTTCTCTCAGATGATCTACAGGTTTTGGCGAATTCTGTTGAGACTCTGACCTGAATCATGAATAATAGATTGACTCAGCTGGCTTGATCTAGAGACAGCCAGTGAGAATAACCTTGGATGTGAATCGCGAATCATGGCCAGGATTCTTGTGTGTGTGTCACCATGGAGATATTCCCAATTTCAATTTCCAGTGTACCATTGACAGATTCACCTTCTCTTATGCTGCAGTGATGGCTACATCTGACGCCCGATATTTTCTCCTGAATATCTAATGTGCAGAAATATCAGGTGCATGTTGAGCACATAGCAGCAGCTTCAATTTGTCTCTCTTCAATTATGTGCAGCTGCATTTCTGAAGAGGTTGATGATGTTTTTAATAAACCCTAGCTATAACCCTGCCTCCTTATAATTACAATTATGTTTAAAATGAGCTTTTGAAATAAAAGAAATGCCTTGGTTGATGTGGTGGCTTGCATTTTAAAACTCCTGCATACATCTAGAACATATTTGAAGACAATTCATCAGTTGTATGCAGTAAATGTTATAAAAAAACACAGAGGGAGGGAGAAAGAGAGAAACAGGGGAAGTAATATAAAATTGTTCAGCAGTTATACTACTAGCAAAATTGCTTTGCAGGCATCATGTCGCCATTATAATTTCTGAACTTGTAAAACTTCTGGTTACACTTTATTTTAAGGTGTCTTTGTTACATTGTAATTATACATGTAAAAATGAATACACTATATTAACTACGTATACGTAATGTTGAGGTTAGAATTTGGGTTTTTCCAACACAGTCTCACGACCAGTTCATACTTATTTATACGAGGTGGCAAATTCATACTAATTTGTATTGGTATGACCTCACTCCAGATTTGTCTAAACCCCAGTGATGTATAGGTATAGGGGTGGGGTTAGGTGTAGGTCTTTCGTACAAATTCATACGTGTGATTTAGCAAAAAGTTAATGAATTTATAGGAGTGAGGTTGTACGAATTTGTACGAATTAGCCACCTTGTAAAAAATATGTATGAATTGCCATGAGACTGGACTGGGTTACTTTTAGGGTAACTTGCATGTAATTATGCTTTTGTCATATTATTATAACAGTAAGTACATATATTATATGTAACAACGTGGCCAAATATGTTGGCAAGAAGACATGCAAGAAGAATTTGATCAAAGAATTTTCCTAAAAAAGAATCTTTATACATTTTAAATGTGTACGCAGATTCAATACAGGAAGGTAATAGGACATTGACTATTATTAAGAGTGATATTGTTATATAGTTAGCTATAAATATACATTCCACATATGTACTTTAACTGGGAAGATAAAGTTAAAGTTCCCATATAGTAACATTTTTATATTTGTTCTTGCCATTTCCTTTCAATCATGTCTTATAAGAGCCTTCATAAATCCAAACCAAGCAAGCAAGCAGATAGTACCAAATACAGAACAATAGGGGTAAATTTTTCCTCACCCAAGCATATCTAGGTTATGCCATGCTCTTCCCTCACCAGAACAGACCTGGTTCTTTTAATAGTTAATGTTTGGCCTACTGTAGTCATGATAATGGAGTCTTTAAAATAAAACTGAAACAAGGAATAAAATATTAAGCAAGAAAAGGTACACATTTAAAGATTTTGCATTACAATATAGGCAATTTCATAAAACAGAAAATCTGGTCTTACAGTGATTTTGGATCAGACTTGGTCTTTTCTATTTGGAAAGCATTTAAAGATGCTGGTTCTAAATATATGCATGATGGTGACCGTGAACCTGAGCCAGAAACACCACCCTGTCTTTGGATCCCTCTCCAGAAATTCTCTCAGGCAAACAGAGAACTGTGTACGATCATCCATCTGTGACTACTGATCAAATACTTCTCCTTGAACTCTGAGAACCGAATTATGCTGTCTCTAAATGATAAATAATGCTGTATCTGATTAACTTTAATACTCAAGGCAACAAATTAACCTTGCTGAATGTTTAGCATTAACCACATACAATAACAGCACTTGCTGGAATTATATTATCACAGCTCTCCCACATTTCAGAAAGGAAGTGATCAGAGCAGTAACAATGTGAGTTCTGTCATTACATATGACAAAACCAGTGTCTTTTTTTTTTTTAGAGCAACGAAGTGAGGTTGACATTTGCCTGCTGTCTCTGGTGTATCTCTGCCAGCAGATGAAAAGAGGAAAAGGTCTCTCATTAACAAAGGATGGGTTAGTGTACCATATCTAGCTCATGCATTATACACTATGGTATAATTACCACTGTTTCATAAGCGGTTGGGTTGTTTTTTAAGCTGTCACTGCAATTCATCTAGATGTGACAGTAAATCTAATCTGACCCAATCAATTCATAGGCCCAGCCATTATTTAGATGGAGTACACTGTCCGTTAAAAGCAGCGTGAAAACATTACGGTGTATTGTTTTTTTTTTTCAGGAACAGCTGGCATGAAAATTAAACAGAAATCGTGTCTGATTTTATACGAGATACGTGCAGATGGTTAAATCATAACAAAGCATAAAAACTATTTCAAAGTGCTACTCTTCTTAAAACTGGGCAAACATTTTCGTGAAATTATGTTTACCACCCCATCCTCCAGTCTGGATAAAAAAATAAATAAAAACAGCACCAGCTTCGTTTTTTTTTTTTTTTCAGAAATGCCAAATCATAAACACACGGGGGCAGCAAACCCCTGCAATGAGAGATCAGCTCGAAAATATATTATTTGTAATAAAAAATTAAAATGTAACTTCAATTTAAATGGTACAATATTTATATAAATATTCAGTTTTTTTAAATTAATTTCATGTTTTAGTGTAGATTTTCTTTTACTTGTCGGTTTTTTGCTTTAACACTACCTAATCTTAACCGTATTTCATCCTTGGCATAAGATGTGAAAAGTTGTAGCCTGTGCTCGGAAGAAACAACAACAACAACAAATCAATATATCAATTCAATTCAATGTATGAAAGCAATAAATGTGTCCATGATATGAAACTGAGAATGATTCTTACTTAGAAATAACAATTCATTCTGTTTTTTTAATTTTTTTTATTATGGTTGTAATCGTTGTTTGTAGTAGTGGTAGTAGTAGCAGTAGTAGCATAGAAGTAGTAATTTTTGTTATTATTATTATTATTATTCAAAACACAGAACTTCACAAACACATCGAACTTTACATGTTTCACCATGAAGGCAAAATTATTGTTAAACAAAGAAGGTAGTGAAAAAAAAGAGATTAACTTAAAACAAAATACAAAACAAAATAAAAAATAATACTTTTAGAGAAATGTATTGTACTATTTTCATTTTATTTTAATAGTATTTCGATTTCTATTTTCGATTTATAAACAGGAAGTGAAATGGTTACGTATGCCGTTAGGTCCCGCCTCTTCCGACACTATCAGGGATGTAAACTACTGCTGCAGAGCATAATGACTACAGCTGATAAACATTCAATATAAACGTTATGACACTCGACAGCTAATCTCTGACTGTATAATGGCTGAGTCTCCGGACAGTCGCAGTCTCGTGTCTGCGTCCTCACAGCTCAATTTAATGGAAGTAGAGGCGGTAAGACTGAGATTGACTGCTTCAGGTTTTCTCTGTATGGTTTTGTTTCATTTTGTTCATTACAAGCTTCGTGTTGTTCTAAGTGTAATTTTTTCTAATGCTGCTTTTAATATGTGTTTGTTTAGAGTCAGTGAGTTCGTGATTTGTGTAATATGTTTTTGTAAATGTGAATGGTTTGTGCGTGCGAAGAATTGTAACGTTATATTATTTTGTACGTAACTAACGTTACAGTGTTCAACGCAAAAAATGGCAGTAATTGACAACAGAGTGATATATGTATAAGTTAATATGAAGGACGTGTTTATCTCTTAGATTGATGATAAAGAGTTTGACATCCCTCAAGTGGACACGCCTCCGACCTTAGAGAGCATCCTGAATGAGGTCAGTATGTCAGGTTATCATATTTCCAAAGCCATCTTTCAGCACCCTAGAGATATATACATGTTGTTGATATACCCTACTTAGTTTTTATTGTAAGTATTTTCTACAGTTGAGAAAAGTAGTAAAAGTCCTCAAACTATGAATTGACATGAATGGAAATAGTATAATTATACCACTCGTCCTTTAAAATTGTTTATAAAGATATTGTAGACACATTTAGGCTTGTTAAAAATATTGGGTTTGGATCAGTTTTTGAAAGTCTCTTGCACACCAAGTCTGTGTTTATTAAATCAGAAATACAGCAAAAAACATTTCAATACAACAAACAAAACAAACCATACTTTAAAGAAACTTTCTGACCACAAAATTGATAATGTGTTTATCTACAAAACTAATGACAAGCACTTAAACACAAGTCTTTGACTACATTCAGTAAAGTGTTCAGTCCAAGCGTTTTGCTAATAAACTCTGTCATACTGTACAATAAAAACACCATTACTATACATACTATAAATACCATTGTACTAACACAGTACTCTTTTTGTAAGAGCAGTGATGAACAGCTTTTCATATTGTTTGATTGGTCATTTTTACTTATCTTATTCTTTTAACATCTTTTAATTCAGCAGACCTTTATTTTATGTATGCATTCAAGGTGCATATATAGTTTGCAATTCATTTACACGGGTGGCAAGCAATTTATCATAAGAGCAAATCATTTTTTATAATACACAATGTTTTAAGTACAAGCTTGATTACTAACTTGAGCAAAAGTGAAATGCACAAATGTAGAGAAAAAACATACCTTTTGGTTTTCAACACTCTTGTTTTCAGCCTGAAGATGAGGATGAGCCATTCATTCTGGAGGACACGTGTCTGTTGAACACAGAGAACATTGATGCCCACTCGTGTGAAACCTCTTCTCTGGCCAGCTCTGACAGCGGAGACCGCTCACATTTAAAGAGGAATGGACACTTTCTTTGTTGTGACGTTTGGTGATTGAATAAAGTTTTTTCTTTCCAGTAATTAACCTGTGTATGTTCACCTCAGGAGGAGGAAAGCAGTGGAAACTACTGCTACAGTACATGGATCTGTTCTTAGACGCAATGTGCTGAAAGGCATCTCAGCTCAGATAGTATCAGCTGCGGTAAGAGCAATAATACTTGATCGATTCATACTATGCAAAGATATAATAAGTATGCTGTGTATATTTCACAGCTTTCTGTCCTCCGATTAAATTCAGACATTGTCGGTTCAGTTGGCAGTGGTGTACAATTCTGTTTTAATAATTCCGAGCTATAAATAAGAGACTCTTCCAACAGAAATGTCTTCTATTTCAGTGAAATTGTGTTGCTCACTTTATGATTTGGTGCTTTTACTCTTTCCATCTCTCTTCAGGATAAAGTTGATGCTGGCCTGCCAACAGCAATAGTGAGTATTCAAATTTGTTTGTAACTTTTGTAATTAATGAAAAACAAACTAACAAAAAAAGAACCGTTTGTGTCTGAAATGCTTTTGTGTTTGCAGACTGTTTCAAATGTGATCGCTGTAGGGACGTCACATGGCCTGGCCTTAGTATTTGGTAAGTAGTTTTTTTGTGCTAAAGTTGATAAAAGGCACTATACAATTGAATTTATTTGAGATATTTGGAAAGAATGTTATATGCTTAATCACAGCAGTCTGCCTAAAACTTTGTTTATCGGTGCTTTATTGTTAATTAATATAAAACACAAAAATGCCATTTTAGAACCCTTTATGTGCACTGCTGTAATAGTATTCGTCAATAAATGTATTTTAAAACGACTCTGGGACTATTTCCCTGCCTTGGCTTGTCTTGGGTGGAATATTCAGGAAAAGGTAATGTATTAATATAGTTAAAATGTGTTAATATCACATCTTTCCCCGTTGCATATTGTTTAGCATTGCTACAGGATAATGCCCATTTCACACTGGGCGTATAAACAGATCAAAAGCTGCATTTACTGTGCTTTCACACTGGCGGTGCTTGTAGTGTACAACTGAACCACAGCTGATTGTGTTGACCTCCAGCTATCATCATCCTGTCATTGTGTCCTCCATAACACACACACACTCACACACACACACACACACACCATAACCACATAAGATGTTGAACCTTGTAGCATGCTGTATGCTGTAGTGTAGTTCATACAGTATGGTAACATTTTTTTAAGATATATTTCTGGTTAAAATAACTGGTAATACTTTATTTTAAGGACCAGTTCTATGCTTATTAGCATGCATATTACTAGAATATTAGCTGCTTATTAATACTTAAAAAACACATTAATGCCCTATTCTGTATGACCATTTTTCCAATCCCTTAATCCTACCTCGTACCTAACCTTGTGAGGCTTATAGGTTTCCACTTGTGTATTTGCACCAAAACTTTTACTAAAAAAAAACAAAAGTATGGGAATTAAAATAATGACTAAAATAATAATAATTAAAATTGAAATTATCAAATTTGAGGATTTTACTTATTTTAACCAGTGTATACAGCTAGATTTTTCAGTCATTTTTTTTTTGAGAGCACTCAGTTGAAAAAACGTACATGCTTTTATGCTTGGTTTTCATGTTAACGCATGTGTATTTCGGCCAGGAACAGTGCAGTGTCACTTAAATTCAGTGTGAACACCTCAGCAAGAATGAGAAACGATCACAGCGCTGCTTCAGCTACACAGTGCTGTGCTATCTCATCTTTCAGTGTGAATGCTAACCTGTTTACATGGGTGCAGAAAAAATATGGGTCTGCTTTTTATTCCTAATGTGAAATGGCCTAAAAGCATGCAAAACCATTTAAAACAATGTTTGTTTTTTAATAGAAAGGTTTTTGCCATGGCTGTTTGCATGCTCTTCGTCTGTGTTTGTTTTGCATGCGGCTGCATTTGGAAGTATTGTTACAAAAAACAAACCACTGTGTGTGTAGAATTTTTAAAATGATAAAGCTTGAAGGCCATAAATGTTCCATAATCTGCACTTCATGCTGTTTTGTCTGATTGGGATATTTTGATTTCAGATCAGAACCAGGCTCTGCGTCTCTGTCTGGGCACCACAGCGACAGGAGCGGAGTATGGAGCGGTGTCAGCTCTCAGTATTAATCACGATTGCACACGACTTCTTTGTGGCTTTGCCAAAGGACAGGTGAGCCATTTAATAAACACACCATTAAACTTACAGTCAGTCTTCATGGCAAATAACTTATTCATAATGATCAGGTGAGGTCAAGGTAAAATGTCATTTTATTCCTGATGCAGATCACCATGTGGGATCTGGCCAATGGAAAGCTGCTCCGCACTATAACTGACGCCCATCCTCCCGGCACTGCCATACTACATGTGAAGGTTATGCACTGTACTTATGGATGTACTTTACATGCTTTGCTGCTCATTGAAGTTGAATAAAGAATTTTTCTCTTTCTTTCCACAGTTCACTGACCACCCAGCGCTAGCTGTGTGTAATGACAGTGGCGGATCAGTGTTCGAGCTGTCATTCAGGTGAGATGTCCTTTAACATAAACCTTGAATTTTATAAAGCACATTAACAAGGGCCCATTTTATAGCATTGTAGTATAGATAATTGGTGGATAGGGGGCAGTAGAGCCTTCTGCATCTGACCAGGGGTCCTCAAATCTGGCTCCTGAGATGTGTATGTATATATATATATATATATATATATTCTTGCTTCTGGTTATAACCAAATAAATTTTTTTTTCACTTGCTTTCATGCATTCATATTTTGCCATTCCATTCTGTAAATAAATGTAAATACATGATGCACTGGACTACACTGTCTTGTTTTTGCTATATTGTTAATATCGTGACTGTCCCACTTTGACAATATACTCACACTATTCAACATTTAAATTAATTATATTGAATGATTACTAGCATTTACTATTTTGTGTCATATTTTACCTGGCATTTTTCATTCATTTTCTTACTATTGCTTCTATGGTAGAGAACAGATCTCGATGAGATCTTAGCAATTTAAACAGAAACCTAATTATATGAATCTGTATCAGCTGATGAATTCTCTTATGACCCTAGTCTTATTGAAGGAGGACATTGTCATTCAATTTTATTAACCTGACAGGTATCTGTCATCCACTGCTATATTGCTGGCACTCTATAACAGTGGTTCTAGATTATGAATGTGCTCACATTCTCTCTCTGTCTAGGAGGGTAATGGGGATGAGGACGTGTGACTCCAGGTGTTTATTCAGTGGATCTAAAGGTGAGGTTTGCTGTGTTGAGCCTCTACATGCTGGACCTGAACTGAAAGATCATCCCATTACCCACTACTCCCTTTTGGCCATGGCCTCACTCACCAAGGTACAGTCATACATTCAGTACTTTTTACTGCTCACTACACACTTTATAAATGTCTAGTGGTGTCACAATATCACTGCCAAAGGCTAATTATATCTAACATAGATAATTAGGCTCAAATGTGGGGTATATCTTTTAATAAAACATTTTTTCGTGAAACACCTTTATATTTTAAACTGTAAAGATGTTTAGATTTTTGTGCAGATTTTATTATTTACTTATTTATTTATTGTTGTTTTAAAAGATTTTAGGAATTGTTTATATTTTTGGCTTTAGGTAGTATATAAAAGCAGCAAATTATCAAACATGCTTTCGTAATCACACCAAAACCAAACCAAAGTGTAGTTGTACCGGCTGGGGAATTTGCAAAATTGGACCATTTAGTTACAGGGTGTGCAGGCCTTTTTTATTTACAGTGGAAATAAACATGTTTTGTGCCAAATGAAATCTCTTGAAACTGAGAAAAAAAAAAGATGCACTTAATAGCTAGGCATTTCTCATATTCAGCACCCTGGTATATTTTTTTGGCCTAGTGTTTGTTTCATGTGTTCGATCGGCAAATTATACCTCTGCTGCTCTACAAGTCCAGAATTGTCCGTTTTCCTTTTCAGCCTGAAATAGCATCTTGATGGGTCTGTGCAATTCAGGGCAAAATTGATAACTTTCACAGTAAAAATTTTTTATGTACCATTTGTGTCTTTGAGCACATGCTTTAAAATGGAAGGATTTTGAGTAGTTGTTATTGTCTTTTTCGTTCATTAGCTGGAAAATCATGAAGTGATTACAAAGATATTCCTCTGCATCAATTCTATCATAGTTGCTTTTTGTTTAAACTTAATGTTCATAGTTGTCATTCTTCATGCGAATCATTTCCAATGGACTTCATTCAGCTAAAAACTGTCCATAACTGCCACTCCACATCGATCAGCAAGTGACATAGCAAGCAACAACAGCGTCAAACTAGATGACCAAATGAAATACTGTAAAAAGCAGATGTTATGAATTGCTTGTTTGTTTGGTGCACCAGTCAGCTACTAGCTTTCAAACACACTCAATTGGTTTATGTTTGACTGCATTTTTATTCAGCCTCTGAACTCTTATATTTTGACAGATTCTGCTGATAGGACTGAAGCCTTCACTCAAAGTGTGGATGACTTTTCCCTACGGCAAGGTTCAGTACACACTTTTATTATCTTAGTGTGTATCTGTTTGCTTTTCAAACAGCCATCAACACAGATAAACTTCTAACCTCTGTATTCAAGATTTATGTTAGCATTTATTTTCACAGCACATACCTGATTGCCTGCATCTCTAGTGTTTTTCCTCTCTTCAGCTGTAAATATCATGTACCAGTTCATAAATTTATATACCTGACCTTACATTGCTCACAGTGCATAAAGGGATAGTGTGCCCAAAACTCAAACTCACTGTCATGTCATTTCAAACCCATCAGACTTTAGTTTATCTTCAGAATCACAACTGTACTTCGATTGATCAAGTGATCATCATTCTTTTTAACTGTATTTAAAGAAAAGTTCTGTTGCATTTTCTTAAATGAGAGTGGGTTTTTAATTTACAGATCAATTTTCCTTTTATGCCTTTTATTCCTTTTAAATCATTAGGATACTAAGTAAAGATGATGTTCCAAGAAGATATTTTGTAAAGTTCCTACCACAAATATATCAAAACCTTATTTTTATTTATTTTATTGTTTTATATACTTTGCTAAGACTTTAATTTGTACAAATTTAAAGGTGATTTTTCTCAATATATATATATATTAGTTTTATTTTTTATTTTTTTCACCCCGAGATTCCAGAATATCTCGGCCAAATATTGTCCTATCCCAGCAAATTCAACCATACTTAAATGAAAAGCTTATTGATTTTAGCTTTCAGATTTTGTAAAAACCTCAATTTGTGAAAACTGACACTTATGTCAAATATGTTTTGTGGTCTAGGGTCACATATTTCCATTTTATGTGGAAATGCATCACAATACGGAAGTCAGTCATAACTTTTGTTTTATGCTGACTCTAAAGCAGAATATCTATAACTAATTAATTATTCACAATTATTAAAAAAAGAAGAAAAACACATCACGCATTGCTTTTATTAGAAAATTACATTCAGTGTTATTAAACTTTTTTTGTTCTAAATAAAGCAGACCAACTGCTAAGTTTTCTTTAACCCTCTAAAGAAAAGTTCTGAAAATGCTGTTGCACTGGATTCATCTTTTGGTCTATTGTCTCCTTTATGCCTGTGTGGAGGTTGTTCTTTTCAATTAAATTGAGCTAAATTGGATTCATTTAGCACAGAGCACATGGACCAGCTGCCCATTAGCACGCCAATATCACTCAATTTTACCTCACATGATTGATTTGGGTTATGAAGGAGTTCTGAGGTGCCTGCAAACATTTTCATGGCATCAAATAAATAGTGCAATAAATAGTGATGATTATGGCAGCAAAAAATGCCAATTAAGTGAGAGGTCCAAAAAGCACCAGTGTACGACAATAAGAACATGCAGTGAGAAAAAGGATGTACCAGGAGATTTGCCTCTTAGATCATTGCAGTTCTAAATATCTCATGCTTTTTGAATGCAGACGGATCCTGCGAGTGTTCCCTTGTTGGCTTGGCAGTTTGTGGCAGCACAGAAAACAATCAACCCCGTTCTGGCCTTCTGTAGGGGAGACACCATCCACTTCCTGCTGGTCTGTTTGAGCAACACTGTTTTCAAAGGAAGGAAATGAATGTAGACTTAATGGTGAAATGTGGGATCTCTAGTGTTTGAACATCTCTAGTGTCACCAATAGCGTGAGTTTTGGGAGGGATAACTGTTTGAGACATTTGGGATATTTAGGAGTGGTTAAAAGTAGTTAGAAAACAAGTCATACATGCTAGTGGAACAGAAAGGACACACATCACCTTTAAATAAGGTCATGCAGTAATCAACCCACTCTGTTGTTTTGGCACAAAGGTTAAAAAGGATGAGTCAGGCACCATCCATGTCATCAAACAGAGACAGCTTCAACTCAACTGTGACCTCATCAGTCTGAGCGTGAGTCAGATTCTCACTTACAATTTTATGTGTTTTTTTATTATATTTATGGCTGTGTTTCATGTTGTCTTTTGGCAGTGGATAAACCCCCGGACGCTTGTGTTAATGGACAGCATGGAGAAGCTGCGAGTGGTGGACAGGCCCAGTCAGGAGGAACTGGAAAAAGTGGACATGGCCGAGCTGCAGCTGGTTTATAACAGTAGCCATTTTAAATCCCTCGCTACCGGTGGAAATGTCAGCCAAGCACTGGTAAAGACAGGATCGATCTTCATATGCCAGAGTTTTCAGCATTTAGTCAGCATGTTGTACCTTATAGTGTGAAGTATAGCCAATGCCCATTTTTTCACCATGACCTAAGTTTTGGGAAAAATTTTTTGTCCTTTTTTATTTTTTTCATTTATTTTGTTCATAAGGATTACAAAATAGGAAGAATAAAGTATTTGTAGTCTTCAATGAACCAGCTTGATGAGGAAACATAACTGCAGCTAAGATATATCATGACATTATATTATAACATTGAAAGTATTTAAAAAGTAAAGAAATCATCTTAACCCTTTAAATGCAAATAACTTCAGTAAAATGGTTTTCATTCATGAAAATTAAGCTAAAGTAAAATATGAATACAAGATAAACATTTTAAACATTCGTAAAAAAAATGGGATTTTTTTCTTTGTATGTAAAGTTGAAGACATGAAATCACTTTTTCTCTGTACATTTTTAGGCTCTAGTTGGAGAGAAGACATGTTACCAGTCTGTTTGCAGCTATGCAGGCCAGATCATGTATCTGGGAACAAAGGTAAACCACTCATGATAACGTTAAACACAAGCACAAAACAGCACATCGAAATGGACTATTTTTTTTTATTGCAAAAATTTTAGTTCTGTTTGAGCTTCCAGTATAGAATTCTTCCATTGCACACTGTGATGGTAACAAAGGTCTTCTATCATAAAATCAGCTGTGATTAGAAATATATTATATTCCACTGCCAAAAATAAAAGTTGATATCAAATTGTATTTCTGTAATATTTAGTTACATCATTTTTAAATTCACCAACCAGGTATTGTAAAGCAAATGCTAATCATTTTGAGGTGTTTCTGCACAGAACTATATATTTTTTTCATGTGTCCTTTTTGCCAAAAGCAAACTGCTTAGAACAAAATGAAATACTGTTTAATAATGTTATTTTTTTTAAATTAGAGTACACTGTGCTCTGGGCAGCTACATCATTAAAACGATGCATGCACTTAAGTCTGACAAAATTGCAAAAATTAGGGTGCTACAGAATTTGGCACAGTCCCAGCAGTCAGCATGTGACATTATAAGAGCCGGCGGCAATGCAAGGACTACAGCAACAGAAAGAGGTTGTAATTCTGAACGTTTACGCTGCCACATGTGAACATAAGTGTCATGTGGAAAACGGGTTTGGAAAGAATGTTATGTAATGTATTATATTAATTAAAGGAATAGTTCACCCAAAATGTAAATTTGCTAAAAATGTACTCATCCTCAAGCCATCCAAGATGTAGATGAGATGAGTTTGTTTCTTCATGGGAACATATTTGGAGTAATTTCACTTGCTCACCAATGCAGTAAATGGTTGGCGTTAGAATGAGATTCCAAACATCTGATAAAAACATCACAATGATCCACGAGTAATCCACACAACTTCAGTCAATTAATTAACATTCTGTGAAGTGAAAAGTTGTTTATAAGAAACAAATCCATTATTAAGATGACTTTGACTTCAAACGTTACTTCTGGCCAAAATATTAACCCTTAACCTCTAGCATCAAACTCCAATGACATAATTTGTTTAGAACTGTTTTGGACTGTTTTTGCTTGTAAACTGTGCTTGATTTCTTTCCTGATTAAGGCAAGACAACTTTGGCACTGGAGGAAGCACTCGTTTAAGCCAGAAGTGACTGCTTAAAAAATAAAAATCAACCACGCAACTTCACAAGAGATCAAATGGTGGATCTGGAGTCATGCAGATTACTTGTTATTATTGTGTTGTTTTTATTAGCTGTTTGCATCCAATGGTGAGCAAGTAATGTAATGTTAAACTTCTCCAAATATATTAAACAATCTCCGCTACAGTACACCTTAAATTTTCAGAAAATGTTCATGGTTCGTTAAAGAATTGACTTAGATTTTGATCTGAACTAGATCAAATTCCTTATCAGGTATAAATTAAGCCCGTTGCCATGTCACTCCATGTGTTGTCTCTGCTTAGCTAGATGCTCGATATCTGCTAAAGCAGTGGTTCTCAATCCTGGTCCTCCTGACAAGAGAAACAGACCGGGGTGCGCAAGACGAGGATTGAGAACCGCTGATCTAGCACAGTGTGTGCAAGACATAATTTAAATCGTATTCACTTATTTATGGTGCAAATCCGTGAATGAATGTTCTGAAGTGAAGTAAACTTTAAAGGACACTGTGTAGGGACCATGTCGATTGGGAACACAGCTCATTCACGGAGCTCTCTTCTAATGAGCTGATTATCAGAATCAGGTGTGTTAACAAAGAGAGACATGCAAAATATGCAGAGCAGGGGGGTGCAGAACTATCCAATTATCCTTATCGTCTTGTGTATTCATCTTCTTAAGAAAATTTGCAATAATGAATACATGGGATTTGCAAGAATATCTTGTAAACGCTCAGTCTGGTAGCACATGTTGGGTGGCTTGCGTTCAGCTGTAAGTTTGGCTGACTCTTCCAGCGCCCCTCTGACAGAGCTATGGCACGCTCAAGTACTATTATGCTAATCACACATCATGCATACCCTGAATATTCATTGAGGTCTGCTCTCCGTGATGTCCTCACTGAACTTCCTGTTACCTGCAGCCGGAGGGAGGAAAGGGAAGTGAAATGAAGGAGAGAGGGGCAGCTGGAGGGAGGGGCAGAAAGAAGGACTGCATTAAAATTGCCTGTGGGTCATCCATTAGACATGGTAGTGGGCCAGCTCTGGAAGGTCACATTAATTCCTGTGGCTTGTATCACTTCCCCCAAGTGCTACTTATTTAATAACCAAGCCAGTGCTTGAATAAGCATCTAATGTGACCTACGTTTTATGAATGATTCTAATTATGCTCTTTTTTTGCGTTATTAATAAATGTAATGGCAAATACATGTATATACTGTACAGTACAGGCCAAAGGTTTGGACACACCTTCTCATTCAATGCGTTTTCTTTATTTTCATGACCATTTACATTGGTAGATTCTCACTGAATGCATCAAAACTATGAATGAACACATGTGGAGTTATGTACTTAACAAAAAAAGGTGAAATAACTGAAAAGATCTTTTATATTCTAGTTTCTTCAAAATAGCCACCCTTTGCTCTGATTACATTCTTGGAATTCTCTCGATGAGCTTCAAGAGGTAGTCACCTGAAATGGTTTACCAACAGTCTTGAAGCACTTGTTGGCCCCTTTGCCTTCACTCTGCGGTCCAGCTCACCCCAAACCATCTGAATTGGGTTCAGGTCCGGTGACTGTGGAGGCCAGGTCATCTGCTGCAGCACTCCATCACTCTC
>JAUCMU010000001.1:13793987-13804416 GCA_032275025.1 Enteromius treurensis
AGAGCCCAACTAAAGCACACACTGACACTGGAACGGTAACACATAAATTGTGATTTTCTCCTTACACACAAAAAAAATGCTTTGTTCACTAAACGTAACTAGATTAAGTTACATTGAAGCAACAATTTCATATAGATTCTACCTAATTCTATGATGTTAACACAACGCAAAGAATTTTCATGAATTCAACAAAATCCATTCATGTAAACAAAACACAATTTGGTTGTGTGCAACCAGGGTGCATGATTACATGAATGAATTAAGTCAGTTCAAAGAGTCATTTTTTTGAGTGCAATGGATATCATTCTAGCTCAGGGTGTGGTGATATTTCTCCTCCCGAATGATAAATTCAAATGTTATCTTATCAGTCACATGGTCCGAGTTTTCCCGCTCTTGCAGAATATAAGTTTGGACATGATTTCTATAGCATGAATATGATACATTTGACTAAGAATTGGTGTGAAGAAACATTTCAAGCAAGAATATTGAAGCAAAACCACACTAAACATGTATAATAAACTATAAGCCATTCAATAGTTACTCAAAATATATATACAATGAGTGATTAACACATTATAGTTCAAGGTGTGGGTTATATATGCAGTTATGCATATCAAGTCCGGTTTATTGTATTTTGAGCCTGGATATAGGCATGAAAAAACTGTTTTGTGCCAGTTCTGTGAACATGTGCTTTTTGTGAAGAATAGAGGTTAAAGGTTAATCAGGATATATTATTTTACCCATGTAATGATAATGATGTCCTGCGTCTTTGACCATTATCTTGGTTATTTGCCCAATATTGACAATCTCCTTCCTGAGTTGGGATTCTCAATACATGTACTTTTTTTGTTAATGTTGCAAGCTGTCCTGTGACAATGTCTGTTGGATCTGCTTGCGAGAGGGAGGCAACAGGGTATCATGGGCCTATTTATGACTTCCTGTTGTCTCAGCATATAGAAAATTTGCTAATGTATTTAAATTTGCATTAACAATGTCTAGTTTTATACAGACAATGAAATGTTTAATTTTTAGAAATATAAATATATAGCAACAGCGCAACATCCAGCTCGTAAATTGGGCATTTAGCTTAAAACTCTGGGTGGATCAGGATTGTTCAACCCTGTTTCAGATTTGTAAATTAATCCCTTTTTTATTTTATTTTTTTTAAGTCTGTGCACATCATGACTCTGAGGAACTGGCGTGAGGTAAGGCATTATTTTATAGCACATCACAATATTATAGTTATAAGTGACAATAATGAATTTGTTAGTAATGGGACTTCTGACATCCTACAGCGTGTGGACCATCTGCTGAAGCAGGAGAAGTTCATGGAGGCTCTGTCTCTTGCCTGGTCCTTTCATGAGGGCACCGCCAAAGCTGTGCTAGGTCGCTCCTTCTGTTCAAATCCACTCTAAAATCTATTCTTCTTGTTGAGCCAAATGACTTTTTTATTTTCGAAGTTTCTGTGAAAATGATTACAGCTTTCAGACCTCAAAGCTTTTAATTTGTAATTATGCAAGTTGCCAATTATATAGAAATCATTTTCCAAGAACTTCAGAATTTCTCACTGTTTGATAGAATTTCAAATGCTGTAATGATGCCACAAAATCCAGATAGTAATGTAGACCTTGTGTAACAGGACTATTTGCAGACCCTGCTAAGAGAAAAGGTGTGGTTGCAGATAAGGTAAGATTCTTGTTAATGTATGATACTGCTGTGCGTACATCTTTTTCTTCATTTTTTTTGTTAGATACAGTGTTACCAACACTAGTAGAAAAATGGTAATGGTAACATGATAATGGGCTAAAATATGCCTTCAGGATATGTCAGAAATGGTCTTGAAGAGTAGAATAAAATAGCTTTAAATCATGAAATGGCCAGCATTGTCTCCAGAGTTAAACCTGGTTGAGCTTTGTTCTCTAACTGAACTAATTATCTTATTGGAATCCCATGTCTTTATACTGTGAATAATAATTTTTATTAAAGGAAAACGCCACAGTTTTTCCATATTAAACTATGTTCTTCCCTCAACTTAGACAAGTTGATACATATCTCTCCCGTCTCGGTGCGTGCACTTAATCGCTCTAGCGCGCAGTTCTACTACATTCATTCCTTAGGATCCAAACAAGGATGAATTTAAAAGCAACCAAACACTTTCCACATTTCCCTATTTAAAGACGGTTACATGTAGGGTGACACAAAATAAAACTGCTAAAAAATAGCTATAATGTATGGCGGAAGAGCACTTTGCAGCGTTTTTACCTCGGCGCAGTAACATCATCGAAGTGCTGTGAAGTGCTCTTCCGTAATGTAAAGTGCTCTTTCCATTGTAGTTATCTTTTTTTATTTGCTTAAAAAAAGTTTTTTTTTTTTTTTTCAGGAAAGATATTTATCAGCTCTTCGTAGTTAAGGGAAGAATATAGTTTAATATGGAAAAACGGTGGCGTTTTCCTTTTAACCGAGTATTTGAATTTTTCTGTGTGCCAAAATTCAAAATGAATGAATTAATTGAATTAATCTGTAGCCCTGTAAATAAGTATGAAGACTGAAATTACTTGTTGTAAGTAAGTAATTTGCAAATAAATAACATTTGTCTGATGATTTTCTCTCTTCACAGATGGTGGAAATTTTGTTACAGTATGTAGATCGCTCTCTGAAAAAATGTCCAGAGCAAGGGAAAATCCAGGTGATGGAGCAACACTTCCAGGTAATGGGTCACCAATAGAAGCCCTCTCAAATGGTATTATTTTAGTGTTTTTCCATAATAGTATTATTATTTAAAGATGTAGATATTATTTAAGACAGAGCTGCAGGTTTTATCATTGTAGAGGCTTTTTAGAGAGGTGAGTGTGAGGAGAGCAGACAGAGAGAGCGATGCAGACAGTCTCCTTTATGTCAGTCTTTAGTCCTGCGGCGACCATTTTTAAACCGCATCTCATCGTAAAGCGGAAACCACATACAATAATGGCCCACTAATGTCATCTCTCCTCTGCCTCTGGGTCTCGCTCACTCTCAGATTTCTTTTTGCCTTTAGGAAGCACTCTGTCATCACAAAAATAAGGCACTCGCCGTGGCCAAATGGCAGATTTAGCTGTGTATATTTAGGGCAATGTTGAATGTTATGCTGCTCTAACTGCCAGACATACTTCACAAAGTCAGTTTTAACATGAGAAAAATATGCATATTTAATTACTTCACTTATATTTGTTGGACTGTGGTTATGTAGTAATTAGGGCTGAGGTATACAGTATATCAGATAGATGAGATTCACAATATTTTCTAAATTCTTTTTTGTTTTTTTATTGATTCTGTAAATCTGCATTGTTCTAGTTTTGTAGAAATCTATTAAGCTTTCTTCCAAATTCTACAAACTTAGATTTCTTTCTCATTTTCTACTTTACTTGGTTAGCCTCAATGTTATTCATACATTTTATTATTATAAATGAATGAATTGACACAATTCTTTTCTTCTTCTATTCCTTCACACTTCATCGCTCCATCTTTTCTTGTTCTTTATCTCTTCTTCTCTGCAGGACATGGTTCCTGTCATGGTGGATTATTGTCTCCTTCTGCAGAGAACGTGAGTGTATACACGCCTCCTTTCCTGCACGCATACAGTACAGACACTATATAAAATGCTGTTGTATGTGTGTATTTTTTCAGGGAATCATCCCACAGTTTGCAAAACAATTCATTCATTTAATCGTTTGTTCAATTGCATAAAGTACTGGTGCTAGAGTTGGAAAATTGTGTGCTACAATAGTGTGGCCTGCACTACAAGTATAAAACATCTCTTACCATCTCTGAAAAAACGAACATTTTAAACATCCAAAAAGGTAAAGCATCATAATATTAATCCATTTCAATCAAGCGAATTTGTGACAAGATATGTTTGCTTCATATGATGAACAGATTTAATTCAGGCTTTTATTTAGGAATCTAATGAATGGAATGAATGGCTTCGCACTTTTAAAAAGACTAACATTCAGATAGAATAAAATTATTTGCAATGTACGAAACCTCTTATAGACAAAAAGTTTAAAGGGTAACACTTTACAGTAAGGATTTACTAACGCATTATTAAAATCACAAGTTAAGTGTTTGTTAGTTATTATTTAATGCACTGTGAACAATAAATGATTGTGTTTCTTTACTTGTGTTATTAAAGATGAGTAAATACTTTAATACATGTATTGTTCAG
This sequence comes from Enteromius treurensis, assembly GCA_032275025.1. Taxonomy (NCBI): domain Eukaryota; kingdom Metazoa; phylum Chordata; class Actinopteri; order Cypriniformes; family Cyprinidae; genus Enteromius; species Enteromius treurensis. The sequence continues at coordinate 13,798,189 of JAUCMU010000001.1, forward strand.
TGTTCATGTTTAGATGCACCACTAATGTTAACAAATGGCACCTTTTTGTAAAGTGTTACCATTGAAACTTTTACAGACTGCTTTATGTAACAATATACTGAGCTTTGATGTCATGTATAAATATGTGAAAGGATTTATAGAAATACGTTATGGAAATGCTGGTTATTTTCAGGTGTATTTATTTATTTTTACATTTTTTTTAGAGTACAATGTGTGCTGAATAATTAGGCAAGTTGAAATTCTGGACAACTTTTTTTTTTTCAAACCACATCAATCTTAATAACTACTATTGATGTAGTATGTAATTAAATGAATGATCAATAGTTGTCCATAAAGGCTGAAAGTCAAAATCTCCTTACATTCAGGTGTCTGAATTGATTATTAGGCTGCTATTCTTTTGCAGATAAAACGAGCCACAAAAAGAGACAGAACTCTGACTAAAAGTTAAAAATGAATAAATGCCCATAAGAAGCATGCAGTGAAATGCTCATTGGATCAGAAGAGTCTGAAAAACAGGTGGAGGAAAAAAGACATGCAAGAAAATAGCTGAGATGAGAAACCATCAGGAACCATTTAGTCTCCAGCGCCATTGTTTTCCAGAACTGCAACCTTCCTGGAGTCTCCACAAGTACAATGTGTCAGTGTCTCAGAGACCTTGCTTGGGTAAACAATCCTTAAAACGACCATCACTTAATAAGAATAACTTGCTGAAGAGTTGTGAAATGCATTAAGACTGATTGTTTTATGGACAGTTTTGAGTTACTCTTGAAGAACCAGCATCATATCCTCTTTGTACCACTTGTTTGAAGAGTATTTCTTCCAGAATCAGGCAGTACGTTTTAGGAGGTCATATTAATCCGTATCTGCAAGGCAGACTTTTCAGGATAGGAGATAGACTAAAAAATAAGCTCAACAAACTGCTGAATCTTGGAAGATAAATTCTTCAAACAGTGGTTCAAGAGGATGTGATGCTAGGTCTTTAAAAGTCACTCAAATGTACTTGGGAAAAAAATGGGACCAGAATTTCAACTTGCCTAATAATTCGGCACACAGTGTATGATTGTTAATTCTGTCATGTTTTCAACTTGAACGCATGAAACGCCAATGAAGTTTCTCAAGTGCACCTGAAGGCAGCATATGCTGTAGGGTATATGAGAAGGGAAAAAAAGATAACACCTGCAGGGACTGAAAGCAAACCAATCTTTTCATAGCACTTGGGACATATATGGTACTCTGCCTCTTCAGTTTTGCTACTGTCAGATACATTTTGCTTCGTGTACTGTATGTGGGAGTGCTAGTGAGAATCTGAAGATAGTGAGTGTGTGTATGTGCATGCATGTGTTTGTATGTTTGTGTTAACTGATTAGCAGGTGAGAGAAAGCTTTGAATCTTCTAACAGGATATTGCACAGTGGTTAGCACATGTGTATCTTTGTTTTTACACTTGCAGAAATAACCCAGCAGGGCTTGTTAACATGAGGAAAAAGTGTGATGAAGAGCAGATCTCTGCAGCTCGATTTAACCCGGCTAAAACTCCCTATCGTGTTAGCTCCACCCCCTCAGCACAATTGCAGCAGCAGCTCTCAGATCAGCGGGATGCAGCACCGCTGATCACCATTCCCTTAACCTCCAGCTGTTCCTATATTAGTCTAACCACTTTATTCAGCCACACAGAATTTGTACTAGTTTTGCCAAAGAATAATCTTAATAATCTGTTAATCCAATCGAACAACACTTATTTGAGGAGGTACTTGGAATATTGTAATGATATCAGAGTGCTTTGATCTTTACCATACTGAATAGTATTCTCAATGGAACTACTCTAGAATGGTCAACTAACCCTTTGTAGGCCTTTTAGCAATTTAATTTAGCATTTTAGTTTTTTTTTAATTTAGATTAGACTTAGAAATTACAACTGTTTTTATACATAGTTCATAGATTTCTTCCTTTGTAATGCTTTGACAGGTCTTTACTGCAAATGCCTTCAGTTGTTGTTTGTTTGTGGGGTTCTCTGCCCTGATTTTTCTATTCAGCAAGTGAAATGCATAATCAGTTGGTTTGATATCAGGAGATTGGCCATTGCAGAATATTCCACTTTGTTTTACATACAAAACCTTATGAGCTGCTTTTGCTGTATGCTCTGGGCCATTGTTCATTTGTACTATGAAGCATCGTACAAAAAAACTTCTCTGTTTGGCTGAATCTGGGCAGAGAGTATGTCCTTGTACACTTCAGAATTCATCCGGCTGCTTCTGTCAAATCATCAGTAAACAGCAATAAACAAGTGCCACTGGAAGTCATGCATGCCCATGCCATCTCACTGCTCCACCATGTTTCACTGATGATGTTCTATGCTTTGGATAATGAGCTGTTCCAAGTACTTTTTCCATGTATTTTTTCCCCTACCGTAATTCTGGTACATGTTTATCTTAGTTTCAGACCTCCAAAGAATTATTTTCCAAAAGTTGTCTGGCTTTTGTAGATGTTTTTTGGCAAGGTCTAATCGGCCCTTATTTGCTTTGGTGAGTTCTTCTCTTGATTGTAGACTTTGACAGTGACACGTCTACCTCCGGAAGAGTGTTCCTCTCTTGACTGTTCTTCTCTTTGAAGGGATCATTAACAACTGTTGTCCCTGCCTTTTTATGTTGGGGAGTTCAACGGTGCATTCTCTTTTTTACAGAATATACCAAACTCTTGGTTTGGCCTAATGTTCCTGTAATCTGATCACACACACACAAAAACAAACAAATAAAAACTTAAGTTTAAAAAATAACCCATCAACTTTGGTAAATAGATAAATAGTTTGGCATATCCCTATACTGAATGATGAACATATCCATAGACCATTGTTTTTATGTGTTACTTCCAAATCATGGAATTGCCATAGTACTTATTCAAATAATCAATATATGAACATTGTGCTTTTATTTTTGTGATTTGTTCTTCGTTCTTGTAAAGACTCCTAAATAGATTTCTTGGTTGGATAAACAGACTTAAAATTGAACATTGACATGCGCACACACACACACACACACACACACATTAGTCGAATTAACATCTAATGATAAAGCCATACTCACATGAGACCACTGAATAAAAAAATTGTTGTTTGTTTGTTGTAAAATAATATTATTTTTCCGTTTTGTTAGAAATGCTTACTTAATTCAGAATATATTTGGAAACAGCACGTAGTTCATACTTTTTTTTTTCTTTCTTTCCTCACTTCTCGTCTTACTGTCAATGGTGTTTTTATTGCTTGTGGCTCATGGAGACCTTGGAATAATACACACATGAGCATGTGCATGCACAAACACACAAAGATAAACTGGCATCTTAATATCCTTGGGCAAAACTCTCAGACATCTCATTACTGCCCTGCACTTTCTCTCGTGCTGATTATCATCTCCATCTGTTCTCTCTCTCTGGCAATGTGTCAGTGTTATTCAGTGTCAGCAGATAACCTCATCCTCCCTCCGATCTAGGACCAGTGTCCTAAAGCTTTGCCCCAAAGTATGTTATTGGAGTGCAGCTTTAGCAGTTTTCCCTCTCTGCTGAAATCCTCCAGATTCACTCCAGGTTTTCCATTCTCTCTCTTACTTGGTGATAGAAAGTCTGCATGTTTCAAATTTAGTTGAAATTTAGTCCATTCAATGATGTTGGAAAGGTTTTCAATTGTATTTAGATTTGATGACATTCGAGTGCATTTGAGTGCACATTTCTCATGTTGTGTATGTTTTGCTTCTGCAGAGTTGAGAGGAGTGAGCAAATTCATTTTTCAATTCAATTCAATTGAGAAAATCGATTTAAAATTATTTGAGCTTTGTGACAGTTTGCAAGCCTTATCCTGCTAGTCATAAAGGAAAAGACATGATCAGCAACAATACACAGGGACAACAGTTGTTAATGATCCCTTCAAAGAGAAGAACAGTCAAGAGAGGAACGTCTAGGTTACTATCGTAACCCACGTTCCCTGAAGGAGGGAACGGAGACGTTACATATGGGAACTCGCCAGAGAGACCGATTTGCCTTTGAGCTTTTACTAAAGGCCATTATTTAGAATTAAGGGGACCACGGTGTTTAAATATCCTTCCACCATTATACTATCTTTACTTGCCTAAACTGTTTATACAAGACAGGATGGATCCATTCTTTCATGTTGTTTACACCACATTCTGACCCCTACATCCAAATGTTGCAGCAAAAAATCAAGACTCAAGACCAGGCAACCTTTTTCTAGTTTTCTATTGTCCAATTTTGGTGAGCCTGTGGGAATTTCCGGTCTTTAGCTGAGAAAAGTGGCACCCAGTGTTTGCTGCGGTTGCAGAAAACACTACATTGGTTCAAGATTAAATATGCTGTGTTTGACCTTAAAGCACTTCTGCGTACTTCGGTTGTAACGAGTGGTTATTTGAGTTACTATTGCCTTTCTATCAGCTCAAATCAGTCTCGCCATATTGCTCTGATATCACTCACACAACTGCTGCTCACTGTATATTTTTTGAACCCTTCTTTGTAAACCTTATATATGATTATATATGAAAATCTCAGTAGATCAGCAGTTTCTAAACTACTTAGACCAGCCCATCTGGCACCAACCACAATGGTACACTCAAAACAAATTTTCCTCCTCATTCCGATCCTTTATTTGAACTTCAGAAGATCATCTTGACCAGGTCTACATGCATAGATGAATTGTATTGCTGCCATGTAATTGGCAGATATTTGTGTTATCGAGCAGGTGATCAGGCGCACCTAATGAAGCGGCTGGTGAATGTATTTGCACATTTAATTATAGTTGTCATTGGATATATTCATGTCATAGGATATATATCTATTTGTGTAATGTACTGAGACCTTTAAAAACATGTGCTGATTTGCAGTGTGCTTTTGTAGGAAACTTTGATACTGCAGCTTACCACCCCCAATTAATTAAGGGGTAGCTGACCCAGGCAAATGAAAACCAGTCTCCTCTTGCCTTATATCAACATTTGTCTTTACAAATCGTCGTTTTGTTCTAATTTATGACTGGTTTTCTGTTTAGCTTTCTCCCCTGCACTTCTGCATTTGTTAACTACTTGTCACCGGAGCTAAAACTATGCCTATGTCATACATCATCCACTGCTCTCTCGCGAGTGTGCACACAATGGTTAGTGGAAGCTACAGATTATGGTTAATGAAGTTTTAAATATAGATATTATTCCCACACAAACGCATCACTTAACTTCAGAAGGCCTTTATTTACCCCTGGAGCCATGTGGAGTACTTTTTATGATGAATGGGTGCACTTTATTGGTTTTCAAAATCACAACACCAATCACTGCTTTTAAAGCATGGAAGAGTCAGGGAATTCATTTTAATATAAATCCAATTGCAATCATCTGAAAGAAAAAAGTATCTTAGGTCTCCTAGTGCTCCTAGGATGACTTCATGGGGTAATTTTTAGGTGAACTATCCCTTTCAGCTTTTTTTTAAACCTGTGGCAAGAAACCTGGAGCTAAAATTGGAGGTTACATAACATTTAAACTCCTGCACTTGTATACTGATATTAAAAAAAAAATGGTACCAAACATGTAAAATGATGCAACATCACTACCTGCATTGCAGCATAGGGTTTAGTTACTTCTAGCCAGTTTGTTGTGTCATGTAACTCCCAGGCAATGCATAAACTGATTTATTTATTTTTTTTTTGTGAAAAAGGGACACCTTGAAATCCAATGCAGGTTGCTTTTAATAAAAGTTTTTTGTGTGCCAAATGCATAAGGTTAAATGTGCAGTGAGGCAGATAAGTGATGGCTGTGGTGGATAATGATAAAAATTAGCTCACTCTTCTCAACTCTGTAGAAGCAAAACATACACAGCCAAAGTGAGAACAGGTTAACCTGCAGCCCGAGTGCCAGGAATCTGCAATAAAGACATGTGCCGCTTCAAAAAAACCTTCAGCAAGGTACATCAGACTTTTCAAAGCATCTGTCCTTTGCTCATTCCCAATTATACAAGTGCTACAGAGAGTTGCATAAGACATAAACATTAACGTAAATACACATTCTTAATACAATGAAAAAAAAAATCATCCTATGACTGTCATGTTCAGCTGGAGATGCCAGTCTGCTGATGGCAGCTCCAGCAAACTGTTTTATGTCTGTTTTCACCCGTAATTATCAATGAACTCATGTCTCCGCCCCTCTTGTTTGTTGTCAAGGTGTTTCATTGTTTCTCCGCCTTATGTCAC
>JAUCMU010000001.1:13807483-13817644 GCA_032275025.1 Enteromius treurensis
TAAATAAAGTTTAATTCTCGTCATTATACATTACCATCACTCTGTTCTTCTATTTGATAATGTTCAGTGCTTTGCAAGTGTTGATGGGGAAGTGGTAATTGTATGGCTTATTTTACCTCATTGATCATGGCAACAATTGTTCTGAACAAAAGTTCTGTGTGTGCAAAGAGCAACATCTAGTGTCTGTGTTATCATTGCTACAGTACAAGACGCTGGCAGAGCACTTGTCAGAGAAATGAATTGAGCTTGTCTTCACAATCTGTAATTGACGTGTTTCCTATTTTGACATCTAAATATATATATATATATATATATATAAGAAAACTATTGTTTTATTTTTCTAGTCTCTGTATTTAATATAAATTGTATTTCTGTATGTGCTATCCACCTTTTTCCTCACGTGGAAGTAGTGTAAGCCTATTGGTGAGGCTTCTGGCTTGTTAGACACTATAAAAAATAGCTGTTTTCTATTTGAATATATTTTAAAATGTAATTTATTCTTGTGAAAGCAACATTACTCCAGTCAAGTGAACCGTTAGAAATCATTGTATTACTCTGATTTAATCATTTATTTATTATATATTATTATTGTTATTATGAGATTTATTTTCCAGTTTTAATAAAATAAATAGTTCAGAATCTGAAATATAGATATTTTGCAACATAAATGTCTTAAAACATTTAAAAGCATATTTGTTAAATAAAAGTATTCATTTTCTTTCTTCCAAAAAAAGACTCCAAGCTTTTAGTGTATGATGTTACATAAGCATTTTATTTCAGATAATAATTATAATAATAATAGATGTTACTTGAAGAGCAAATCAGCATATTAGAATGATGTGACACTGAAAACTAGAGTAATGATGCTATTTATTCAGATTTGGAATGACAGCAATAAATTACATTTTAAAATATATTCAAATGAAAAACAGTTATATTAAATAGTAAAAATATTACAAAACTTGACATTCATTCATATTCTTTGTATTCTTACTTTACAGTCCCACTGCCTAGAGTTGCTATCATGCGGTCTCCACAGATACTTTAATCCCTGTCCTCACTTCCTGTTTTCTGGTAGAGTTGTGTACCTCTCTCACACTTGTGGTGCTTGTGACACTGCCGCGTCAGTAACTGATAAGCTCTTATAACAGTAGGTTTGTTTTTAAATGAACATCCAGTTAATCAGCAGTGATGTTTTTGTGTTTGATATTTGCTTGCAGCTTTTAAGATAATGCCGACAGTCTTTGAATTTAGGTGTTGTGTGATATTTGTTGTTTTTGAAAGTGTTTTGTGAAATTTCATAATTCAGTGATATACAGAAGGAGAATACTGAGAGTTTATGTCATTTTCAAATCCGTCACTAATGCGTTATACTGAAGGATGTACACAACTTGTACTGTATGTACATTTTAAGGTTTCTTTGATCGGTGTTTGTACTTTGATCAGGGAGCGCGCCAATAGCATGTGACAGACCTCTGCACTAGAGAGACTGCTGCCCATGTGCTTTATGCATAACACTTAATTTTAAAATGCTCTATATAAACTGATTTTTGAGATTTGTAGACTAAAGGTTGATGAAAACCTTGTATGATTTTCACAATTCACAATTTTTTTTCACAATAATCTGTTTAATAAACACTTTATTTTGTTTGTGCTTCTAATGAAGTGATAAAAAGCAGTCATTATTTATTATTATTGATATTTAACTCAGCAATTACAATTTATTTATAGAACATGCATTAAGTCTAATTTGGCATTTTTAAGATTTGGTAGAGTTTTGTGCAAGTGTGGGTCTTTGGACAGACCCATTGTTTTCACATAGAATGAAAGAATGTCCACCCACTGTCTCATTGGCCTTGGTTATACGGAGTATTTCTTTCTCTCACTTTGTCAGCAGGTGTTTAAAGAGTAAAGTTTTAAGACATGAACCAAATTAATGGGCTCAATGATGAATCACAGCTCTACAACCTTTAATTCCAAAAAAAAAAAAGACAAGACTGCACAATTATTCAATTCAATCTTTTGTAAGTGAATGAACTAATGATCCCACTGTTAAAAAATGATGGCACAGTATGAAATATCTTCTGCAAATTATTCATATTATTCAAATAAAGTGCTCATGATTTCATAAAATGTTAAAATAGTGGATGTTTGTTACAAAATGCATGAGATTTAGATTTTCCGCAGCACATGACCAAAGTTTTTATAGCTATATTTTTGTCTGTAAAATTTAGATAGAAATGTGATTTAATGCAACAAAGTCTTCACAGCTTCACAGACTACAGTACATTGAACAAATGACAGAGCACTATGGGAGGATTTGTATGAGAGCAGTTTCTCTAAAGGGACTACCGTAATAGGATATAAAAATGAATTTGTCCAGATTATCATTTCCCTATAAAGTTCTTTCAGTATGTTAGTACTTCACATAAACAGGAGCAATAAACGATACTTGAAACAGTACAGATGCGGTCAGGTTAGTGAAACCTTTTGCAGGCAATAAAAGCTCCAACCACAACAACAATAGATAAACCAAGGGGAACAAAGGAGCTTTTGTTGCTTTTTTTGTGGACAATACAATACATTTCAATCCAAGAACCCAATGCAAAATCCAAAATTGTTGACACAAAATTCCCTAAAACAATGTTTTTACAATGTGACAACCCATCTAATTTTAAAACAATCTCTTCTCTGCTCAGGGACCTACTGTTTAACCAGATCTACCCTCGGCTGGTGGAGAACTCGGTGGCGAGGGGTGTGTTTCTGGAGAGTCTGGAGCCTTACATTTTGAGTGAGAGGATTGGTTGTCTGACTGCACCCGTCATGAGAGATCTCCTCAGCTACTTCCAGGAAAATGGAATGATGGATAGTGTGGAGGGATGCTTGGTTCATATGGACATCACCAATTTGGACATACAACAGGTGTGAATGAGCAAACTTCATAGCAGCAGCTCTTCATTATCTGTATTGCTTAAGTCAGCATCTGTCTACTGGTTGTTTGTAGGTGGTGCAGATGTGCTGGGATAATCAGCTGTATGATGCCATGATCTACGTCTTCAACAGTGGCATGAATGACTACATCAGCCCCATGGAGGTATGATAGTGTGCTCAATCAGAGTGAAATCATCATTGCATCAGTTACTTACCCAAACCCTGGGAGCATTTGTCCTTTCAATGAAGGAACACACTATTTTTTTGAAAATAGGCTGATTTTCCAACTCCTCTAGAGTCAAACAGTTGAGTTTGACATTTTTTGAATCCATTCAGCTGATCTCTGTGTCTGGAGCACTTCACATAGATCATTGAATCTGATCAAACCATTAGCATCACGCTCAAAAATGACCAAAGAGTTTCGATATTTTTCCTATTTAAAACTGAGGACTATTTTCAGGCACTGCTTAATACTATTACAAGTCTCATTGGTTATTGTGTGTCAAACAAGCATGTTTAAAACTCTGTTTGTCATATCTGAATTAACCCTGAGTGTATAACACATTGTACATTATCATATGTTGCTTTATATCTTCTAAAATCGGCTGAAGTATTATTTATTTTGTTTGTATTTCAACTGGATGGAATCGTGGACTGAGGCTAAAATATCTGTACCAATCATACCTCAGCTGCCCAAAATCTGAAGACTGGCTCTGACAACTAGTGTTGATTTGTCTAGACTGTAAATTGGGTCAAAAGCTGGGCAAAAGCCATGCATTCCAGCTTTGTTTTTTTTTTCATTCACACGCTGAAGGTATAATTGCCACACAAAGCAGAAAACACTCAGTTGAACTTGCTAAGCCTTTTGGGACACATCAAGGGTGTGTGTGCACATTTTTGATCCACACGTGGATTTTCCCATAAAGTGTGTTTTTTTTACTGTGTTTCTCACTGTTAAGCTAGAAAAAAGATGAAAGCCTTTTTGTCAGGGGAATCTTCTGAACCCCAGATGAAAGGCGACTGAGAAAGGGATTCATTTGTTTCATGGCCAAAATGTCACACACATACACACTGACCAAACACAACAGCACTTTGCTGTAGTGTGTGTTGTGCTGTATTACGTGACCATGTCTTGCAGGTGCTGCTGTGAGTCTGGAGGGAGAGTAGACTAGAGTGCTGGATATAGGACGTCTTTAGCACAAGATGACAAACTCTCTCAATGTGTTTTTGCTGAAAATAAACATTTACAAACTATATATATATATATATATATATATATTGTTTTTTTTTTTATTATTATGATGACTCTGCAGCTCTCACTGCAGTGACTTTCCTTTAATTGGTTGGTTGTTGGAAAATATCTAATTAATAATGAAGACAAAATCAAGTGTTAAAATTAGTTATTATTTTAAATTAGTTCTTTTACTAATGTTCTCATTCACTTGTAACACATAATAAAAATGATCTGCTCTTGTTTCTCGGTTTTTCAGAAACTCTTTCAGGCGATTGGTCCTCCTCTCCATGAAGGAAAACCTCTCACAGGTAGAGCAGAGAACCAGCAAATATAAAACACTTGCAACATACATCAAAGTACTTAGCTAAACTAGAGGCAGAAGCTATCCCAGAAAATGTCTTTGTTTTTATTATCGAGTGGCATGTTTAATTTAAATAAAACAGGAATTGCGATATGACTTTTATTTTTTTACATTTCATTTGTAATGTAAAAGTAAATTATTATTTTCTAGTGAACTTTATGGTAATATTTCTTATTTCTTGTTAAAATTAATGAATCAATTTATAAATCAATGTATGAACAAACCAATTTTGATCAAATGGTTAATTAAGCAATTATGATGTGTGCTTTTTTTAAAAGATTAGACTCAAAACTAAGTTTCTTTTGGATGTTGACAGACTAAGAATGTTGCACAAGAGATACTATGAAAAGAAAAAAAAAATGCCGGCCTACCCCAAACTGTTCAAAATCTGCTTTATAACAGTGTTATTAATAGATAACAACAGTGTAAATGCCACCGATTTGTTTTGACTGCTGAAGTAGAATGGTTTTCATTCCTGAAATCAGGTCAGCTAATGCTAAACTAAAGTGCACATTTTTTGCCTTTTTTCCTTCCTCAGATGAGCATGTTGTGATGGGAAACAAACTGCTGGTGTACATCAGGTGAGGTGACTTTCTGCATAAGTACTGCACTAATACATAGTTGCGTGCCATTACACACCTGTTTCCTTCTCCTCTGCCAGCTGTTGTTTGGCAGGACGGGCCTATCCGTTAGGTGACATTCCTGAAGATCTGGTCCCTCAGGTGAAAAACCAGGTAAGTAGTCTGATTAAAGCCAGATTGCAGAGAACCTTTACTGTTTGGTAAGCAGTCACATTTTCCTGTTCCATACATCTCAATACCGCAACGTCCATATCTGTCTTGTACGGGTCTGTATGAGTCACACCACTCTTTCCCCTTCAGTTATATACAGCAAAAGTGTGTGTGAGTTTAGTATTCTCTGCAGTTTGTTCTGAGCAGGGCTTTTAGGGGGATTTTCTCTTGCCCATTCAAAGTGATTCGTTCTGGGATGGACAACCTCCAGAGGAATTTAAATACATGGATCGCACAAACAACCTAAAGTTACTCTTACACACTCAAACACACACACACATTGAGTGCTGTCACACTCTATAGGTTTGAGTGAAAAGCATGACAGACAGGGTTGTTGATCTACTGAAACAAACTCTCATTGATGCTTCAGAAGGAAAAGCGATGCATTAAGAGTCGTGAAAACTTTTGAACAGAATGGAGATTTCTCTCTAAATCTCCTTGTATATTCCCTTACTTGGTAAAATAATTAACATTTTGTAGATTCTGAAAGTGGCAGGTAAACTTTTGACCTTAACTGTACCTAAAATTATTTTACGTTAATAAAAAAAAAGTAATAAACAATTGGCATACAGTAGGCTTTTTGACAATGTGACCAATAAAATGTATGTACACATGCACACAAATGTATGGTTTTCAACAGTGTGTAATATCTGTTTTACAGCAAGGGAGTAAATTGTATCATCAAGTGGCGTATCATCCTTTGGGCCCTAAGGGGTCATGTTCAAAGGGACACATGTGCACAGAGAGATTCCTGTTCCTCTTTGATCCTTCTTTGCAATGGCACATCCACACATTCCCATCCTGTCATACACACACATGGTGCCACATCTACACGTCCAAATCCTTCCTGAAATAAAACCGCTTCACTGCTGTAAAACACAACATTAGCATCGCTAAGATGAGCCCCTTCAAATGATGCCCAGTTACCTCTCTTTATGTGTGTGTGAATGGGAGGTAATAGCTAATCTTTTGGTCTGGGCTGCTCACACACACACACACACTAGTAGGAAAGTGTACCACCTGGTCACCATGGCAACAAGTCAGTCCTGTACTGTACTCCGATGACAATGGTTTAAATTTTGATTTAGTTATTTTGTAGAGGGGTTGGCTCACGAGCACATATCTGCAATAATATGAGATAGATTCAAATATTACAATAGGTTTTTACTTGAATGCTACGTAAAAAATGTAATCAGTTATTGTTGTTTGAAAAGAATAACATTACGTTTTTGATGACACCATAGGTCATTTTAAAAATATATATTAAAATAAGTGAATTGTGTTCCAGGTGTTCGAATTTCTCATTCGTCTGCACACAGTGGAGGCTGCACAGGAAGAGGAAGTTTATCCATACATTCGAACTCTTCTGCACTTTGACACACGAGAGTTCCTCAATGTTCTGGCACTGGTATGCATCAGCTAATCCATTAATCAATATGTACCAAAACCATCGGTGCTCTACTTATATGTTCTACATGTAGAGTGTAGTTCATCTGCCCTTTAATCAGATCTGAATATTAACATCTCCTTGCCTCCCAGACATTTGAGGACTTCAAGAATGACAAACAGGCTCTGGAGTATCAGCAGAGGATTGTGGACATTCTACTGAAGGTGACTGAAACACATTTCTCACTGTCTTTTGCATATAAATCTCATACGGACACACACACACAGCTTTCCTTCAATCTGTGTAAAAAGCATTTGGCTCTGAAATGATTCTTCACGCTGCCATTGGAATGTAAATCATGCGAATGGGATAATTTTATCTGCTGGAGAACCGACTAAGTCCTGCAGTCGTCCTCCCCCTCCTCATCACAGCGCATTCAAGAGCCTTCAGCAACTCAAATCAACATCCGCACACTCTCCCTTTCTCTCCGTCTGTAATCATTTGCTCATTCATAAAACACAGAGAGCACTACCTTGGCCTCCATGGTATCCCACAGAACTCCAGCGAATATCCAGCAGAACTAAAATGCTTATCACTCAGAAAGTTAAACACGTTTTACCATATTTAAATCCATTCCTCAGAATTCAACAATCACAAAAAAATTGGAAAATGCAAAAAAGCCCCTTCTTTTAGAAGTTCTGCTTAGATAAATTTTCAATAAAGTTTCAACATCCCTTAATCATAGAAAGTTTTTTTTTTCTGTTTGTAAGTTAAGAGAATGTCACAAAGAAGAGTATTACTAAAAAATTGGCTAGGATTTAATTGAGAAAAGCTAGTAAAAGCTTGTTTTCGGGAAGAAGATACACATTTTTTGTTTGTAAAATGTTCTCAAGTAATACTAAAAAAAAAACTAGAAATTTGATGCTAATATCTTTTTTTTTTTAAAGTACATATAAGTAGTAGTAGTATCAAGTGTGAGTGATGAGCATCATCAATAAGTCAATAATTAGAACCTGCACCACATCTTTAGAAACTCAAATATGCACTGCACATATTACTGAATATAATATAATAATCGAATATTGCACCACTTATCATAATCTTAAACCTACAATAAAATCTCGTAAATCGTAGAAGAATAACTTTCTTTAGACAAGAGGCATTTTTATTTATTTTTTTTTTTTTTTGCATCTGTTGATTAGATGACAAAACATAAAGTAAATATGACTTTGGCATTTCCATTTAAAATTGCCTATGTATTTGAACAATATTTGCAAATACATGACAAGTAACTCATTCAATTGAATTAAACCTTTTCATTTAATAAAGACTGAAATATTATTTTAATGTACAACCCTCCAATATAAAAAATTTAAAACAAAATTTCACTCTGTATGTCCAATGTATACACACTAATAAATTCCCTGTGTGTGCACACTTTTCAGGTTATGGTGGACAATTCTGACTTCACCCCATCTCAGGTTGGCTGTCTCTTCACCTTCCTGGCACGACAACTTGCCAAACCTGATAATACCCTCTTTGTTAACCGGAAGCTGTTTGACCAGGTGACGTGTGACTGTCTGCTTCTTTCACGGTCCATTTGTCAGTCCCTCACCTTTTACATTTGCACTATGCTGTCATTTTTTTAATTCGAGCTATAATGGTTAAAGCAACAGAATATTTCTAAGAAGGTGTTTGCTGGAAAAGACAATTATCAGCTTGTGTAAAATTAGCTCTCCCACCTTAGAAGCGTTATGCTTGTTTTTCTGTATGTTAAAAAGTTCCAGATTTTTCTCCCTGTGGTGGAGCCTGTTCCTTATTAGATTTAATCAATTTAAAACCAGTCTGGAAGCTTTTCTGCTACCGACAGGCAAGCTGACAGTTATGATTTTAAAACGACCCTCCTCTCCTATATGAAAAAAGGTGTTGTTGAAGTGTCTTTTGTCTGTTGCTCATTCTTTTGCAGGTTTTAGAGTTTTTATGTAGTCCAGATGATGACTCTAGACATACAGAAAGACAGCAGGTAGGAACACAACAATCATCTTGAAATGGCTTCATTTGTGAAAAACATTGATTAACTGTAACTGATTGATCTTCACATGTGTCAGGTTCTGCTGGAACTGCTGCAGGTTGGTGGCGTGGTCCAGTTTGATGAGGGGCGTCTACTTGACCTCGCAGAGAAAGCAGAATTGTAAGATATCAGAGCAGATTTGCTTCATCCACCAAACAGATATACAGCTGAAGTCTTTTAACTTCATAGTCCAAACAAGATCATTTTTTTAACAATAAGATCATCCTTCTTAAAAAGTACAACATGAGCCATCCATAGATCATAGCAAATCAATCAATCAATCAGTCAGTCAGTCATTCACTTTTATTTATATAACGCTTTTAACAATACAGATTGTAGCAAAGCAAAATCATAATTTATAACGGTCCAGTGTATGATTTGAGGAGACATAAATTTATGTACATTTTTGTCTGGAAATATGATTGATAAATTAGATTTACCGTGTAGTGAGTCAACTCACTAATATGCACTTTGATTAGGTTACTGTTATAGAACATATCTGTTGCAGAATTGTAAAATGTCAATGTAAATATCTTAACTAATAACATATTGTAATTAGTTAGCTATTGTCTTATAAAAATAACTTGCACTAAAGTTTGCATAGATGAGCATCATCATGAAAGCTTTTGAAATCTTTCTAATTCTCCCTGAAAACAAAAGAATGAAATATGTCCAAAAAATAGATAGATAAATAAATAAAATCCTAATATATAATATAATATACAGTATAAATATATAAAGTGAGGTCAAGAAGTATTTGATCACCCTGTGATTTATCAAATTCTCTTAAAAATCATGGAGGGGTCTACCCTTTTCAGCAGAGGTGCATTTCCACTGTGAGAGACAGAATCTAAAAAGAAAAATCCAGAAATCATATTATATGATTTTTTTAAACTTAATTTATTTGGGAATTACTGTGTCAGATAAGTATTTGATCACTTACTTTCCTGCCAGATTTCTGTTATTTTGCTTTTAAATAGTCCAGCTACACTCTGCTCATGATTCTAAATTAGTAGCACCTGTTTGAGGTCTTTAGCTGTCATAAAGACACCTGTGCACCCCACAATCAGCCAAAGTCTAGTAGAAACATGGGCAAAACCAAAGAGCTGTCAAAAGACACAAGAGACAAAATTGTAGACCTTCAGAAAGCTGGAAAGGGCTACGGGGCAATTGCCAAGCAGCTTGGTGAAAAAAGAACAACTGTTGGAGCAACTGTCAGAAAATGGAAGAGGCTAATGATGACTATCAATGTCTCTCGGACTGGGGCCCCACGGAAGATCTCTCCTCGTGGGGTATCAATGATGCTAATAATGGTGAAGAATCAGCCCAGAACTACACGGGAGGAGCTGGTCAATGCTGTGAAGAGAGCTGGGACCATCGTTTCCA
>JAUCMU010000001.1:13838669-13850776 GCA_032275025.1 Enteromius treurensis
GTGACGTCTCCGTTCCCTTCTTCAGGGAACGAGGGTTACAATACGTAACCGAGACGTTATTATGTTAGCAATGGCAGAATCTGCAGCAGTGATTTAGATTTTGAAAAAAAAAAAGAAAAAAAAATAAGAATTTACTCTTATTCAGAAGTGTTAAATTGAACTAGAAGCATTGTAGTCTTTTTGGTAGCTGAAAGAATGATCAAATTAGACAAAAAAATCATGAACGCACACATCTGAACTTTTAAATGAGAACATTCTGAGCTGCCAGCCTTTTATTATTATATTCCGAAGACTCTTTAATTTAACATGTTGGTTTTGTGCCGTAATTATTAGAAAAAAAGGTCATATGCTCTGGCCCCTGTCCATATATTTCACAATGAAAAATTTTACTAATGTCAGAGCGAGTCAAGTAAAACATTAGTAAGCAGATGTTCCTACGGGGCATGTTTTTTGGCATTTAAAAACAGCTGTAATGTAGCAGCATTTAATAGAATGTCAGCGAGATTGGGCTTTTTCAAAGTTAAATGTCAAAACTGGCAATCATGGCTAGAGATGCTAAGAAGTGACATGCGACATAACTAAAGACTTTTTTTTGGCACATAGCACATTAAACCAATGATTAAAAAATATTACAGATGGAATACATTAACGAAAATCTGCCTTGGACTTACAGACTTTTGCGCTTATAAATATATGTAAAAGTTTGGGCTCAGAAAGAAATTAAGGTCACACTTTATTTTAAGGTCCAGTTCACAAACCATTAACTATTTTTCCTCAATAAACTCCTAATTTGCTGCTAGTAAAGTAGTCGTTAGGTTTGGTATTGAGTAAGATTAGGCGTGTAGTATATGGGGAAGCAGAATGGTCACAGTGTAGTCTATTAAGTGTTCAGTCACCACAAATGCACATGAATGCATGAAAGAAAACAGAACAACATTATGGGTATTTGGGTCATTATTGGGTCAACATTGTTTTTAATATTGTTGTAAGGGCTGGACGATAAATTGTTAAATATTTTTGTTAAGGCTGGACGATAAATCGATAACGATAATTACTGTGTTATAATTTTCCTCAATAAAACAATATGAAGAGGTTGATAAATATTCAATATAATGTTTATGCGGCAAAAGCAGAACGAAGCATGCCATATGAGCTGTTTATCCACTCTACGCAGAGCAGACGTGTTCGTTGATGAATCTCGGTCATATCCAGTGTGTAGGCTTGCGTTTCACTAATGAATCCGATTATTTAAACTAGTTTAAAATTGGATGAAATGGTGCAGAGAAACACTATGTGCAAAAACACAGGCAGGCTTTTCACTATAAGAGCAAAAATGTACATCTGTATCCTGACTCCTTTTAGAATGTGTATTTCAAAGAGACCAAAATATGATAATATTTTGCAATATAATTATAGCATGCAGAAACTGAGAAATGACATTTTCTATTAAGATATTTATTTTGTCAAGGAAGATTAAACATCTTTTACTTAAAATAAAAAAATAAAGATTTGATTGTGACCATTTTCTTGGCCATATCACCGAGCCCTTATTATTATTAATTTAGTGCTAAAATGACACTTGCGGATTCTCTACAGTATGTGTGTTGCCTAAACCTGACCTTTGCTGCTCTGACTGCACTCAATATCCACAATTACATGCTAGCTGTTGTCCCTTATGTTTTTTGTTGAATTACCATTTAAACGTTGTCATCAGGCTAAATGCGCGTACAAGTCACTTCACTTCCTGAACAAGCGCACACCCGAGTTTGAGTTGCTTTCACAAAATAATTCAAATTGCACCACATTTTCAGGTCAAGTGAACTCAGACCCCCTCCTACAGGTAGGACTGGGAAATATATTGCACGGTATATTCATGCGCATCTTGTCAGTAAAACCAGGTCTTTGAATAGCGTTAAAACTCCTACACCTGTTTTCATATGGAGCAGCAGTTAGTACAGAACCATAGATCACTGACAAGCTATGCAATATCGGATTCAGTATCGCAAATGAATCACCCGCAAAACTGAGTGCGACATTGCGTAGCTTGTCGGTGATTTATGGCTCTGTGTATTAACTGCCACTCCATGTGAAAACAGGTGATGGACATTTACCAGCCCAGTCTGACTGCAATTTGTACATTTTTTATGAGGTGGCTTATTCGTATACATTCGTATGACCGACCTCACTTGTAAGATTTAATGCGATTTTTGCTAAATTGTACGTACTTTACGAGTTGCCAATTTGTATGAATGACCTACACCTAAACCCACCTCATCATGGGGTTTTAAGACAAATTGTACAAAATCTTGCGAGTGGAGTCGTATGAATTTGCCACCTCGTACGAATTTTTCGTGAGACTGTGTTGGATTTACCACTAATCAAAGAACCGGCTTTACTGACGAGATGCACACGAGAGCTCAGCCCTACCTACAGGTATACTTGGGTTCAACTTTAACATTACCATGTTTTTATGAGAACCATGCCTTGTTTTGTACTAAACTGCTAGTGTGAAGGCACCCTCAGAAATGGCCTGCTAATTTAGATGGTGTTTCGGAGAACAGCGTCTTAAATATCCCTGGAGAGACAGAAAGGGCAGGTAGAAATGCGCTATCGATCTGTTGATTTCTGCTTCTCAGACCCTGAAGGGCAAACTCCACAAACTTGCCCTGGAAGGCTCAGAGGCAGACAAGCCCGGTGGTGAGGAGACAGGTGATGAAGTGCCGAGTCTGTTACAAAGAGTGGAGGAAGCTCTGCATGACATCATTGCTTTGTGTCAGAGGAGCTCGCACGGTCTCAACCAGCAGCAGAGAGAGGTGTGTGTGTGTGCTGTCCAATCAACCTGAGCTGTGTTTTTCATGAACAGGATGTATTGATCTTTTTATTCCCGGTTTTACATTTCTCTCTCTCACTGTGTGTGTATATCAATCTTCTGTCACTTTCAGGCTCTGTGGTTTCCTCTCCTTGAGGCGATGATGTCACCACAGAAACTACTCAAAGGAGCCAATAACAAACACACCTCAGAAGGTGAGACAAACACACATCCACAGTATATCAGTAGTCCTCAACCCTTGATTCTCATCTATGATATTTATTCTCTTACTTTGAAATAATGACAAAGATACTCTTTTCCAAATGTTTTTAATAACTGATATTATAGTGTGTATAGATTTAATCAGATTTACAAAGCCTTCAAATGGAGTCGGAAACTATTTTTTTAATTAAAATACTGCAAACTGATAAAAAATTAAAAAAAAATTCAAATTTCACAGACTTTAAAGAAGCGCTGGTGTATAATGACTTAAGCTAATGGCTCAGCCAGTCCTGACTGTGTCTCTCTTTCCTCAGCATTAAAAGAGCTCACTATGAAAGTCTTAAACTGCATGTCCAGTTTTATCGCCCCGCCTGCCATCATTCAGCGAATCCTACAGGTAAGTACCTTCTTTCGTTGTTTTTACCGGCTCATGTGGTTTAGCTTAAAACTAGGCTATTTTTATGCTTGCCTGTTTCTAAACGGCAGTCATTGTGTGCATGTTCAGAGGTCGCTCAGTGTGTTCCAGTGATTGTGGTTCGTGTGAGATATTATTGTTCTGTGGGCTTTGTGGGATTTGTTTGGAAAGACTTAAAGCCTTCTGACTTGACAATAGGGTAGCAGGCTCAAGCTCAAAATCCCATGGTTTTTATTTTTGCAAAACTGTTGACACACTCACATAGACATTTACACAGATTCTGAATTCAACTGCTCTGGAGATGTCAACAAATCTGCCGTCTTAAATATTTTAAACATTTCAGGTTTGCGGTTCCTAAAATGTAGTTTGTGTAGTTGCTATAAGTCATAAATTGTTACAGTACTGCAATTGAAATCCATTAAAGTGCCCCTGTTATGGTTATATTTTGGTTTTGGGAGTCCCAAACAACATGTTGAAATGCATGCAAGGTCAAAAAGCACTTTCATTTTCTTACAACATTCCTTATTTGTTCAATGACTACCAAAAGATTTGTTTAATGATTCATTTATAAATGTATTAATTAATTTATAAATTAATTTCCAAACCCCTCCAGTGACTGGTCGATTTTGTTTAAAGCAGTGTTTGTGAGCTCTTAGCGCTCCACAAGTGGCATCTAGCTAAGAATACATTTTCATTTTCATTCAGAATATCGTTCCAAACCCATGGGACCATCTTCAGACCACAAATTAAGATATTTTTGATGAAATTGGAGAGCTGTCTGACCCTGCATAGACAGTAATACAACTGAAATGATTCCAGATCTTGAAATGTAGTAAATACATCTTTAAAACATCAGTATATCATCTTCAGTTTTGTGAATATAATATAGCTACTTATTTGTTGTCATCTTTATTGAAATTTGTTTTTGTGTTCATGATTAAGGTTTTAATGTTTACATTAGAAATGTTATGCAATTTTCGCTCGTTATTCATCACTTTTATTTATAAGCAGCTTTTCTAAAATTCTGTTTCTTTTAGAATTTTATCTAGAACATTTATATTGACATTTATGTTCTGAACTGAATTTTGAGAAAATCATAATAAAGGGATTCAGTATTCAGTGGGGCTATTTACATCATGTTAAATAGGAACAGTTGCTTAACGTGGCATCTACAAATGTGAATTTTTCACATTCAAAATTTTTTTTCAGAATCCATTGTTAGTTTTGATGGACACACTGCTGCAGCTGAACAGCAAATTTGCATTTCAGCTCAGAGCCCTGTGTAGCTGGTTCACACACACATTTTTGCTCTCCATAAGATCGATGCTGCAACTCATTAATCGGTTGAGGCTTTGGGCAGTGGAAGGCCTTTATCTGTTTTCATCTGCACATATTCAGTGCTGTCAGCTTTCCCCCATCGATCATCCATTCTCCCCCTCCTTATCAGTGCTATTACACCAGCACTCTGCCTTAACCTGTCATTACAACCTCTGTGATTTCTTTTAAATCTGCGCTTCTGATTTGCAAAGACACGCCATTGTTTAAAGGGGTCATACAAACCCAGTTTTCCACAAGGTAATATGATTATTTAGGGTCTTAATGGAAAGTTTTCAATATAGTTTGTTTTAAAAATTCTCAAAGGTAGTTTTAAAAACGCTTATTTTACCCTGTCAAAAACAGCTCTTTTGAAATCACTCTGTTCTGTGTATTTCCCCTTTAAATCTTCAAGAGCTCCACTGACCCCGCCCCTCTTTTCCGAGTCGCTCTCTGAGGATCTTTTTTTAGCCATATTCATAGTGAAACTTGCTAATTAGCACATTATTAGGAAAGGGGATTTGCAAAGATTCATTAAAAGACATAATACTCACTGCTTCTGTAGCTGAGGCTGGATCATGAATGATTCACGTGAACATAAACACATTTCGGTTGATCAAGGGCGCGTTTCCCTTCAGAACCAAACGTAACGTTACTCCTCTGCGTCTTCAGTCACTCAGATGTCGGGAGTAAATGACTACTGCTATGTTCATTATTACATTCAACAACAAAACACCTCGATCGCTTAGCAGTCTTGCTTGTCTCTGCGTCTCGGTCTGATGACGGCTCACTCAGGGCGGGTCTGAGGTAAGACATCAGTCAAGTCTGTGTGACACGCTGCTGTCAATCAACAATTGTGGGAGTGGCCTCTGTGTGACGCCACTCCGACATGCATTTGAGAATGGCTTGATTTCAGAAGAGGCAACTTATTTTTATTACATTAAAAGAAAACTACTGGTTTTCAGTCCAAACAGCTTGTAAAAGTGCATGTAGCACCGGATGACCCCTTTAATACATCGCACAAACTAACAAATAGGAATATATGTATTTATATATCTCTCTGTTCTCTCAACATTCTCACAACTCTCAACAACTGTGTCCCTTTGTTTGTGTGTGTGTCTCTCTCTCTCATTGTCCTTCTATGCCTCTCTTATCAGCCACTCAACTAAATGGGCTATTAAAGCACTTTTACTAAATGTATCAGTTTGGCGGTGCTCTCTGTGTCAAGTGTTTCATAAACAACCAAACTGGCTTTTGCTTTAGTATTTACGTTTTTCTGGAGCACAGAATCCATGTTCATAAAACATCACAGCATGCTTGGCTTCCTGTAGGGAACAACTCGGATTTTAGTGTCTTTTTCTCTTAGATGTTTTATAAATGCATACCCCTGACAGATTGTGCTGTGCTTTTCCTTACAGATCCGTGGAGGGAAGCTGATGATCTCAAACACAAGGAAGAGCGATGCAGGAATGTATGTGTGTGTTGGCACTAATATGGTTGGAGAGAAGGACAGTGACCCTGCTGAGCTTGTAGTGTTTGGTAGGTTTGTAATTCTTTATCTTATTACTTTCTTTTTCTCTTTTTCTCTCACATTGATCTCTTTTATAATCTTTCTGGGAATTCTTTTTTCTGTAGAGAGGCCCATGTTTGTACGCAGACCTGTGAATCAGGTGGTCCTCGCTGATGACACAGTGGATTTTCAGTGTGAGGTTCAGGGAGACCCAACGCCCACCATTCGCTGGAGGAAAGAGGAAGGAGAACTGCCTCGGGGAAGGTGAGATGCAATCACAAAATAATGAAATGGTGGCATTAGCAATATTCTAAAAGATAAATGTTTATATATATATATGCATGTATGTGTATATATATTTATTTATATATATATTTGTTATTAATTAATTAATTTAATTTATAATAAACTAAAAAAACTTTATTATTATATATTGGAATTTCAATAATACCACTAGTAGTTGTAGTAACAACAACAACAATAATTATTATTTAAGTATAAGTATAGTTTTATTATTATAATAACACATTAAAATAATAAAATGCATTTAAATTATAACGTTATATATTATAATATATATATTGTTTAAATATAATTTTGTTTAGTGAAATAATTCCATTAAAATTTTCAATATTGATTATATGTATGTGTATATAAAATAAAATACATATAGATTATGCATTTACAATAATAGCACACCTTTAACGTAGTATATTAATAAATATTATTACAAATTATTAAAAAAAAAATCTATTTTAATTTTAAATATTGTTTATATGTTTAAAATCAGTACTTAATATTTTTTGCAAGTATTTAAAAAATATATTTAAAAACAAAAAGTATAATAATTTTGGCAAATAATATACAGCAATTTAAGAATATGTCAAAGTCTAAGTTAAAAACACTTAGCAGCAGATGTTAATCGCATTGAAGCATTACAGCTTTAAAGGAATGTTATTTTGAATAACAAAATAATAACATTTTAACTTATTGTAGATAAACAAGATATTGTTTATATGCATCAAATCAGTACTCAACATTTTTTAAAATATATTTTTATTTGATATTTTAATACCTATTTTGGCCAATGGTATACTGCAATTGAAAAATATATGCATATAAAAGTTAAAAACTCCTTGAACACTGTTAGCAGCAGATGTTAATCACACTGAAGCGTTACAGTGTTAAATCCAATGTAGCGAAACTTTGCTGAGACAGCTGGCCGAGAACAGTGGGACGCAGTTTATAAGCAAACTAGAGAGTAACTTCATTACGTGTGTGTTTCCTGGCAGGTTTGAGATCCGTGCTGACAACAGCCTGCGTCTTACTCAGGTGAAGGCTGAAGATGAAGGGTCGTACACTTGTTTATCTGAGAACAGCGTGGGCAAAGCCGAAGCATCCGGAACACTTCAGGTCCACGGTGAGTTACAACAACTGTGTAGACGCACAAATGGTGCTTTGCTCAGTAACTCTGTCTCAAACAAACACGCACACGCATACACATCCACACAGCAGCACATCTGACGGATTTGACAATAATTCTATTATATTCTTCTCTCTGACTTTAGCATCTTTCTCACACACACTCAGCTGAGTCTAAATTGTATTAGCCGGAGCCCACACACACACACACACACACACACACACACGTGCTGGCCTTGCATTTTGCTGATTACAGGAGTGAAGTGCTATGGCAACAGCCATTTATTTATAGCTGCCAGATGCAATTAACATAATTCCATCAGGTTAGAGGCACATCTTGCTTCATAAAACATGACTGTGGGCTTGAGAACACGCACGCATTAAGAATATTCTACACACTTAATAGATGTTTATAGGAGCATACTCGCTGTGGAGGGATTTCACCTGACAGCTGATGGACGATGATTTAGTGTGTTAGTGAAACTGAAATATTATTAGTACAGCTTTGTAGAAACATTGTAGGCTTCACTGTCAGACAGAAGGAAACTATAACATGAGTTTATTCCTGTTCATGTCATGTTGGAATTAGCATAGTTATGAGTTTTCCAACTTCCAACAAGTTTTTCCAACAAGTTATCTTGTTTTGAAAGCACTGACTTCTGTAATTTGTTTATTCTGATACGTAAAAACAACTCAAATGAATGCATCGCCATTTGAATATCATAAGCTGCTTAGTGTGTGCTTTTACTTTCAAGGTTTGTGTGTGTGTGTGTGTGTGTGTGTGTGTGTAAATACACTGCTCAAAAAAATTAAGGGAACACTTTTACAACACAATGTAACTCCCTGTCAATCGCACTTCTGTGAAATCAAACTGCCCACTTAGGAAGCAACACTGATTGACAATCAATTTCACATGCTGTTGTGCAATTGGAAAAGACAAGAGGTGGAAATTATAGGCAATTAGCAAGACACCCCCAATAAAGGAGTGGTTCTGCAGATGGTGACCTCAGACCACTTCTCAGTTCCTCTGCTTTCTGGCTGATGTTTTGGTCATTTTGAATGCTGGCGGTGCTTTCACTCTAGCGGTTGCATGAGACAGAGTCTACAACTCACACAAGTGGCTCAGGTAGTGCAGCTTCTGTGCAAGGAGGAACAGGAGGAGCACTGCCCGATTTCCTGCAAAATGACCTCCAGCAGGTCACAAATGTGCATGTGTCTAACGGTCAGAAACAGACTTCATGAGGGTGGTTATAAGGGCCCGGCATCCACAGGTGGGGTTTGTGCTTACAGCCCAACACTGTGCATGACATTTGGCATTTACCAGAGAACACCAAGATTGGCAAACTCGGAACTGGCGCCCTGTGCTCTTCACAGATGAAAGCAGGTTCACACTGAGCACATGTGTCAGACGTGACAGAGTCTGGAGACACCATGGAGAACGTTCTGCTGCCTGCAACATCCTCCAGCATGACCGGTTTGGCAGTGGCTCAGTAATGGTGTGGGATGGCTTTTCTTTGGAGGGCCGCACAGCCCTCCATGGGCTCGCGAGAGGTAGCCTGACTGCTATTTGGTACCGAGATGAGATCCTCAGACCCCTTGTGAGACCATTTGATGGTGCGGTTGGCCTTGGGTTCCTTCTAATGCAAGACAATGCTAGAACTCATGTGGCTGGAGTGTGTCAGCAGTTCCTGCAAGACGAAGGCATTGATGCTATGGAATGGCTCGCCCGTTCCCCAGACCTGAATCCAATTTAGCACATCCGGGACACCATGTCTGACTCCTTCCACCAACGCCGTGTTGCACCACAGACTGTCCAGGAGTTGGCGGATTCTTTAGTCCAGGTCTGGGAGGAGAACCCTCAGGAGACCATCCGCCACCTCATCAGGAGCATGCCCAGGCATTCTAGGGAGGTCATACAGGCACGTGGAGCCCCATTTTGACTTGTTTCAAGGACATTACATCAAAGTTGGATGGGTTAATAAATTTGATTTCCATTTGATAAATGTTGTGTGATTTTTGTATTTAATAAGAATATTTCATTCATTCAGATCTAGAATGTGTTATTTTAGTGTTCCCTTTATTTTTTTGAGCAGTGTACCCCCACACACACAAAAAAACCATGTGCAACTTTTTTGGTGTTATGGGTATTGTCACCAATTGTCATTGTCAGTGTCAACAGCTCAGAGTCATCTTGTAATTATAGTAATTCCAACATGACATGAATGAAACATAGAGTTTCTCTCATCACTTCCTCCTCGTCTCCTTTTTCTGCTGTCACTGCCGCCTGTTGTTGTTCATCCCACTCGTGTTTCATTAATCACTCTATCTTTTTTATTCATGTTCTAAACACAAAACCCAACTTTCCAGTTCACTCATCTCATTTTTTTTTTGTTTCTCTCTCCATCCTCACCTCCATTATAGTGGGCCCATCTCGTAAGTACTATTCCATTTCATTTCTCTGCATGCGTGTGGTTGTGCTTCACGTGTTTTAAAGGCTGTGATTGGTTCTGACAGGGTTAAGATCCTGCGCTGGCCATACACCTCTTCTCATTTTTTGCCCCAGTTTAAAGGGACAGTTCACAAATACGAAAATTGTCATTTATTCACCCTCATGTCATGTTGTGTATTTTTTCTGCAAAACAAAAAAGAATGTATTTTGAAGATTTTCTTCTGTGTTTTTTGCAAAACAAAGAAAGTGATACAGGTTTGGAATAATGACAGAATTCTTGTTCTTGAACTATACCTTCTACACACAGAAGTAATGAGTGTCTATTCTAGTCCAGCTCATTAATTCAGAAATGCAGAGCAGTAACATTGGTTTCATTGTTAAAAGCGACATAGAAACGCAGGTATTTGAAACTTCAGAGGCTTATGTAGTGACTGCTTTTTGACTGCTCTGGATGTTCTTTACTGAGGAGAGTTGCAAAAGGTCGTTATCTAGCACTGAGCAGGAATGACCTCTGTCCTTTCACTCCAGACTATGAGAAAAACGTGATCAGATTACAGATACCCTGAAAGAGAGCTCCTCTGCTCCAAAGCTTGAATGTTACCGCTGCAGTGCCCATAATGCCTCAGTGGATGCGAGTTGTAGAAGTTCCGAGGGATCTGGAACTGATTTAAAAAAAAAATTATGCAGGGTTTTGTGCAGTGTGGCCCACTCAGTTAGTTAGAACAACCCCGTATTGTCAGCAGAAACCTCTTGGGTTTGGCTTTGAAGCTTTGTGGGGTCACCAAGCCTACAAACGTTTTACCCTTGAAAGTGTTCCTAAATAGCATAAAATAAATACTCGCACTTTTGGCTTTTTTAGAATTCGAATTTTATACCACTCGCTTTGTTTTTCTTGTGAGAACTGTATTTAACTTAAAGCACAATGAGTAGTGCTTGTGACCGAGAAGTAATTTCCAGATATGTTATTTCTGTCAAGAAAGTACACTGCTTTTTCACAAGTAAAAACAACTATATCTGATGCTGACAGAGCACTTCAGTGTTAGCCAGACAGACCGACAGACATGGAGAATGAAAGAAAGAACATGTTTTTAGAGGCAAGTAAGGGTGTACTGCTCCTATTTTTTATGGGTAAAAAGAAGCAATTCCCTGCAGGGTGGTTTTCATGCAAGCCGACTTGGGTCTTTGGTGCTTTTTTTTCTTCTTCTGTTATTTGCGTCTTGGATGAGTTACATTTAATTGAAAGTTCGGGAAATGTACTTTTAGAGCTATTCAAATTGTTTTTGTAATATTTTTATTTAAGCTTGACAAAGAATATCATCCAAAACCTAGTGAGCTGCCCACATAAGCAACATTTTTAGGCACAGAAGACAGAGTCAAAGCTACTTAAAGCAAGATTGTATTACTCACAGGTTTATTATGAACAGCTTAAGGCAAATCTTAGTTATGTCCTGTTTTAGCAAGGTGTTAAAATGCTACAATCTTTTTAAAATCAAAAAGGCTGGAGATTTATGCAAATATCTCAATATGATCTGTGTTACATTTCATTGCTCTATAGGGGAAACAATGGAGATATTAAAGCGATTGTGATTTTGTTCTTTCACAGCTTTTGATCATCTCGTGTCTTTTATGCTCAACAAGGCTGCATTTTTTTATAAGCAAAAATGAATTTTGTGAACTAGTATAACAATTTAAGTTGGTGTTTTCCATTTCCAAATATTTTAAAATGCAGTGTATTTTTTTGTTTTGAAACCATTACAATCTTCAGTGTCACATGATCCTTCTATACTCATTCTAAGACACTGTTTTGCTGCTCAAGACATGCATCTTATTAATATCTCCAACATCTCCATTGTCTTAGGTAACATTTGCAAAACATTTTGAAATGTAATAAAGAGAACAGCAGCTAATAGAAAAGGCAGTTGTAAAAAAAAAAAAAAAAAAAAAAAATATGTATATTTATATATAT
>JAUCMU010000001.1:13862789-13878386 GCA_032275025.1 Enteromius treurensis
AAAGAAACAAATGTGCATTGTTTTGTATTGGTGAGGTTAACAGTTTTAAGAATAAAACCCAAAAGAAACTGATTTTTGGTCTCTTATTTTTTTCCAGAGCTGTAGGTAGGCCTTTATGGGGTGGTGGGCCGGCTGGACCATAAAATGTCAGGGCCGATTTTTACTCCCAGTCCAGCCCTGACTGAACTGATACCGAATTGCCCTCGTCTGCATCGTAGAAACACCCCTATCAGTAAAGTAAAGTTCCGTGATTAGCAGTAAATCTCCATCACCTACTTTCAAATGGAGCGGCAGTTAGTACACAGAGCCATAGATCACTGATAAACAACGCACGTTCAGAATCGAAAGTGCCTCATTTGCTGTTCACCTTCTCTGGTTACTTTACTGTTACAATTTGCCTGGAAACCAAATCCTCCGTCCATCGTTCTACTTAGTATTCGTGCCATTTTTAAGTTGTTTTTTTTTTTTTTTTTGTTGTGTTTTTATTTTTTATTTGGGAGAATAATTTTGGTTGCTGAATTGTCACTGGTGTTAACGATTTTCACTTTTTGGGCAAAGACCAAAAAAAATGTTTTTAAATACTCTAATGCCAATGGTTTCAAATAGTGTGTCCTACCAGGGTCTGGAACTAGTTTCATTGATTTTGGATGCAGAAACCATGGCTTGTTGATTAGTGGAGTAAACCCATGCGGTTACACACTTGTTGTCGCAGTATTGGTGTGACTAGTTGGCAGGGCTACACCAGGGCCACCCGCTCACGCCCCTCATGTTGCGTTGTCCAGACAACCTCCCTCAGCATTTCCTGTTCAGGGCCTAAATTTAATTACAACTAGGTATTTCTCTTTCTCCTACACAATGCGGCTGTCAATGGTCCAATGCTCCCTTCTCAAGCGCAGAGGACCCGAGCCGGGTGTTTATCTCTGCGGGTGAAAAGAGCACACTGCCTTCCCCTTCCACTGGGGCTCTGCTTTTTGGAAGCGTTTGTGTTTGTGTATGAGAAATGGTTTGTGTCTGTTTGGTAGGCGGATGCTTGATGCTTCAACTGTGGGCTAAATAGATACATTATGCATATTAGCCTCTGATGTTGTTTACCTTCCATAGACGGAATGCCGTCATGACAGTATCATCAAGGAACCAAGTGCCAAATGAACCGGAGCAAAGCTACCTAGAGAAGGATGAAGGTGTAGCGTCTAATGTTTTGGTTTGGCTGCAGTGTTCTACTCATATATGCAGAAATAAATGGAAATGCTTTGTTATATGTATATTCTATGTACAACAATTTCTCATGTATTCCAGCCAGCTTCTGTATAGCACCTTTTATGGTTAACACTGCCAATCATATTCTTCAGAAATCCCTACATTTTTCCCTAAATTACAGGATTAATATCAAAATTATATATGCTCAGTTGCTTCTTGTCATAAAAACAAAAAAGCCTTATGATTTTCACATCCAGGTGTTATATAAACGGAAACCCACCCATAACAACTAGAGCCTTCAGATTCTTAAACTTGTCTGCCGGATTTATTCATCCTCGAAAATACTAGGTTTGTAAGGCAAGAGGAGTTCATTTAAAGAGTTTCTGTGGTTGTCGAGTGTGCTGGCGCGGTGTGAATGTGAGTGCTTTGAAATGGTAATGCATCTGTAAGAGTGAAGAAAGAAATGCACCACTGCTCTCAGGTAACACTAGTCACCGTTGAGAATGGGATTGGGACTGGTTGGGAAGCTCTAATGGTTTTGGTAAATGTCACCTCTTTTAAGCAGATTCACGCCCGGCAGTCTGTGCTCCAATCCCAATGTGGATTCTTTTGATCAAGTAAGGATCAGACAGTCTTAGTTCTAGGAACTTGTGATTCCACCCTATCCAGCAGCAGCAGATCAGAGTTTCCCAAGGGCTGGAGGGACTTGGATGCAGACGTCTGTGCTTGGATGCTTGGCTCCAGAGTTGCAGAGTGATACCACTCAAGAGAGAATGAAGGAGGAGGAGGCAAACAACGCTCTAATAAGACCCCACCTTACACCTTGGCTATGCAAACGGCTCCTGTCTTGCAGTCTGCGATCATTGCATTAGTGTGCGCGTGTTGCCTTGGTGTTGATCACATGGTGTACCGCACAACTCCCAAAGGACCCTACTGTTTATCTTTCCCCAGCATCGGAGCTGCAGCATGTGTGAACTGCAAAACATGCCACCATCCGCTTTTTGCTTAATTGATGGAACAAACCGGCAACTGGAGACTGAATTAGCTCGGAGTTGTTTGCCTTGGTGAAGGCGTTTCAGAGCAGTCGTCTCGATCCCACCATGATGCTGATAAAACACCAAAGCAGATAAGCAAGCATATACATATTTGACTTTTGCAGAGATCGTGATCCAGAGCGAAATAGCAATATGCAATTACAGAGCTCCCCTGCAATTATTGCCAGTATGAAGGAGAGAGCCTGTCAACAGTCGGGGTTTTCTGCTGTCCTGCCGAGTGAAACTCCCCATGGTGTTGCTGTACCAAGTGACATGTCACGGCATGCTCTCGGCCCACCGTATCCACAGTGAGTGAAAGTAAAGCTATTTCTGCTTCATTACAGTTGCGACTGACACCTCCAGAGCTGATATATTCTCAGGTGGAGCATGGACACCTTTGATGACAATGTGTTTGGCATTTATAATGTCCCACGCAGGCCCAGCATTCCTGACCAAGTAGTCCTGTTCTGTTTTCTGTTCAAGCAAACAGCGGTGGACAAACAAGTCCCCACAAGTTTGGACTTTATGCACAAATTAGCAATAAGGGTTTAATTCAAGATGTTTTATAGTTTTTGGATCTATTACAAGTGAACAGGAAGAAAATTGGGATTGGGAAAGGACTGAACCAGGACATGCCCGAAATGCAACAACGCTACGTGTTGGCTCGCTGCCCATGTCACTCCAATTCATTTCCTGTCATCTCTAGTATACTATCAATAAAAGTGAACTATACATACAGTGTTGTGACTGTATAATAAAGAGTTTTCTGTAATTGGAAAAAATTATTTTCACTTATTTCAGTTAATTAATTGCCAAGGCAACATTTCTAGTGTATAATTTGAAGCAATAAAATTGCTGAACTAGAACTTTTGTTGATTTGACTTTTATTTATTGAAATAAAGCTAAGATAAATTATAAAATATTGGATAAAGTTACATTTTAAAAATTAAATTAAAGCTATTTATATAACAGTTTTAAAATCAAAAATGACAAGCACATCAAGTGACTGAAATGTGTGTTAAATGTTTTACATTCAAATATATAAATAAAATGATAAATTACAAATAATAAATTATATAAATAATAAAAATAAAAGCTAATTCTGAAATAATAATTAATACTATAATAGTAGAAAAACAATGCTAAAATTATACTGACTGGTATTATATTAGTTTTTAATCTGCATTTATTTATCTCCATTACGTGGATATTTCAATGTTCATGTTTATTTTTCTGTTTAGATTATCTTTAACATCCTCTAATGTTCACTCAAATTTAATCTGTAAGAAAAAATAAATATTAATTTGATAACACTGATAAGTCATCAATTCTTAAAACGAATGTTAATTGTTATACTCTTCAGCTTTATAATGTTGCAGTGAATAAATTCACTTTTATTTATAGTTTGTTAAATGTTTCGTTTAGCATTTATTTTGACAAAATGCTTATCATTGCTAATGTTTCATTTTTTATTTGATATTTTTAAATCATACCATCAGTTACGCAATCGCTCGGTAAGATCACCCAGAGAGCAAATGAACACGGTCATCCTAGAGCCCGACCGCATCAATTATTGGGTTGCGGGTTTGGTTTCCATTAATTGCGCTGGTGTCATTGCTTTGATCGGAGTGAATCACGGCTCTGTGTGTTTTAGATGATAGTGGCATCATACTTTGACAATTGTACATCATTTCATCTCGCTGAACTGTCGGCGCTTTTCCTTGGAGCACAATTATCTCCGAGCCGCCATCAGCATCGCAACTCATCCAGAGCTAATGCATAATTCATGCTGTTATGAGTGTTTATTTTATCCTAAAGCGAAGCAGCTTCTGTAACATTCTGTCACAGCTGTTTTAATGTATGGCCATGCAAACAAGTGATTTGGTAATTGTTTTTTTTAGTTAATTTTAAAGTGGTTTTCCTCTTCCCTTTTAGAAGATCTAGTAAAACTGTATTGCCTCTTTCATATTATCTCTTTCCCTGGCAGCTGAATACAGTAGACCTGCTTGAGTCTATTTATTTTCCCATGGCTATGTGGAATGCCGTGAGTCCCAGACTAGATTCGCAGAAGGTCTGGAGGCCCTGCTAAAATCAAGAGGGGACACACGGAAGCGCCTCCTAATGTGGGTCAGTGCGGATTCAGAGAAGACCGCCAGCTCTGTGCCCCTCGTTTACAACACACTCATACATTATGTAGATAATTTCAATGGAAACTAGCCTAGCTATCCCGTTTGAATGATTTTTAGACAGTAATTGAGATGTTCAAGCCCCACACAGTAGAAATGTATGTATGAAGGTTTATTTATCTGTCACGCTTTGTGTTGGAGATTGTGAGTGTTGTGTGGCACATTCAGATTTGATTTCAGTCCTTTGAAGCTGATGGTAACTGAAAGAAACTTATTTATGCGGTGTCATAATGTGTTGTCCTAACTGTCGGCTCAGAAATTGTGGGTTCTGGCAATGTTTCAAAATTAGAATGGTGCCAACTGTTGGAGTGCACCAGTATGGGAAACAGTAAGACACAGATTTTTAAGATCTGTGTAGCTCATTAAAAAAGCAGGCATGGTAGCAAGTTGAATTACGTTTAATTCCCACTTTAGTCTTTTAGCAAACATCTAATAATGTTCTCAAATACAATCTATTTTATTCAACATTGATTTGATCAGTAAAGAAGTGTAGTGTTACATCAATTAACATCTGCACCCTAATCTTGCTGCTAACCCTATTTCTAAGAAAATTCACAAAAAATGTAACGGTTCACAAAAATCACAGTTGTCATGATTTGTCTGAAATAAAACTCTAGATATACCTACTAAAATAGTTCAAGGACGCCAGCCGTAGCTGCGCCTGGTCGTACTTTTAGTTTTTGCAACAGGTGTAAATATTTATCGTAAAGCTAAACATTGCAAAGTCCAGCATAGGGCTTACGCCCAGCTTTTTTACGTCTAGCTAGGGCAACCTGAATGCCTCGGGGATAGTTTGTAACGTTAATGTGTGTGTTTCTAGTTCTCGTCTGTTTGGGGGTGGAAGGGGCAGACAACACGTAGCCTGTCCCGTCGTTTGCGCTGCCTTGTTGAGCTTAGCACTGAAAACATTATATTTTACAAACTTTATTATTTAATTTTTTTTCTGAATCAAATACATATTTGTGTTTTTTAAAATAAACTTTACTTGTACTCACATTTGGATTTTAACTCCATCTCATTCTGGCTAAATCATTACAGAATGCAAATATAATATACTGTATGGCCTTAAAGGGATAATTCTGAAAATGATGTCATTAATTATTCACCTTCATATCCTTCCAACCCATACAACCTTAGTTAGCTTTGTAAGATATTTTCAGTGAAATCTGAAAGCTCTCTGACCCTTCATAGACAATTATGCAACTGACACGTTTAAGGCCCAGAAAGGTAGTAAGGACATTGTTAAATAGGCATGTAATATTGGTGGTTCAACCATAATGGACAAAGAAAACAAAAATAGCTTCATTCAAAACAGTTTCTTCTCTTTCATGTCAGTCCACTGCATATGCGTGTGGTGTTGCTGGTATGACATTTCTATTTCTTTGCCCACAAAAGGTATTCTTGTAGTTCTCATGCTGTTTAATATTTTATAAACCTTTGTCTAGAAGATCAAATGCATGTGGTGTGACCAACATACAGAAGTATAAAACACATTAAAAAATCATAAAACTGCAAATAATATAATAGAGAAGACTGCTGCAGCAGACCCTCATGACAGATAAGTTCACCTTTTTATGACCTAATGAAGGTAGTTAGGGTAGTTGGTAAATTATTATGACACTGTAGATCTGTATTCGAGTCTGACTGTATCGCTGCACTGCTTCTGTCATAATCTGTCAATCACATTTAACCTGTGTGTTTCAGACTAAAGTGATGTCTGCTCATCGTGGGATTGGGGCAGAGGCTCATGGGAGAAAGGTAAATGAGTGGAATTACCTTTTACAGCAGGTTTGATTAGTTTAAGGTGATCAAATCTTACATCAGCTGGAAGACATGTTGTTATTTAAATAGTTTTATATTTGACTTAGCAATAAACGTAATTACTGTTTAGATTTTAGATTTATTAGACCTTTACAATAAACCGTTTTAACGTAGTGTCGCATTTTTTCTTTTCTATAACTGCTCAATCCAGCACTTTTAGAGGTGCATCATTGCTCTTCTTCAGCTCGAACGGAGAATCATAGCTCTTTTCCACTCGGCCTTTTGTGCGTTCATTCATCCATGAAACATAAATGGCTTTTCCCCTGCTGGTTCAAAGCAAATTAGCTTGCTTATGATTGCATTACACTCTCTCCCTACTTTCATGCATTTGTTTACTGGCAGGAATGGAGTGATGAAACAGTCCTGCCTTGTCTGTCTTTCTCTTTCTTTCTTATTTTCTGTCTCTCTCATCTACATTTCTGTCTCTCATTTCTCGCTCCTTTAGAGGCGTTCTCTCTCTCTCTTCATTGAGCATTCATTGCTTGTCGGTCAAGAGACTTGGCGTTTTATGCAATGTGACAGTGAGCCTTAAAGACAAGACAGGAAGTGACATGAACCTTTTGACCTATTCCTCTTCTCCAGTATCCCTTTGTCCTCTCTCTCCTTCAGTAAAACCTCAGCCATTAGCATCACTAAGCACTGTGTTATCTGTAACAAGCAAAATTCAGCACTTTTCTTCACATCGAAGTTTTCAGGAACCTGCTAACGCATGGAGTTATACCTGTGGAGACTTGCTTTAATTAACACGTAATGCTTCAGAACTCCTGCATGCTAATGATAACAAGTCTGACAGGATGACACAGACTTTTTTTTTCTTCCTTTCTCTCTCCTTTTCATCTTTAAATGCAGTGCTCCTGCAAAAACTTTTAACATGCAAAGACAATGATTTAAATGCTTAAATCCTTATATCTACACAAACATGTCATACATGGAAGAAAATAACAGAAAGAATAAAAGATAACATGGCATGCAGATTAACCAATTTCATTAATCACAATTGCTTAGAAAGGTCCACAAATAAAAGCTATTAAGATATATTATTTTACCTAACAAAACTCAGGCTCACTGAGGGGGGGAAAGTGCCTGAGGTAACATTTCTCCAACATTGTTTTATATTGGTTCCTGCACACTTTCAAAGTAAAAAATGTCCAATAAATGGCACTACAACAATTGTATTTAGGGCTCTCCAAAACATCTGAATGTGAGTGTGGCAACATTTGGTAACACTTTAGAATTAGGAACACATATTAACACTATTAATTTTGCCTGTTGTTAAGTTTGGGGTAGGATTGGGTAAGGGAATTAAGGGATCTAAAATACAGTCATGCAGAATAAGGCATTAATTAGTCCTTAAATTAAAGTATTGCCCAACATTTTACATTGGTTTTTGTATGTATCATAGCAAAAATTATATGTTTGACGATTGGCGCCTCTTAAGTTTTAATGCTTTATTAAAATTACCATTCAAATCAACCACCTAAACTAAACCAAATCACTGTCAGTCTTAACAAAAAATAAAAGTAGAAAATAGAAAGAAATCTGAGCGGGTGCGGATTTCTGTGTTTTTTGCATCCGTAGCAAACATATTGATAGGAAACGATGACGAATATGAAAAAAGCATATGAAAATTTTGGTGCAAGGACCTATACTATAATCAGTTTTTCTGACGCTGTAGTCCCTTAATAGCTACCTACAAGAAACATTAGGGTTTAATCTGATCAAAACACATGATATTTAAGGTCTAGAGGAGACTGATCCTAAGTGAGAAGAAAGAGAAAATTGTGAAATTTTAGAAGTAGGTCTGAAATGCTCCTCCTGATGTCTCGAGGTGAAGAAAAGTGGCTTTTTTACTTGTTTTTTAAAGCACTGGGCAATCAAAAAGTGTGTAATTGGTTTATTTAAATAAGTCATGCGTAAATAATGGATGTAATGAACGCTTCACCGAATTATACTACCTTTTCCACAACACTGTCACGCAAAATGGACGTTCTTGAGCTCAGCGCCCTGCGTTTGGAGACAGCTGAAACAGCGTGACAATGTTCATCTCCTCCTTTCTGCTGAAGGGAGGGCGCAATAATTGCATTTATTCTTCTGCAGTGACAGTAGCAT
This sequence comes from Enteromius treurensis, assembly GCA_032275025.1. Classification (NCBI taxonomy): domain Eukaryota; kingdom Metazoa; phylum Chordata; class Actinopteri; order Cypriniformes; family Cyprinidae; genus Enteromius; species Enteromius treurensis. The sequence goes on from JAUCMU010000001.1 coordinate 13,871,137, forward strand.
TTGTCCTTTGTGCCACTCAAAACAGACTCTGATTATATATAGAGACCCAGTGAGGTAAAGTGAGGATGCTCTTGATTTAATTCTGGAACATTCTGTAGAAAAACATCTCTGGGTGAAGTTTTGGCAGATCTTTAGGGTTTGTGCTTGACTTCGTGCCTTCGGGACTGGAGAAGTCATTGACATTGGATGACAGAGACTGAGAGGTTTTGGATCACTGGAGGCCGATTTAAGCCAAACCAAGTGATGAAATGATTCTGATTGGTGTGAAGGACACTGGAACGTATGAATGAAGGGCCTGTCTGTAAATCTGGGCCAGCAGTGACTAAATGTGGATTACCATAGATTCATTAATATTTACCCATGTAAATTCTTCTGAATTCATATAAAGCCACAAGAAATATGTAACCACATAAACAATTGGCAAGTATTTTGCAACTTATTTTCTTACTTGCTTGATATCTGTTGATGTCATCTTTTTATTTTTATCTTTTAAATGTCACATCCATTAGGCTTTAATCTTTTGTCCTTGCCACATCATTGGCTTGTGTAAGAAAATGTCACATTCGATGCAATTAACACTCTGCACAACTTCTAAATAAACCCTTCAAAAATCAGTTTGCTATTTATCAAGTCCATATGTAGCAGCAGAGTTTGTCATTCGAATGTTTTTATATATGTCATGGATGCGTATTCACAAATACGTTATATTTCATTGGCTTTACTATTATCTCTGGCCTAACAGTATGTCTGCTGGTTCTGTGAGTATGTTGATATGTTTTTGTTTTTTTTCTGTGTAGATGTTGACTGAAGCCACTCTAGATGCCCAGCAGACTCAGGCCTGGGATCATTTCCGCACTCTTTACAGAGGACCTTCTAGGGTACGTATACCTTAAAATATTATTGGACTGCTATCAGAATTGGCTTTACATATAAAAATTGATGTAGATATTTTGCAGATAAGAGGAATAGGTTGGGTCACATGTGTTTAGAATGTGCTAGTGATTTGATCACATCAGCAGTGTGACTCATTCTTGAAACAAAGTTTTGCCTGAATGATGATTAGATTCACTGCTTTGGATCACAGCATTTATGAAAGTATAAATGCGTTTATTATGCCTTGTGATACTGTTTATCATATAGTGCACAGATATATTACATTTTAATAGTTAAATATTCATTTTTCACCTTTAGAAAATATATTTTATTAAAACATATGACAAAAACATTTCAAATGTAACAAGAATAGTTATAATAATACAATGCATTTTATCTCTGGTAAAATGGTACCTTACAATTATTAATGAAAAAATCTATTTTTAACGTCCAGGTACTTTTCACCCACCCAAATAACATATTGAATTATATCTAGGGTTCTGTATATATAAGGCCCCGGGCGTACATGATTATTGTGCACGCGTGGTATGAGTTGTTTAGAGCATACATTCACAATAAGTTGTAGTACGAAAATGTTTGATGGATCATGATTTCACGCATAGATTTGTGGGTGCGCACGTTTAGTGAATGAGACCCATTATCCTCTTAAATATTTACAAACCCTTACATGCCCTGCTTATTATCTAATGTTGACACCTCAAGCATCAATATCTGCTTGCCTTTTGTGATAGCAGTGCATAAGTCCCTAGTTTGTCCTAAACATTAAAGTTGCCTGCTGTTCTTTGGAAAAAAAAGCCTCTGGGTACTTTGTTCTTGCATGCAAGTTCTTCCCTACAGTGGCTCAATGATGTTGAGATCCAGCTTCAGGGCAATTGAAGGACTTGTACGCTATTTCAAAAAAGCTGGCAGCAGTCATGAATACTCAGGGAGGCATGATATTAAGAACTAAGACCGCAGAGACATGTTTTGTAAATGTCTATAATGCAGGTTCTTCAGTACAAGACAATCAAATTCTGTAGGAACAGTTAATAAATAAACAAAAGGCAGTTAACAATATTTCAATAGTTAAACAAAAAAAACAAGCATTCATTCAGGGGTAGAAAGTCAGCTTGAATGTTTGATTTTTCTACACATGAGTAAGAATTAAACACCCCTTCAGCTGATTGGTCAGCCGAAGATCAAACCATGCCTTCATGAGTTCTTTCTCAGTATTGTGCAGCAGAATAATAGTCCTTCGATGCTGCAGTTGTACGGATTCTTCACCAGTTTATTATACAGTAATTTCATTTTTCTCTCATCAAACTACTAAATTAATGAATGGCTTGACACAACTCTTCAAAATCAAAAAACAAGTGAGCACGTGTTGCAGGGATTTAAATTCTCGACTTTCTTGGTCATGCCTCCCCTTTAAACTTTTTTTTTTCTAAATTGAAAAACACCTTGTCTACACTGGACATGAGCGGTACAATGCAATGCAATTAAAGACAAGCTAAATTGGATGCAGAGCAGAAAAACAAATCCCAGACAGTAAGCTGATGGCCCATTTCTATTTCTGACATTCTCTAAGTGCTCTTGCTACTTCTGACACAAAGGACAAATGGATTTGCATCGGTCACTTTGTCATGTCCAGCAGCAAAGGCATATTTGTGTTGCTGTTGAAGTTCACAATAGCTGCTTGTGATGCCATTCAGGTGAATGGATTAAATGAGAAAGATTTAGAGGATATGGCGATCGGTGCCGCTTTATGAAAGGCAGAATCCAACCACCATTCACACGCTCGAATGCTATTACCACGGCTGTTTTCTGTCTTTTTTATTTTCTGCTGATCTCTCGCACCCCATACAGTACCTGTGTGGGCCCCCTTGCAGTTGCGCCCCTCACTGCTCTAAGGCATATGTATACTCTTGAACTGCAGCTTTGATGCTGATTTTGTGGGAATCATCCATTGAAAAAACATATGTCAGTGCCTTACAAGATTATTGCATAACAGTGTACTGTTATGCAACACAATGTGCGTGTATGTGTTGCCTTTGTGTACATGCTGCAGTCGTCGAGTCTTACTGTTTCTGGGTCAGCACTTGTCAGACTTGTCTTCATGTAAGTGTCAGTATCCTCTCAGAATACACTCATACAGTGTTCTGCTCTCTGACTTACTCTCACATCTGTGTACTTCTCATACTGTACGTGAGCAGTCCGGTTTTAACGTCTAAAAAGGTGTGCACATATACAATACCTATGTATGTGAGAGGATGGAAGGCCATTTTTCTCCACCTTAGTTTTATATTTATACACCTTTTCAAGATTAGTGGTCTGTAGTATTGGACTCACAGTTCTATCCATCACATACACACAGATGCACTCAAATATACTCTTACCCACATGTGCACACCCCCACATACGCTCACACAAACATAGAGACGCTTACAATCAAATAAAGGTCTGTGCTGCTGACTCAGTTGACTCAGTGTCAAATGGAATTTAAGTAAAAAGTGGCTTTGATTAAGAGCGGCCCATTACCCTGTATACACCTGGAATTAATGTTCATTTACTGTCATAATACAATATTAAAAGCCTGACATAAATCCACCCGTAAGGCATTACGACTGGGTCGTGATTGAATCACTGAAAACATATTTGTAGGTGGTATGATATGGATTATGACACACTTAATGGTGCAAATGCATTTTTACTGCTGTAAGTAATGTGAACCAGATAGTTAGTCACTGGATTATTTACTGTACCATATCTTATGCATGATTTTAACGTCTTGAAATATATATTAGTGCTGAAAGTGGATTAAAATGTATTTGCGTTAATAACAGTCAAGGACAAATTTAAAATACTAGGATTTATCTGTAAATGAGTTGAAATGAAAACCAATTCATGGCAAACCAGTTTAAGGAAACATACCCAACTTGGTAACACTATAATACTACAAACTATAATAACTACATGCTATGAATCATTATTTAAGCATTAGTAAATAGTCAGTTCATCCTTTACAAAGCATTGTTCCAGCTTTAATATTCATAAGTAAGTTTATAAATACACTTATAAAGGCCTTGTTCATGATTCATACACATCTAAATGTACAAAGGAGATTTAAAAGGTCAGTTATCTTCCGAACAGAAAATAATAAACACAACACAGAGAGATACAGAACTATTAATTTCAAGATGCAAAATAATATCAAACTGTATTTTTTACAGAGTGTACAGAGTACAGAGTGTAGAGTTGTATGATTAGATTTTTTACATTTTGAAAAAATATGTCTGTGTTCAGTATCCCTCTCTGTTGTGTTTGTTTAACTTTCCTGTTTGGAAGATCCAGGAGTCTTTAACTCTGCTTTATAAATGCTTTTCAAGCTATAAATAGTCCTCACTTTAGATGAGCTCACAAAAACAGACGTCTGGAAACTAATAAATGCTTTATAACTACCTGACTACCTGACTTATTAATGTAAATTTCAATAATTTATTAATCATTTACTTAGACTTTCTAAATGATCTTATCAAACACTGACAACTCTTAAATAACTGGTTTGTAAATAAAATAATAATGAAAAAAGTATGAAAATAGAATTATTAAACATTAAATACTGTATATGCTCAAGAACAAGGCATTTATAGCTGCACTTGTAAACTGTTTACCAATGCATGATAATGTTAAAACAATGGTTTATAAAGGATTAAATGAAGGCTTACTAATGCTTAACTAATCATTCATAGTGTTTAGTTATTGTAAAGTGTTTCTATTTGTTTTTATTCAGCCATTATCAACCTTTATACTGGCAATAAAATGTTTACCAAATCACATTGCTTCAATCCCAGTAAACATGTACCCAACTATTATCAAAAGTATTTCTAAATAAATATAACAAAATATTTTCTTGCGACCTTGCGTGAAATAGATTAGCTGCATTAAAGCTAGCATTAGCATCATGCTACATAAGACAATTTTAATTATAACACTTTTACCCAAAACTTACTTTAATCCACCATCAAGTGTTAACCATGTGTTAATCTTCCTTTAGAGATCACAGGTGATCTTTGGTCATTTACTGTTGTTAAAATATGCTATTTATAGCATTTTTGTATCCCTCTACAAATTAATTTTAGATGTAACATTCATTATTATGAAAATCTCCATATCCTATCGTAACCGTGTGTTTATTATAATAACCGTATGTTTATTTCTGCTGTGTAAAAGCCTTAAGGTGTATACTCTGGATGAAACTCACATTGCTTGTGATATTACGACCGCCTCTTTATTTTTAAGTTATACATTCTGAGTATAATACACGTTAGTAAAAAGATCTATTTTCATTTTTATTTGTCTATATATTAGTGGTGGGCCGTTATTGGCGTTAATGCAGACTCTTATCGCGCGATAAAAAAAATATCTATATTAAAAAATTAAAAAATGTATATATTTAAATATAATATATTTAAACTAAGCCATGTTTGTGAAACTGGGCCATTGTGTTGATAAATAATAGGATGGCAATACTGACACACAGATATCTCAAATATAATAGGTAGCACACAAATTCTGAATGCCTTTGGCAGATCTCAAATGAGCCATTTTAATCTAGATTAATCTAGATTAATTTAAAAATTAATCTGATTAAAAAATTTAATCTATGCCCACCCTTAATTGTTATATATATAGTATAAAATATAAATGTATAAACATAACTAATTTCAAAATATATACTTTGTATGTATTTACATCATAAATATACATAGAACTGTATACACACATATCATTTAAACAAAAAATGTATTTTGGATGCGATTAATTGTTTGCCAGCAGTAAATGCTACTGTGTTTTAGGTGGTTGCTCAGGCATTCAGAGTGGTGTTTGGCGTGTGGAACAAGTTACGCTGCACAGATTAAAGGAATAGTTCACCCAAATGATATTTTTCATTATTTACACACCCTCATGTCATTCCAAACGTGTTTGAGTTTGTTTCTTCTGTGGAACACAATAGAAGATATTTGAAAAAACGTCAATGTTTTGTCCATACAATGCAATTCAGTGGTTACCAAACCTATTTGGTTTCCAACATTCTTCAAAATATCTTCCTTTGTGTTCCTGAGAAGAAATAAAAGTGAGGATTGGAACGACATGAGTGTCGGGGAAACTCCTAAACCTAAATATAAGCAACCACTTACTAATAGTTAGTCATAACTGCACAAACGCTATTTAATGCAAGAACATTACAGAAGGCCAGTGAGAGTATGAAGGAAGGGATAATGGAGTGAGAGGACAGTAGGCGGGTCACCTGACTGCCGTGTCACTCTCTACGGGTGGTGGGCGGGGCTTTACTCTGGTCCGTCTGTTACTGGATGCCATGGCAAGAGCCCAGCAGGCTTGTTCTGTTTTAGTCTCTGAAAACACAGGAAGCACCTGCACTGCTTTAAGACCTTCTGAATAACCCTTTGCTTTGCTGATCTGCCATCTATTAGACGTCTCAATGGAATATTATTATTCAATTAGTGCATTTTCTGACTGGCAGTGGCGGTTGTGGTTCATTCATTAGATGATATTTGCATATTCAGTCTCAAAATCAACAATATCTGGGAAGGTTTTAAAAACACAGGAGTACTGATGTTTTGAGATCATTATTACTACTACTGTACTACTACTCATCAGTACTTTTAATAAGTTTCTACTTATCAGTCGAAATTGATAATTGTCATGATAAATGTCAGAACCTTTTTTAGTTCAAGTTGAAAGCCAGAATTTAGCTCCAAATTAATATCTAAATACAATAATTAATTTCTTTGTTTCGGCATATTCTAATAAGTGATTGTTTCAAATCAAGAAACAGGTTTGGGTTGCCTGATTATATTAATAATAAAAATATCACTTTATTTATCTCTTAGAATTGCAGATTGATAGTAGCTTGACCCAGGATGCAGAAGTAACATCTGAAAATGGGAGGAACCTCAATGTTATATGGCTAAATTAATTTATTCTGATCAAGTTTTTATAATTATAATTTTTTTTTTTTAATTAAGCATTGATCTCCCACAGTAGCAATTGAATAGAACCGAATCTGCTCTAGTGATCTCGCGGCACTTTAAACTTTGATCCAAGCATATAAATAGATACATATATATTAGGGGTGTAACGGTTCACAGAAATCACGGTTCGGTTCGATACGATACAGTAGTGTCACGGTTCGGTATGTTTTCGATACGGCAAAAATACAATTAAAAAAAGAGAATTTTTGAGATTTTTTTCCCCCACATTTTTATTTTAATTAAAACAAACATAATATGACCTTGTTTTTCCCCCCTTTTCTTTTACTTTGAACAACAATGGAGCTATACTTCACATAACTTCTG
>JAUCMU010000001.1:13909936-13920786 GCA_032275025.1 Enteromius treurensis
TAATCAAATCTGTTAAAGGATTGTTAGGCTGCATTAATTAGATCAGCTGGAACCGTAAAAAGTTCGGCATCTACGCTAATATTAGTCTTTCTCTCTCTTATTCTGTTCCTCAGTCTGTATCCAGATCCTATGGTGGATCAGCACAAAGAGATGATCTTCATTGGAGATAAGAACACCTAGATGATCTCCGTGGACAGATCACCGGAAACAAATGCACACAAACACACACACACTATAAGTCCTTTACACAATCTGACATGATAAAATTGAACTGGAAATTAGGTGCCAGGCGACCGGCCAGAGGAGAACTGGCCCCCAACTAAGTCTGGTTTCTCCCAAGGTTTTTTCTCCATTCTCTCACAGATGGGGTTTTGGTTCCTTTGCTTCTGTCGCCTCTGCCTTGCTTAGTTGGGGACACCTGATTTTTAGTGATTATTGTCGTTTTGCAAATGTAAAGGAAGCCTTTTGACAGAGTCTTAACAGACCATATTTGCGGTAGACAACACTTACCTACTAAATCAGCTCTGTAATTGGGTCATTCTACACATAATAGGTAAAAAATTTACCATTAAAGCCTGATTCAGTAACATAATACAGTATATTATAGGCCCATTGCAAATCATTGACCACGTGTCCACGAAAGGGTTAGCAGTCTGTACTAAGTGCTTGGAGGGGAGCATATAATTGAAAACCTACCCATCTATGCCATTTACACCAAAACAGAAAGCTTCAAAGCTGCTGTTTCCAGTCAGCTCTATCCTTTCTCATGTTTCATTTAAGCTTGATGAAATGATGAAAGCTAATGAAAGTGGAAACCACTTTCAGACATGTGGGACAAATAAATAAGTGGGATTTGAGTGATTGAGCAAGTATTGCTGTGAGTTTTATCAGTGAAGAATCACTAAAGGTCCATTTGAGGACATCTGAAACCTCTGCTGACGGGGTACCACTGAATGTGTGTGTCTACAGATAAGACCCAATCCTGTAATTGTTGTATTGTTAAGCTTTAAGTTCTTGTGCTGAGACAAATATTGTGCAAACAAAGCCTAATGTACAAGCTGGGTTTATAGGCGGATATAAGCAGGACTTTCCATATCCTGTTTTACACATATAAAGGAAAGGAATTTGTTCTCTGCATTTAACCCATCCAAGTGCACACACACAGCTGTGAGAAGTGAACAACAACGCACACACACCCAGAGCAGTGGGCAACCAGTGCTGCGGCCCCCAGGGGGAATAAATGCCTTGCTCAAGGTCTCACCTCAGTCAGGGTACTGAAGGTGGAGAGAGCGCTGGTTATTATCTCCCCCACCTACAATCCCCGCCGGACTTGGGACTAGACCCCGCAACCTTCTGGTTACAGTTCCAACTCTCTATCCTTTAGGCCACAACTGCCCCCGCATGCAATCTATCAGAAATGAGAGCTTGGGACTCTAAAATTGTACAATGCAAACCATCGACTTCTATACACTGTTCATGTTGAGAATTGCGAAGCAAACCAATGACTTGGATCTTTGTCTGTATACTTTAGATTTTGATTTGTCAGTAATCTACAGCTTTTTAATGTATTTTATATGTGCTTTGGTCTTGCTGGTTTATGCTATTTTTGTGCTGGTCGTATTGCGATATTTTTAATGTTGTCCATGATTACTTCTCCCAATTTTTTTCATTTTCTTTTGCACACAATAAAAGTCAGTGTGGTCCAATTTCCCTTGAATCACATTTGCGATTATTATCTTAAATGTTCTTTCTGGATGTACACAATTTTTCTCTGTAAAAGCTCTACTGTCTCTCTGCAGAGTATACTTCACATAAATGGTGAGTGCTGGCAGAAGTTTGGAAGAGTTTATTTAGCTTCTATTTAAAGGATTTGCCTGATACTACTTGATATTTGCGTTTGTGTTGATGCGCCCTTAAAATAGACTCTCAAGACTCTTGGTGGAAGCAGTAATGAGGGGGGCTGCCACTCAGATTGTGTGAGATGCTCATCTTGATAAAAGGTTGAGAGAGAACCCTGATTAGAAAAGTGAAGTCACAGACGAGAGGAGCTGAGTTCTACACTCCTACAATCTGTTCGTCCTTCTCGTCTGTAATTACACATCGGACTGGTCTCAGAGAAGTGTGAAGGTGGGTTTGGATGAAGACTGATGATGAAAGCCTTGAAAATCCCTTAGTGTGAATCATCCGTCAGGATTAGACAGGCAATGCCATGTTCACGCTTAGGTCTCGGTTCATCTCAGGTACAACATTCACGACTCTCTCCCTCTCAGTTTCTGTGTATGTGTGTCTGATACAGTAGGTTTACTTGCCAGTCCAGGTTGACTTCAAGAACATACTGAGCATCATATCACGCTGTGCTTAGATGATGCCTCACTGAACACCAATTACACTTTCTTACAGTTTTTGAGTGCTGTTTACTGAAGAGAACATTCTATCCATCTGGTTTATACTTTTTCTTAGATGATATAGAATTTGTCAGATTCAGACTGCTGACCGTGATCACAATTATTACTCCTGTTTTTATAAATCATATTGATTACCTCTGGCACAGGCTGATGGGCCTGGGGCCCCTAGTGATCCAATAATGTATAGTGGTTTGGGGTCCTTGGTTATCTGCATACACTTTGTAGGCTGAAGGCCCTGGGGCCCCTTGTATAACCTTCAGTGTTCTCACTAAGGGCCCTGGAGCCTATTTTGGACATGTAAATGCTCCAAAAGGGGGCCTAAAAGGGGCCTAATGGCCTTTTACACTTACATTTTAAATGCTGAGGGGCCACTCTTAATCAGCCTAAACTGGAAGTGCTGAAGAGTCTGGTGTGGGGCCTGGAGGCCCCAGTGATCAGCTTGTGCTGTATGCATTGAAGTTGCCTAGGCTTTTTTAGTGTCAGTCTCCATCATTTGGCACCTGAGATTTTGTAGTCCACCGACAGTCTCCAATTTGCAGTGACCCCACTAGTTCATCCATTGTTGTCCATACCCATGAAACATGAACCCATCAGTTGGAGAACGATGACATATTATTACTGACACTAAACAAGGCTAACTCATGATGTGCTATGGCCTGCCCCAAAACCCACTGGGAGAATCTTAGCACTCTCACTTCCTTTTTCTTCAGAGCTTGACAAGCACAGAATAACATTACACCACCCAGAACACAAATACACTAGGGTTTTTGGACTGAAGCATATCATTATGCTTCTTGATTTTGGAAGGATGTCATTCATATAAATCTCAGAGACATCTGGTGACTGCAAAACAACAGTTTTAACAATCGGACATACATTTTCCAGTACTTAAATCTAACTGCACACAGCAGATTTAGTGAACTCTTAAAAGCATCCTCTATGTTTTCACGTCCCCAAACGGCACATCTTCTTACTAACCTTTAGGGAGGTAAACAAGAACAACGCCTGGTGTGTTTACACGCACCCAAACAGCACAGACAAATAAAAAACAGAAAAAGAGGAGAATACGAGAGTAGAAAACATCAGAATTCCCCAGGGTCTGCAGAGAACTCCTCTCGAAAGACTTATCTCAAAGGACAAAGCCAATCTGTATTCAGTTATTCACTCCTGCAAGTATGTATAAATACATTTCTAACTGCCTCTGGGCTTTATACTGTACAGTGACTTCTTGTCTCTGTGTGAGACTAACAATGGTATTCTAAGGTATCTTGGGATTAGGGTTTTATGTGTGTCTGCAGCATTATACACATTTCTCCTGAACTTTGCAATTTTATACACAGCCATGTAATAAGTAGGAAATTGTATAGTCAGATGGTGATTTTGCCTTAGGGTTTTCATTCTATATGTTTTCTAATTTTCATTAAACTGACAGAGTTTCTGTGTAACGCAGGTATTATCTTTGTTGGGTCCCGAAAGAAGAAATAACTCATGCAATTCAACTCACAAGTAGGCCAAATGTCAGTCAAGCTCCCAGGAGAAACATTGTTGTTCCATTTTAAACAGCACTGGTTCTGTCTGAGAGCCTGTGCGGCATCACCCCAAGTATCAAATTAATATTTTGCATGTTTACATAATGCTCATAGTGGTGCAAACATAAACATCCTCCCCTTAATGAGAACAGATAACAGCTTAATTATTGTGACAAGTGAACTTTACAGTATGTTGTAAAGTAGCTTTGTTACTTACTGTATGTAATTATTAATTCCTGTAAAGGATACACCGAAGAGTACGGGATGGGGAATTGCAATCGGAATAAGAATGCAATAGGCAATAGGAAAACGAAAAATAAATAATAACATAATTTTTAGTCTTTTTCCTATTAACGTCATGATATACAATACATTTACTCAACTGATGCATTTTTATAAACTATAAATGTCAATTTTGCTATACAGTAGCCTACATAAAATGTCCTGGAAATATTGATTTCATGTTATTTTATTGTTTTCTGAAAAACCTAACTTATGTAGTGAGCATTTGCAATTAATATATGCAAAATATGTTATTAAATAAATTGGTCAAGCATGTTCATTTCTTTCAGTTTCAGTCACTCTTAATTTAATTAGCTTTTATTCAAAATCAAATTCTGCATCTTGTTTGTTCATCAATTCAAATTCAGGAAGTGAATTGGAATTTAACTGACATAATTGAATTTCAAATGGTGGGCGAGTTTGATGTCGCACTTTGTCATTTTAAATTGAGTGAGGTTTAGAAGTTCAAAGACTTGACCGCTATCATTTTTTTTTTTTTCTGAAAGGGAAAGGTTGAACTTTAAAAAAAGCGAGTCAAAGCTGAGACCTTAAAGCTAGGAATAAATTGTGCTGACCTTTTAAAGCTGAGATAAAAAAGCCCAACTTAGCAGCAAGGCCAGACAAGCGCTTGACCTCTGACAGGGCTACACGAACTTTCTGTCATATCCTGATTAACTTCTTTTTCAACTTGTCAGTCAGAAAAGTAACAAAACGTTGAGAAATCCAAGCCACAGATCCCTGAAGGGGTGTGCGTAGCTAACTGAAAAACAAAATTTGGTCCAACAGCAGTTTAACAGTTCTGCTCCCTCTGTTTTAAACTGAAGGAGTGTATGAATTCAAGTTATGGGGATTGTCCCAAACACACAGCCAAGAATGGTTTTGCTTCACTCTGGATAGCGGCTTCACAGAGCCTCTTTTTCATAATTCATCATAGTAGCGCTGCTCTAATCTTAAACAGGAAACTAGACTTAAGAATCAGACAGACTGTTTGCAGAAGCAACTGCATTTTGAAACCCACAAAAAACCTAGCAACCTACAGTAATTGTCACTTGCCTAGAATAATCTAAGATTCTCCACTAAGTATTTAAAAGCTTCTACAGATTTTTCTCTTTCTTTCAGAGACACACGCATACACATTTGGAGATGATTATTTCACAGTGAGGTCTCAGGAATCTAAGGAATCTTCTCCCTCCTTCACAGTCACATGACATTTGTTAGCCTCACAATGACTGCCATTTTTATCCGACACCCTTGACACCAGAAATGGCCTGATCGTATCACTGCCTTATAGAGACGTTCTTTATTCATCTGTTGACTTCCTCTATAATGCACATTCATTATAGACATGTTAAAGTAATTCACTTCTGCTTGCACAATCAAGTTTCACTTCAGCAGTAAAGTCCCTTTGAGTTTGCCTTTGAGTTAGATACTGTACTGCAGCGGATCAAAAACGTTGTCCTTCTGGCTGCTTTCAGTTTTTGTCTTATTAAAGCTTATGGCTTACTTTATGATGTTCTTTCACAAATGAACACTTGTAACACTAGTCATGATATAGTCACTGACAAATTCTTATAAAAGAAAAAGATGGCTTTACGAATGTCTGTAGTATTTTTTTTTTTATAAAATGTTAATATACACATTAAACAGTGTACGACTTTGCACTGCTTCTAAAAATGAGCAATAAATAACTTCATATCTGTGAATATAATCAGTGTTATTTAATGACTCATCAATGGGTTTTTTCAGGCACCAATTTAAGGCAAATTGTGCATAATTTGCAAAACATTATAGTGAACCATTGCATATTATTTAAAACAATGTTAGGTTACATAATAATGCTATTGTTATATAATGATAATGACTTTATTTCGATTTTTTTTTCATGGCTGAAAATTGGTTTGGTTTGTGTTTTATGTCAAAGAATTCTGTATATATTTTAAAGTAGCTTTACATAATGTTAATGTTTATAATACTGTACTACTCTACACTGTACTACAGTTTACAATACTGTAGTCAACATCTAGCAGGTTTACATATGGACGTTATAAATCAACCAGCTGCAATTCGCTATTAGGCTACATCGGTGAATATATTCTGTAATAAAAAAAAAACTAGGTTTAAAAGGCAAAAAAGAAACAGCTCCCTCCACCGGTGGTATACGGTGCTTTAGTTCACCATTACCTCTTAAAATATCTGTGTATATACAGTATATAACAATAGCCTACTTGGTAAATCTCAAACTAATTTAATCGATTGCATAGTCAAGCAGAAACTAGATGTACATTTTTAAGATGTCTATGCAACATTTATCAACTTGTTTAATATTTCATAAGCGAGACAAACTAGAGATTCCACTTTCCTCTGAGAATACGTGATAGGAAGCCGTCTAATAAAAAATAGCAAACGTAGGCTGTCATCTGTCAGATGAAAGGCTACTAAATGTCTGATTATCAAAATTCATTGGCATATTTGCTGCATTTTAAGATAGGCTACATTTTAAAACCACATTTTCCAGTTGCAACATTACGTATAACTACTAGTGAACTAGTGTAAGATGTTAAAATCGTGGTTAAATAATTATAACACTAGAAACATTTAGCGGTTAAAAATAATCTAAAGAATCTCTTATCTGACGTCAGCATTTGTGAACTCTGAAGGGAAATGGGAACAAAAGAATTTCCCCGAGTATGTGAATAAAATCGTTGTTTTATTACAAACCAAAGGTGCCTTGAAAATCTTTTGGTAGGCTTTTTAGCTCATGTCTTTCACGCATAAATTTACACTGCCCACTGGTGAACTCTTTAGAGATAAAAGCGCTGACCCCTTAAACTCCTCTTTGTGGGTGATAGTTTGAAGTCTCGAGGCATTTCTATGGCTACTGTTTATTCAGTGTAACTGATAGTATTATTATCTACTGTATCCGAGTCTGGAGAAGCGTGTAGCCTACTTACAGTGGCACCAGCCCAGATGACAGCACCAGTGCAGCTTGAAACACTTCCCGTGGCTGTGAGTGGCGCAGATGGATAGTCCATCGCAGGGCAGAAAGTCCGGTCGCCCTGCGCAACTCCTTGCTAGAGCCTGAGCTTCATCTAACTTCTCACTCTTCTGTCCGCCCGAAGCGGCCATCGCGCACGGATCACGCCGACAAAGTCCTCATCAGCACCGAGCGCCCGGGGAAGATCAGATGCGCTCAGCCTCGGCTGTTTTTCACTTCGCCAGTATATGAACAAAAGTGGAGATACGCCCAAGACTTCGTCTACCCAAGTGCCACTTCTAACCCTTATACAAAAACACACCGTTTCCGCTCGATCTGCCTCTAAAACCGTTACTTTTGAGTAAAAGATCGCCGTGCCAAATGTGTCCGTATAAACAGCTTCAGTGTGGCACCGGGACTGATCTTGATGCTTATTGCCGAAGACGGATTTTCCGTTTAGCTCCTGCTCCGTCGATCCCCGCCTCTCTCTCTCCTTTTCTCTCTCTCTCTTTCTCTCTGTTATGAATGCATGCTCGCATTTCCACGCATTGACTGTGTAGGTTTGTCAACGAATTACTGTTGTCTGCAAAAAGAAAAATAAGCTACCGTAGCATTTATAGCCTACTCATATTTTAAGTGTTCTTCTGAGCCTTTCAGTCTTCTGGGGAATTAGCAAAATGGAACCCATAATTTCATGCAAGATCTCGAAACAGCCAGTGGTTCCTAGTTGCACTATCAAAAGGGAAAGCTTTAAAGCACTTAAAATCTGTAAGTTTCTTAAAGTAACGGAATTGTAGGTTTTAGAGCGCCATCTAAATCGCTTATGACCGTCAAAGAAGTATGGTGAAGAATGATGTAATGCATAATCCGTGTTTTGTTTCACTGCTTCACGAAAAGTGCACTCAGGCAAACTACACACTGTTTGATGAGCTGTCATTGTTACTGTATACTACATAGGAAAGTTTGCATAATCAAACCCAGAAAGAAATGGTCTGTCAGATAAAGTAGCCTTAGTTTTGTGTGAATGTACTTCATTTTCTTTTTTATGCAACAAAACAATAAAGCCCCTACATTTGTTTTCTTTCAAAATCTAGGACAAATTGCAGAATGCTTTCAGAACTTGGCTGTGGAGATGAAAACGTTGCAGCTTTTAAAGATAACCTAAGAGCAGTCATAGAGGGCATCCGTCCTCAAAGTGTTCTGTTTTCAAAGCTATTCTATTGTCAGCAATTTTCTGGAGCGGCTCACCCAACATTTTCTTCCTTCAAAGCCAGTGTTGACAGCAGAGTGACTAACTACGTTTGGTCACGTTAGACCACCTCAAGGAGAAAATGTCTGTGTCTTTTTGAGTTTTTCAAAGGGTTAGTTGGTGTAGAACAGGACAGTCAAGGCCACATTATAGCACTGATAAAACATGCGCTCAAGTTGCTTGCAGGCAGTCTTTTATCCAAAGATGAAAGGAAAAATTGGTATGAATGAAGAAATTCTGTTCACGCATGAACCATATAATATTGTCAAAAGAGAAATTGATTTCACAGCTTTAAAAACCTTGCTGTTAGCACAGGAGTTCCACGCAATTTATGATAACTTGGCATTTAGCTGAGTCTAAGCAAATATTCAGAAGTCTTCAGTTCCACAGTTGTCAAATATATTTAGTTCATATAGTTAATTTCCTTAAAATAACAAATGTGAAAGATTAATTTGCTCAAATTATGTTCAGAGATAAATTTCGGGTGGAGCACGTACGAGTGGCTAACCACAGCTGACACTCGTTTAACTCATCAGTCTATTATCCGATTATCCCATCAGAATTTAATGTCTTCCCTTTAAATAGAACTTGCTTCCGTCAATCCGGAATCTCGATTTTTGCATCCCTCCACCGCATCAACACCTACGTAGTCAGCATCACCAGTAGACAATAAAACCCATATTCACTCTACCTTCCTCATGGGGGGCATTCGGGGATCGGGCCGGACTCCGAGCAACATCTAACTCTCCATGCCCTATAGGGTTAAAATCCCTAGGGCTCAGAGTTCGCCAAGCTCCTGACCCTCTCCCCGGACAGCAGGCCAAACACGCTAATTCTCTTTATAGACATATTCATGAGGAACTGCAAACTAGTAAAATGCATATACAAGAAGAATGTAAACTGGATCCAACTGACCAGAAAAACAGTTATTATGAAAATATAGTCAACGTTTATTGAAGCCATAAAATAATATACATTATATTATAATATTACATTTCCACATATGCCTTATGAAATTCCCATGTATGCTATATGATGTAAAAAAAAAAAAGAATCCTATTCAAAATTTGAATGATTTTATTTATTAACATCTAGCCTATACAAATGTGTTTGTTTATGTACAGTATGTGTAATACATTTTGCACATATCATGTACATGATGTTATACAGGTAAATTGAAAAGACAGTCATGTAAAAGGTTTATTACAAAAACGTAAGCATATAGGTTTCTGTATACATATTGTTTTAATTCAGTTGCACATACATCAAATATAAATTGTTGACATATACAGTATGGTTGCTACATGTAAAAAAAAAATCATTATATACTATATATATATATCAGGAAACATGGTGTTAGCTTTCACTGTTATGCTGATGATACAAAGCTCTACTGTATATTTCTTCTCAGCAGGTGAAATTCAACTCAGGTTTTAAAAAATAAAAAATAACGGAATGCATAGCTGATATAAAAAATTGGATGACAAGTAACTTCTTACTGTTAAATTCTGACAAAACAGAGGTGTTAATTATCGGACCTAAAAAACCCACACGTAATAATCTAGAAGACTGTCTAACTGTCACGCTATCAGTTCAACTGATCCCAGCTCAGCCGTCTACCCAAGCTCACAGCCACCAGAGCATAACAAGCTCCACCTGAAACTAATCTAGCTCACTGCATATAAGCAGCAATCACCAGTGAGTAGACGGCTGAGCTCAAGGTAAACCAACTCTTTACTTACCTGCTGCCTTGATTACATTCTAGGCCATAGAATGTTTGAAGTAAGATGTTCTAAGTGAAAATACTACTCTATCGTCTCGCTACTACTGTGGTTGAGCTTTGAAACCAAGATACTGAAGTCTTACCCTGCTACTTACCTGTGAAGTCTTCTCTCTACAAGGAAAGCTGGATAATCAGCTGGAGGGTCCATTCTCTGGAAGCTTTCCCCGCTACTCACCTAAAGTGTCATCAGCACGGAACGATAGCGATCAGCGATCTCCGCTAAACAGTGAGAGCTCTCTTCACCATTTGCCTGTTCAACACTTACCGTCTGTTACTCGCCTGTCTTCACAGGGCACCGCCAAGACACCTGCAAGGGAAGCAAGAGCATCATTCTAGGAATTGAAATCACAAGTCTAAGACTAAGGAGAGCTTAACCACCATACTCACCCGAACACCCTTGAGAGTGATCTGGAGATGGCTCTCTCCCTCACCGTTACGAAGAACTTTACATGACAATTCTGTCTATCAATAAACTTTATCAAATTTACTCCCCGTTGTCCGGACTATCCTTGCCTGAGCGTTACACTAACACTTGATATTTGCTCTGTCAGTTCTTCATCAGTTAGGAACCTAGGTGTGCTGTTTGATAGCAATCTTTCATTTGAAAGCCATGTTTCTAGCATCTGTA
>JAUCMU010000001.1:13923608-13938992 GCA_032275025.1 Enteromius treurensis
CACGATTGGCTGATTTAACACACGTTTCAGAGCGGTCACGCTGGAGGGCGTTCCCAAAGCGTCGTACTCGACGCAGCTCGAGTACCTGAAAGGGAACTACAAGCTACAGGCAGGGCAGGAGGCAGCATAAACCCTCATTCCCACATCACAACATATAGTATGTAAAGTGAAACATACCTGCACATAATCATGGCGCAGACCCTTTACCCTGACACTGTTCCTCTCAAATGGCACCCTATACAGCTGCTTCATTCTGAAGTTATGTTTCTGTGGGATGCGACTTAGTGTAGAATAGAGCCCTGCATTTAGGCCCTTTGGGCATTTTGACGTCATATTTCAGATGCGGGCCAGGCTTCGGGCCTGTTTTAGGCTTCTCCTTATTTTTATAATTTAGACATCCATCAATTAGTGATTAAAAGATTGCCATGTGGCGCTGGTGAATACAACACGAG
This sequence comes from Enteromius treurensis, assembly GCA_032275025.1. NCBI lineage: Eukaryota > Metazoa > Chordata > Actinopteri > Cypriniformes > Cyprinidae > Enteromius > Enteromius treurensis. The sequence goes on from JAUCMU010000001.1 coordinate 13,924,061, forward strand.
ACCGCGACTCCGCTGCGTTCATTGTCCTGCCGCAGAGACAGCGAGAGGTGCCGTCAGCGCAGCTGAAGAGTTCTGCGTTCAGATGCACGCAATAATCCTGCCCCAATGCCCCAGCAAATATAATAATCATGAATGTGTCAGGGGAAAAACAATAAAATACTTTTTTTTTTTTGTGAAGCGCTCCGGTATAAGACGAGAAGGCAGAACGCGCTTGTTTTCTTTATTTTATAAAATCAGGTTTACTGTCAGTGCACACAAATACAGTTTTTGCCTATTGCTTACACACGTTTTGCACAATTTGGCCCATTATGTCAAAACTCTGCACACAAACCAATCAGACATAGCACTTGGAGATTAACGACTCACATCTATGCCAAAATTAAACACTGGAATCAAAACTTAACACTCCTTTATAAAATCTAATTCTTGCAACAAAACCATACACACAAGCACCATTTGAATGACTCGTTCATAACACACTGATGGGCTTTATATAAAACCCTGCATGCTTTGTGTTTCTAGTGTTATTGTCATTTGCTCTGACTCAGTCTTCTGTAAAACTCAAAAGTAAAATTTCTGCAGTAATCAAAAAAGGGTTCTTAGAAAAAAAAAACAATAATTCTTACAGAAATAAAGAAAAATGTTATCACAAATCATCAAATTTAGCAACAAAAAAAATGGATAAATTGTTATTGGGGGGAAAAAACAAATACTTGTTTTGTGTGTGTGTGTGTGCGTGTGTGCGTGTGTGCGTGTGGTGGGTGGCTGAAAGGGGTTTATGGATCCCACCTTCTTTTTGGGTCTGTATTCTGCACTTTTGTCACACCTGTACACCATACTGTAACATCACAATGGTATTGTTTTACATTTATTTCACAGCACTACCCATGTTTGTATAGTACAGTTAGTACAGTAATACTGTAATATCATGTCAGCGTCACAACTTTGCAGATAGTTTATGTTCACATACAGCTACATGACACACTGCATGAACAATCATGTTTGAAAAAGCATAATAGGGGCACTATTACAGGCATATTTACACAGTTTTTCATTTAAAGAAAAACATTAAAAAAATAAACAATTGGTCATCTGCATGGATACAGCCCAATACCCATCTGTCACTAATTGTAACATTAGGTGCAGCAAACTGAATTTAAATAAATAAATAAATATTTGTAACATTATTTCTTGATATTTTCTAAGGGAAATTTTTTTAATTTAAAACAATTAATTAGTTAGTCAATTAATTAGTGTTTTAAATCGATTCATTTAAATTGGCATTAAATTACTAGCTGTAATATAATTTTTGCATTAAAGATTTCACAAGACAGAGTTGTGAAACCCACAGGAACAATGTCTTCAGAGTTTATAGCGCTTTTTTAAATAGTACTGAATAGTTCAATATATCAGCTTGGCTAAAAGAATCATCTGATATTGGGCTATTTTTTTAATCAACATCAGCTGATAACATGTGCTCTTGACAATTAACACATTTTTTCTTGCTTTTTTTTGTCTGAAAATCTACTGAAATCCACTGAAACGTACAACTAAGACTTCCAGTTTTATTTTTTTTTTACAATATTTTGAGTGATTTTGAAGTTAATTCTCTCATCTCGTTCTCTTTCTTCAGGTGTATAACATGTTTCAACACCAGAGTTTGGGTGTAAGAATCCACATCCGGGTCACCAAGTTGGTTCTCCTGCATACCCGTCCAGTAAGTGTACAAACACTAGATCAACATCAAGATCTACGAACATCATGACTCAACCTGCCATTTATCTGCTCCCTCACTGTTTTATTCCTGTCCTCAGGACCTGTGATGTTATCCTCGCACAGTGTGTGTGTGTGTTTAACTATCGGTTTCCCCCTTCATTTTATTGCTGGATTTCATTCTCTCCAAAGGCTCCAAAGAGTCTACCAGAAGGTTTTTTAAATGCTCACCTCAAAAGTTTGAAGTGATGTATGTCAGGACATCACTGAATAGCCATTAGTGTTAATATGTAGAGATGCTTCAGGCCAAAGCCTTTGGACTCACAGTCTCTGATAGGAAGATAAAATCAGAAAAATTATGGATTTAGATTCTTGAAACAAACTGAATTATAGCAGCAATTCTCAAAACCATGTTGCTTGAGTCACACGATCTTTCAGATATGCTGCTTAAGAAACATTTACTCTCAACAGACGTTTGTCCAATAAAACTCTCTTTAATGACTAGCAAGTAGCAAAGCAATAAATCATAAGTCGTGTAAAAACTATCATCTTAAGGCTCTTTAAGCCCAAATTTGATTTGTTTCAACAGAAAATACGGCCTTCATCAGTTTTATAGAGTATTTACAGTACAATCCACTGACTGGTAGTGTAAACTGTTTGTCTCTGGGAGTCTGTCATATATAATTTGAGGCTTAAGAAAATGAGACCGTGTGGCACAGAATTGCAGCCTGTTCATTATGTCTTACTGTTTCAAAGAAAAAAAAAAAACCCCACAATTTACCTTCGTGTGAAGGTGAACTGACTGATGTTTAAAGCTCTGTGTTCAAATGACTACATAAGAATATGTTGCTACAGACCTTCTTATTAATACAGTGGGAAGCATCTAGTTTAAAGTTGTGTTGCACCAAAGTCTATAAATCAGATTCTAATTGTCCAGTGTGTTTCTTAGGAAAAGCTGAAGGTGGGCCACCATGGAGAAAAAGCCCTGGAGAGCTTCTGTCACTGGCAGCATGAGGAATACAGGGCACGATACCTGGGAAACAATCACGTTCCTGGGAGCAGAGACGATCCTCCTCCTGTGGATGTGGCTGTGCTGGTGACCAGGTACTTATTATTAATCACGCTTTGATGAGCAAATATAAAACTTAAGTGTGAACTTGAGCAAAGCATCATAAATTCACTACACGAAAACTAGGGCTTTGCGATATGGCATAAATAAATACATGAATGAATGAATGAATAAATGAAAATCTATTTTTCTCTTGTCAGACCTTTGACAGATTCTTGATTCTTAATTTTTTTTGTAATACAAAATAATAACTTCTTGAAAATGTAACTACCACATGATTCAAGTTACTTTTTCGTTATTACCTTCTAGTTAAAGAAAATTTGACACAGGACATAAAGTTCTCACCATGATTTAAAAGTTGAACAAATCACTTAAATATTAAATATCTTTGCAGAAAACATGCATACACATTGCACTTTATTATTAAGGTAATTCAAATGAAACATGACTGAAGGTATAGCATCAGTAGACAATTAATAACTATAAATTAAGTTTATATGTTAAATTATAAGTTCTGTACAAACAATTTATAGTAGCTTACAGCTTATCACCATGATGCAAACTAGTGTTGTCAAAAGACCCGGTACTTCGGTGCCAGTCACGGTACCAGTTTTTTTAAGTACCTCATGATTTCCACGATGCAGAAAACACGAACGCAATCTTGGAATCCAGTTTGAAAATGGAATGTAGCCTTAAGTTTGCTATATGAAGTAGTATTTGTAAATACTAAGTCGCAAAAGTCGATTTAAATATGAATCCTGTATCTTCTGTGCATCTCTGTGGTAACGAATGAATGCCAGACATTCGCAGTGATTTTAGTATCTGCCGTCTCAGTGAGGACATAAATTCATAAACAACATCTCCAGAACTGCTCTGAGAGTCACTTCACGTGCTTTTTACCGTTTCACTTGAGTAAACCAGAATATCATATACACACAGAAATGTGAAAGGTATTCATGGCAACCCGTCAAAATAAAAGTTCGGTTTGTGCCACAAATATATTACTATTATTTAGAATAATGTATGTGATAGGCTTCTACTACCATCTCTAATGTTTAAAACAATTAATGCAAGTTAATTCAAGACATCTTTATCTTTAATAGTAAATCCTCTTAATTTAACAAAAAAATTTAAATGTGTTTAAATTTCATTAATTAAAAGACAAATTAATCACTAGTTAAAATTAGTAAAGAATTTTTGTTTGTGTAAGTTTGACTTTATTAATAAAAATTGTGTGTATTTTTTTATGCTTTTGTGTTTTGCTTTGGTACTTTAATTGGTCAAGTCAAATCAAGTTACTTTTATTTATATAGCGTTTTTAACAGTACAGATTGTAGCAAAGCACTGAATATTATCAAATAGGAGAACAGAGTGATGGTAATGTATAATGACGAGAATTAAACTATTTATTTATCAAATGCAGAGACAGTCTCTGTAGTCAAAACGATGATAATCACTAGAAATCAGGTGTCCCCAACTAAGCAAGCCAGAGGAGACAGACACATCATGTACAAACTACAGTTATACGAACAAGCAACGTAATAAAACATTGCCATAATCTGTTTTAAAGGAAACAACATGCTTTTGGCAACATTAACTGGATATTTCATGTTGAAAGTGACACAAAATGCTCAAGAAGCAATATCACTTAACAGCGTTTTTTCCTGGTTATTCAAAAATATCTTTTTTGAAACATCATTTTTGGGGTCCACTGGAGAAAGACTTTGATGTTTGGAACGAAGATGACATTATGAAATTTTTGGCTGAACTATTTACTGTTTTAAGTTTGAAAAGTCCCTCTGAGAAAATCAGTTTCACAGTGAGCAAAGCGTAATTTTTCCTGTTCATCAGCTGCATTTAAACTTGAAAGCTTCATGGATGTCAATATAATGTTGATTAAGCAGACTGTGTTACACCATTTTGTGGACACTATTTTCGTTTAAAGTCAAGGTCTTAATGCAGCTTCCATCTTGCGAGAGTGGGTGTGTGGCTTCTGTTGCTCCTCTGTGTTGAGGTAGTGAGAAGGGCAGCGTGCCATTTCTGCTTAGTGCTGCTGCATATGCTTCTGCCAGAGACAATCTGCACACATACAAAACAAAATACATCCTGTCATAAACCTCTTCTGCCTCTCTCTTTCTCTGACGGAAAAGACCTGCTGTGTGGCGTTGTGGCATGGTGCTGACTTTAGAAAATGATACGGTGTGACAGAGAACAGAGGAATGCATATATACATGTCTAGTGGCTTTCAAGCTTTTGTTCATGAATACTATACTTTGTAGTACACAATTGCAGGCTGTCAGATAATCACATTTGCATTTATGCGTTTTGCAGATGCTTTAATCTAAAACAACTAAGAGACCAAAGAAATTTGCAAGCGATAGTCATAATATAACATAAATGCAAAGAACAGTGTTTGCTATAAATGAACTAAAATCATCTTGAAGGATTTTATAGACTGTTCAAGCATTTCTTTTGTATCTACTTACATATTTTGACTTGAATATGATTTTGGTGTATGAATTACAATGTTTATTATTGTATACGGTCTGGGAATATTATTAATCACTGATGGTTGTAGCCGATCACAAAATGATACATCCATGTTTTTGTGTTCAGCTTGGAGGTAGCATCAAAATCATATTTTAATTATGAAGACATTTTTAAGTCCCATGTGCAATGAAAGAGTAATCATTGAAATGTTCTCCTACAGTTTTCAGCTGTACCTCATCCTCATTCAGCTGATGCCTCTGCATCTCAGCAAGGACACTGCTTCTGAAAGTCGTACATTTTAGGATGAAGCGACAACTAAGCTTAATCTTTTTTTTCCATGTCCATGTCATTTTTTTTCAACTGTAAAACGAACAATGATTTTCAGGCCCCCTGCATGCAAATAATATAAAAATGTCAGACAAAGGCAGTCTGGATATTTAGAGTTCAGCCTCAGGGTTCATGGTGACAATAAATCATGAGATAAACTTGCTTTCTGATGTGTAGAAGATGAAAGCGCAGAAACTTAGATTAAAATTAGACCAGGATTTGTGATGTAGATGTTGTGTCTGATTGAATATGCCCCCCTTGAATCTCTATGTGTCTGGCACGTGAACTAGGGGGGACGTTTCAATATATAGCTACCAAAGCCTGCAGCAATAACTATATCTAGGTTGAAAGCTTGCACCCTCCTCCACACTCTCACACAGCACACACAAACACACACACAAACACATTTTTAACATCTGAGAAATCCTTCTTACAATCAGACATTCTGCTTTATTGAAGAACTTAAATATCACATTTGCTATCATCCACCAAACAGACACCGCCCGAGGCACTGAGATTGTTATTGGCAGGATGGTGCATCTCTGAATCTGTTTAGTGTGTAAGGTTGTCTTGCTTTCTCAGTGTAATGAGATCTGGGCAGGAATTGGACCCTCAGCTTGATGCGGAGTTATATCCATCACCAAAACTGGGTTACACACTTCTATTTCAGCTGTGCAGCAACCCTTCTGGGGGAAAACCCCATTTAACAAAACCCTGCCAATGATTTTACATGCTTGCAACACATGACTGCTCTCTTGCTCTATCCAGAGCCTTTTACCATGACTTCTTATTTATTTATATTTTTATTAAAGTTTTATCTGCCTAACACAGTTTTTCTTGCCTCATATTAATTTATTAATTAAGAGATTTCCTACGGTTATGTTTTTGGCAGGTCATTTCAGGTTCAGCTGCCGATCCCCAGTGGACCTGTGGAAGATCTCCTGGGTGTAGATTCACCATCTCATTTGAAAAGGGTTCCAGTGCATAATCCAGATGTTTCAGTAGCTACAGGGGTGTACATAAATCATTCGAGGATGGTGTGTGAGTGTGCATATGTTTGTGTGAACATGCTAGCAGCGCTTCTGCTGGAGGATTTAAAACTCAGGTTTGGATACATAAATCCAAAATTAAAAATGCAGTTTTGTATTCACCTGCTTACACACAAAATCTGTACTTGTCACACAATTTCTGAAAGCTGACGCTCAAACACCAGAACCACACGCCAAATTTCTAACAAGAGATGAGGCAGTTTACAGAGTCTTTGTGCATGTTTTAAAGCTTGAAAATGTTGGTTGTGTGCACTTTCAGTGGAAGATGCAAAATGAAGAGATAACGTGAAAAACATCTTCATTTGTGTTCGGAACGAAGATGGGTGGTGGCAAAGGTCATCAGTGAATTGAGACTTGAATCTGGGTCTGTTCCACACACAATGGTTTGGTGTGACTTCACAAAACATAGAACATAGCATGTTAACTGTGTCAAGTCAAGTAATTTTTATTTGTATACTATGCAGAATGTGCTTTATTAAACAGGAAAATAACAGAACCAATGATGCAAACTTCTAAAATCAAGCAAATCCAAAATTCTCTTTGAAAGTGATCAACAGAAACTCAGTCAAAATGACACCCACACGACACAAAGTAATGTCTGGAAAAACATAAAGGTGAGTAAATAACGGCATCATTTTGAATGAACGATTTCTTTAAGATGACTAATTCCTCTGTCTTTCTTTTAAAGGATTATTAATAAAATATAAAATAACTATATACACATCAAAAGCATTTCTCTTTTTTTTTTCCTTGTCCCTGTCTACCAGCATTCTCTCTGAGGCTGTCTGACAGCCTACTGTAAAGAGGACAGCCAAAATGAGCTGAGAGTGCATCCAAATCCCTTCAACCTGGCCAAACTATAACATCTCTTTCCTGGAAGAGTTGTTGAATAATTTCTCCTTCTGAATAATTTCTAAATCTGAGTGACTCCTCTACATTAAAGATTTAATATCAAGCATGCAATTTCACAGTTTTTCTTCTGTGTGACGCTGATTAATATCAATGACAAACCTGTGACTCCACAAAGAGAAATCAATAAACCCAATCTGCATCCAGCACAGCCTGCTGTGTGTACGTGCGTGAGTGTGTGTGTGTGTCCACCACGTGCATTCACTAATCCCATCAATCAAAGGGTTCCATTGATTAGATATGTTCCACACTATACAAATCGCTAGATCCTCAACCAATCGTGAAAATGCGGAAGCAAATGTGCCTGTTATCAATCTATGATTTTACTCAGGCACGAGTGCTCTGTGGAGAATTTACACAGCAGTCTACATACAGCAATATTTTATCAATGAATCTGCCTCTTCAGCATGTTGGGAAGGTTATTTTAACCTTTGATGATGAAACAACTTTCTCAAGGGGAACATTAATGAAAAATTTAAAAGTATTTCGCTTTCTTTCTTTTTTCTTTTCTTTTTTCCTTTGCCTAAGTAGTGCCTTTTCCTTAATCAACGCACACTGCTGTCAATCAAATATATTCCTGACATAGCTCTTCCCCCTTACCCTAAATGTACCCTAAAGATCAATACATTAGGAATTAAGCCTGAACAAGGTAAACAGGTGGAATTAAACCTGATCTTTTTAGACACTGTATAAACAGACAAACATTTGGCTGATTTCATTTCTTTCAATGTAGACCGAAAAATTTTGAAAACACTGAAAGAAAGTTGAAGCATAAAAACTATTAAACTTTCTGTTTATTAGTTTACTGAGGTAATATAGCACTAGCTGAATAGATAAATAAATACCATCACACAATAGAAATTATTATAGATATACTAGTATATAATTAGTGAACTAGCATTATAACAATGTGTTCACTTGTAGTTCACAGTATACTTACAATACATTAAAAAACAACTTGTGTACTCTATTATGCTTCTATGATGCTAAAAGTACTATCCTAAGTAGTGCCTTTTCCTTAATCAACAAACTGCTGTCAAGCAAATATATTCCTGACATAGTTCTTCCCCCTTACCCTACTGTAAATGTACCCTAAAAATCAATAGCCTGTACAATAAGAGAGAAATTATTGGTTGGTCACAACATTTATTCTTTAACCCAAACCCTAAAACCTTAGGAATAAGGTTCTTGACACAAGATCATGTTCTACATGATGAACCTGCAGCATCGCTGTGTCAAAATATGCGTACTACCATACAGGCGAAAAACAGAATGTAAAGAGATATGTGTGTCACAAATTCATAAACCAGCAACTGAAACGTCACCAGCTATTTCTGGTAAGACTCTGAAATGGTTCTGTTTGGGCTATTGATTATGAAGGCAACTCTGCCATCATGTGGTGACAAAATAGAAAATATGAAGTTGAGTGCAAAAGGGCAGGGGAAAAAAAAGATTACCACACATATTTAAAATTGATTTAGAGTGCTTTTCACTTTTTTTCTTGTATTACTAGACGTTCTTTTAATTTTAAAGACGTTCTTAAAATTTTTAATATTTATGCAATTTGATACTTTGTGCATCACTTTGTGTTTTGTACACAATTGACTTATAACTGGCTTATAAATGAATAGTACTGCGTAAGACAGTGTACTGTCTATTGTGATTTTTTAGTAGCCACGTGAGTCTGCAGCTCTGAAAACAACCCACTGACAAGAGTGAGCTTCTAATAATAGCATAGCCTTTATTATATTTAGTTGCATAGGGGTTCTATAAAGTTTGTGTTTTTAAAGTTACAGATACTTTTCTAACATTGCCCACACCATGGCCTCGTATTTTTGGGGGTCTCATGTGACAGACAGGTCCACCCTCTTGAGGGGCTTCACTGACTCACGTTGTTGCCATACAGTATGTCCACGTACTTGCATGGTCTGGAGACGTAACATGTATAAACTGCCCACTGACCGGATCTGCTATTTAACAGGTGTAGCAGCAAGTGCAGCAGTATCGTTTTTAGACAGATCAAGCCCGGGACTATGCGCTCAGTCTGGGGTTTAATTGCCCTGGTGGCCTTGGCAACTTTTTACTTGTATCTACTGTCTGCGTTCCTGCCGCCGGGTCCGCGCGCCGCCCGTCTTCACGACGCTCAGCCCGAACAAACCGACGACGAACCCCAGGAGGAAGAACTCAGGTACTTTGTTTTGTGAGCAGTTATTTCTACTTATGCTGGTGTTTGTAGCTGAATTAATTCTCTATTAACTGTAAAATTATCTGTTAAATTGCTTACTATGGGACAGTTAAGCACAATTAAACACAATTTACCTTGTAAGGTAAACATCTAAACACGCTAATAATCTTACATGTGGACACAACAAATGACAAAATGGGAAATAATTTCAATTAAACATAAACAATATACATAGCCTAATTAAAATGCATTTGATTAAATTTTAAGGTGTAACATGGTAGCTATAGCCTTTATTTATGATTTGTGGGCGATTCATGAATGAATTGCTATATTCTTAATCGTATCTTTTTTTTAAATTAATAGGTTAAACCGATTCACATCTATTACTGATATTATTAAAATACAAAATTCAGTGAAAGCATCCTACTCAAAATATGAACGATCGATACGATTTACGAGTGAATCGTTTAGACCGGTTTTTTGAATCACAAGACCTGTCTGAACGATTCGCTTATGCCTTTTTTCGGTTAGCCTATATAGGCCAATTTGTATTTGTTTATATTTTATAATAATCATTTGATTTATTTAGTGCAAAAAATAGCATTAAAATGACATTACAAATATCTTAATAAGAATAGACTAGATTAGAGGTCTAATCTGATTTCGGTTACTTTTATGACAAAGTATTAACAATTTTATTAAAAATGTAGGTCTATCTGTATTATTTATGTTAACCTTGTAAACGTATCAATTTAATTGATTCAGTAATTACATTTTTCTGTAATGTATTCAATTTATTAAAAAAACTGAATACAAATACTAACTTTACATAGAATATTTGGTGTGTTTATTAGCCTACTTGTTTGTCCTTGGGGATTCTTGCCCAAGGTATAGGGGAATTTTACCTTTGTAGTGGACCAAAAGGGCTCTTTCCACAAATTTGTGCTGTAACTGTAATATAAAATGTTTCCAGTTTTTTTCCACCCATAATACATCTCCACTAACAATATAGGCTAGTGGATGATGCATAGTCATCATATACATATTATACTTAATGCATGCTCCAGTGTAGCATTAAGTTCACACTGTTTTTAAGAGAAGCTTCTACAGTGCGGTTTATGACAGTGCTCCCATTCACCTGTGGAACAGCTCTCTCCCTCCTTTTTCTCTATCTTTATTAATTTCACATTCTTCCATATTTGCCTGCATGTCTGTTTGACTCAGTATTGGTTTATTTATTATAATATTTACTCTCATCTCCATTCTGAGAAGTAATGGAAGAATAAGAAATAAAAGAGATGGATTTTTACTGTAGAAAGTGAGAAGTTTTGGTATTCTCTGATGGCAGCAAACATTCAGCTCCTGTTTGCCCTGTGTTCTCTTCTCATCAGTGTCTGCTATTATCTGCTTTGCGTGTGTGTGCAAACAGTCACAGTCTTGTAGGTCTCTAACAGTAGTGTATAAAGTACAGTATGTGTGCATATTTTATACATCTTTGCTTTCTTTTAAAAATATCCATCCATTTCTTTTGTAGAATTAAAAAAAAAAAATGTATTATTTTAATTATTATTTTTTTAAACTCTCAATTTTTTTGCCTGCTCTGAATGCAAATCAACATTAGCAGCCATGTCTCAGGATTGGAGCATGGCAGAGGGCATAAGGTGACAGTTATAAGATCAGACAACTGCCTTCTGGAGTGTCTTGAAACCACTTGAATTTGCTGAGATGTACAATATACTGTAGAGAAGGGAAAGAAAGAGATATCTGGAGGGTTCATATACGACATGTTTCATGGCATGACAAGGGAAAATAAATAACATGAATAAAGAACAGAGGAGAGGTCTCAAAAGCCCTGTTTTCTTACAGTATATCACTTTCTGAAGTCATCCAGATACTTAGAATAACAAAAACAGTGGAAAGGACACTGTAGTTTTGAACTAGGTAACAGATCTGCTGTATGTCTTCCATCATCACATTCCGTCCAAATATCTGACCTTTTCATAGTGTCTTGTGACCTGTATGCCTTTAGTTCATGTCTTGATTAGCTCACTCCTCTGTACCCTGGAGCATATCTGCTGATGAGGCCGAGATGGAGTTTTTCACAAGTTGTTCAGCAGTGATGGCAGAGACAGCTGTGCCCTGTGTACTGCTAGCTGTTTGAATCTTTGGGTGGGAAATCCCTTGGTTATGAGAGAAGGGAAATTTTCTGTTGACATATAGTATGTGCATGTATCATGTTTTACAGTGGTATAGCCATACAGATCAGCTGTTTTAAGGAGAATAGCCTTAAATAGTCTGAACATGACACTCTTTTCATAAAAGTCTTGATCATTGTCTCATTTTATATTGAATCATTTTATTTTATACTAGTATTTTATACTATTTCTATTTAATCCATAGCACCCTATACATACAATTCACAGTTTATTTATTTAAATTTATTATAGTGTTTTTGATTTTTATTCTATTTGATTTTTGTTTTATTTGTGTTGCTGTTGTCTCTGTGTACTGGTAGCAATAAAGCTCGTTGTGATTCTGATTTCTGATTTTGTTTTGTTTATTGTCTGGTCAGTCTCATCCACAAGGCTCTCATATTGTTGTACTTGTGGGAACATACTCAGTGTGTACTCAGCATAGAGCATATCACATGTTTATATTCGTCACATTGGGGTACGTATGTGAAATTAAAACCTCTGCTTTGGCACATGGGTGGGGAAGACTGCCCCATTGCGTGCCCAAATTACCCCCTGGAAGGAGCTTAGATTACTCACAACTGCACAAGATGTGATTCATCTGCTGGTAAAGACCCTTTGAGCACCAGTTAGGTGTTAGGTGTGTTTGAAGACGTTTTAAACAGTCTGGCCATTGAGTGCAGCCAAGCCACACACACAAGTATATTTCCACAGCTGAGAGGCTATTTCCGTCCGGATGGTGTATCATATTTCATTCCTTCACGCACGCTGAGGGCAGATTTCAGTCTTTCTGTCTCATCTTGCTGACTGACTTGTGTCTTGATCAGGGGCCTTCAACTATTTTCATGAATCCTTTCAATTGATTAAGAGTCTGTTGTGCAAAAAAAATGCTAACCTGAAAATGTAATAATAAGTCAAACATGGTATAACAATGCTGTCCCTAAATTTATGCTAATCATCAATTATTAATATAATTAAAGGGTCATGCAACTTAAAATTTTTTATATGTAAGGAACAATGACACATGAAAAATGAATAATTTAGGGGCCATTCACACACAACATGTTTTTTCATTCCAATGCGCTACTTTTTCTTTGGTTTTCTATGTAACTTGACGGATGTGCATTACCGTTAGGCTCAAATCTTGCGTCTTTTGCAGCGCCACAATACATAAAACGTGCAAGTACAGCGCCATTATTTTACTGATTACACAATGTCTATTTTCTCCAGGTTGAAGTTCCCGTCTGATCTGGATGAGTTGAGGGAACTAGCCGAGCTGCTGCAGTTCTATAAGACAGAACACACTGGATACGTGTTCATCCTCTTTTGCAGTGCCTACCTCTACAAGCAGTCCTTTGCCATTCCAGGCTCGTCCTTTTTGGTTGGTAAAAGAGCTCTACTTTGTGACAAGTCATGCCTGAAACCACCTCATTAGACTGAAATAAATTCTTTATCAAAACACTTTCTTGAAATGCCATTTACATCATTCTTCCAGTGCTGGACATAAGCCTATAGAAGTGTGCTTACATGTATTGAATGTGCACTTGTAATGTTTTAAATCTTAAAAGATAGACTGTACATGCAACTAATGAAAGGTCACAAAGTGTAAAGAGAGGACTGTACACTTTCATGACAGTTTCTTAACCAAAAGTGCACATTGTAATAATGTTAATTTAAGTTTTAATTTAAAGTACATTTTAATTCATTATGTTTTAATAATTGTGTGTAATAACAAATGTCAACATGAAATTAAAGTATATTTTAGTCAGCACTTGAACCATATTAAAAAGTCAACTACTTGAGTTCTACTTGAGAGGATCAAGAGTCAAAACACTTCATTGCATTTTAATATAAATTTAAAACACATTTTCATTAACATGAAATTAAGTGTCTGAACAAACATTATTTATAAGTACAAAGGAAATATTTTTGGATTAAATCAGGCCGAAAAAACTCTTTAGAATAACAACTGGATATGGAAATGAAAATGTCCTTTTTCGCAAGGGATTTAAAAAATACCCAAACAGTACAGTTACTTATATATAATATATGACTGGATGTATCTGATGACCTAATAAAAAAGCCTTTACTGTTTACTATTTTATTCTTGTCATGTCTAGAACATGCTGGCTGGGGCATTATTTGGGCCGTGGCATGGGCTCCTCATCGCCTGCACTTTGACTACCGTGGGTTCCACCAACTGCTACTTTCTGTCCCGTACATTTGGCAAACGTCACATTATCAGGCTCTTCCCTGAGAAGGTGGCGATGCTGCAGAGAATGGTGGGTCACCTCTGGGTGTTTAGCACACGATAAAGGGATTACTCAGTAATAAATGTTCTAAAAATAGTCAGGGAATATATGTGTGACTTTGTATTTTGTCTGTTTATACTGTGCATCTAAAGTCTAAAGAATAGCAGAGTCCATACCACAGCTATGACAATAACAGTATAGAACTACTTAGTTATTTTTTCCTGCTGATGATCAATCCTGATGAATTAATACTACTTAGCACTTAACTGTATAATAACACTGTAACAAGGACAAGTTAAAATAAAGTGTAAAACAAGTCAGCTTTGGGTGGAATAGCTAGAGTAAACAGTACATTAGGAATTAAACCTGAACAAGGTAAACAGGTGGAATTAAACCTGATCTTTTTAGACACTGTATAAACAGACAAACATTTGGTTGATTTCATTTCTTTCAATGTAGACCGAAAAAGGTTGAAAACACTGAAAGAAAGTTGCAGCATAAAAACTATTAAACTTTCTGTTTATTAGTTTACTGAGGTAATATACTTTCATAAACTAGCCGAATAGATAAATAGACACCATATCACAATAGAAATTATAATAGATATACTAGTATATAATTAGTAAACAATGTACAGTACACAATGATCCCAATGTACAGTGGGTACGTAAAGTATTCAGACCCCCTTAAATGTTTCACTCTTTGTTATATTGCAGCCATTTGCTAAAATCATTTAAGTTCATTTT
>JAUCMU010000001.1:13953529-13969293 GCA_032275025.1 Enteromius treurensis
AAAAGAAATCATCCAAACCCCCCCCCCCCCCCCCCCACACACACATACATATTAAGAAAAAAAAAAAAAGGCAAGAGTAAATCCACTTTTTACAACTGCAACCTAAACTGTGCTGACGGCTTGATAGATCCATTGCGACTAGTACTGCCATATAAATACAAACAGATCTGTTAACCTATTATCTGCATTATCCCGCGGGGAGAAAATCCCCATGCTCAATGATGTGGAACCACTTTAGAAATCTAAATTAGTTAACGAGAACTTTTGATGATACAGGACGGAAGATCAGTGGTTTAAAGAGATGTTTGAAAGTGTGTTAGCCATATGAGAGAAGTTTAGAATTAAACACCAGCTGGCTGGGCGACTGGTCGAATACACACACACATACATA
Source organism: Enteromius treurensis (assembly GCA_032275025.1). Classification (NCBI taxonomy): domain Eukaryota; kingdom Metazoa; phylum Chordata; class Actinopteri; order Cypriniformes; family Cyprinidae; genus Enteromius; species Enteromius treurensis. Next base: position 13,953,921 of record JAUCMU010000001.1, read on the forward strand.
TTCACAGAGGACTTTTATCAGCTGCTGGGAACACAGTTACTATTGTTTGAGGCCAAGTGTTCAGTCAGGCATGAGTCCTGGAGCAAATATTCTCAGCATCTCTCAGCTGATCTCCATTCATTCACAATTGTAATGCTACAAATGCAACATCAACTATGCAGTCCACAATGCTGGATGGGGTGGGACTGGTTCTTCGGGGCCCATATTCCCAAAACATCCTAAGGCTAGAAGTAGCTCATAATTCACCAATTTAGGAGAAAATCTTAAAAATAAATAAATTTAGGACTCCTCTAAGAGTATTTCACAAAGCGTTTTAGAGCTAAAACTAGCTCCTAAATCTGTTAAACATTAAAAGTAGTAAAGAGGACTCCTGAGTCACTGAGACCAGGCCACAAACTATTCCTTTGATTATATCCTTCTTTTCATCCACCAGTTGGGCAAGAAGTAACAAAACTAGCTTTGCACGTTTACTAATCAGCCCATGATTATTCTACTCTGTTAATTTGCATATTTGTTTATAAAAAGGAAAGGAAAGGAAAGGAAAGGACGTGACATGTGGCTACTTATGGTTTCCCATACTAGGAATTTGTGCTCTCTGTTTAACCCATCCAAGTACTGTATGTATTTAGAACATATTAACATTTATTTACATGATACTCTTTAGGATATCACCTTTGGACATACAAAAAATGATATCGACATAGCTAATAGAATTTACTCTGTATCTTTAGTCTTGGCATATAAAAGTAAAGCCTGCATCTCTGGCTACAATTATTCAGAAGCACAGAACAAGTATATAACCGTTCACAGGAAACGTTCCTTGAATTGCAGAAAAGAATGCACGTATTTCAACATTGTTTTTAAATACTAAACTATGCTTAATTTAACTGCCATCTAAATGCTTAATGCAATGCGTCAACAGACCACTTTACAAAACGCAATGCCAACAAGTAACATATGAGCAGGGGTGTATGATACACTACAAGCTATTACCAGCTGCATGTCTGCAGTCTGAATTACCATTACTGCAACAAGAGCCATAACCTACAGCTCCAGTAAAAGTCTGGATATTAGGTGAGATTACACATTCACAGATCTGTGCAAAGCATTTGTGTGTGAGTGTGTGTGTAGTCGTTTATACTTAAATCAGGTCACAGGAATAAACAAGACTCGCTATCAATCACCGGTGACATAACATGCACTTGTGGGTCAAATGACATCATGTCCACAAGAAGATCACTAGGCAACATCACCTCCATTAATGGGTCAGAGAAGTGTCAGTTACTTTTCTGACATCATATCATAGCTCCCACTGTAAAGAGTGAAAAGATAACCCTTCTAAAACTAACCCTTAAAATTATTTTTGCTGATGTAACAAAACATATTTCGGCAGATTCAGCTTTATTAAATATTTTTGACTTGAATTTACATTTAGGCTACATTTACACTATCGCATTTTAAGATGAAAATGATCCTCATGTACACTGGCATTCCCCCTGTTTTAGAAACGATCTCTGTTTAAACAATGCAACCGAAACACCTGTGCAGGTACAGTACAACCATAGCTATGTACAGAATATCTAGATGCAATATACTGTAATTTAAATGGTGTGTGTCTGCATCCTTGTATGGGTCGAATAAGGAATCTACATAAACATATCTATGGGTACAATAATGCTCATGATATCGTTTACATGTTTTGTTATTGTTTGCATGGTCGTCAAGGATATTCAGAGCGAATGTGAGCAGCCATGGCATCGTTCTCAAAAATCTCCATTTTAGTGTGTTTACAGTACATTGAAATGCAACCCTAGAGTTTTCAAATTTAAAACAGGGTCTGCAGCTTTTTCGAAAGTTTAATTCTGTTTTTGAGGGTGATTAACAATAGGCTTAACCATAGCAAAAGTGACGCATTTTAAAACGAAAACACACTAGTGTAAATGTAGCCTTACACTACCATTCAAACGTTTGAGGTCAGTACAACTTTACTTGTGAAAGAAATTACTTTTATTTAGCAAGGATAAATTAAACTGATCCAAAAAGATACAAAAGGCATTCATAATGTCATACTGTAAAATAATGTTAAGAAATGTTTCTTGAGCAACAAATGGGAATATTGATTTCTAAAATACTTGGCACTGAGGACCGGAGGCTGCTGAAAATTCTGTTTTTTTTTTAAAGATTTATATTTAGTGAAAAGAAGGCACTTTAAAAGGCACTTTGTGTGACAGTTGAATTCAGTGAGCGAGCGCATGCAGTGAACAAAAAACTCATCTGAACACCTCAGATTGGCCATTGCACTCACTTTCTCTTTTGTGATTGGTTATGATGCACAACACTGTAAAAACGCATAAAAAAAAAAAATCATGATCTAAATCAGATCTAAATGTAATGCTGCGATCAACGTTTTTCATTTCATTTGCATTATATTTGTGTCTGTGAGTTGCAATAATTGTTACGAGCGGAAACTGAGGATATGTGAATATTACATCACTGATCTGGGACAATGACCAGGGACCAGACATTATTTAAAATAATTCAAATAATAACATAAATAAACAACTGAATAAAATATGTAACACTGTGCAAGTAGTAACATTTAAAAACTGACACAGTGAATGAATGATTTAATTGTTGGTTGTGTAAACAAACATTTTACAAGTTTAGAATGACATTAATAATACTTAACCCATCCAACAGGTATGTTGTATTATTTATAATTACATAAGATTTACTGCTAAACCTGTAATCTGGTTTTGACTACTAAACATTTAAGATATTAAAGTAAAGTAATTTACCTCACTGTGTCCACACGTTTGCTGGGACGGATACAAACACTAACTGAGCTAAATGAAAACGTTAGCGCTGCTAGAGATCACCTTTGCACTACACCCTGCTTTTCCAGTTCTGCAGACATGCTGAGACTGCTGTCAAATTCCACTATTTTAAATACACACCAATGACACACCTCCGTACAGAGAAAGGAAGATGATATGCTATGCAACAATGTGACTATCCTGACGGGGTGCAAAAGACACCAACGCGCCATGACTGTTGCTCCACCAGCCACGTCGGTTTGGTGTCACCAATCAACGTTAGTCATGTAATGGTGGTTTCAGGACCAGGCAGGTGCCAGGACGGCTCTCCACCCATGTGTTTAGAGATGACAGGAAAACTTGATCTACTGTAATGAGTCATACAGTAAGCCTAGCCAGTTGTACAACCATTGTCAAAGCACATCAGGGCCGTGACCAGAGAGATACACGCAACTATATTGAAACTGTAATGAGTCTGAACATATTGAACATTCATGTGAGCTTCCACATGACACATTGCTTATGACGTGAGAACTTCAAAACCAATCCAAAGCCTTTAAGACAAAAGCAACAAGGAACACCCAGAATCTGCTTTAGTTTTGTTGATCTAAGCCTCGGGCTCTAAATAAAAAGCAGGTTGATGGACTAACAGTCTTTTATCTCAAATCAGGAATAGCCAGCACAAAGTAACCAAAACAAAACAAAAAAAAGTCTAAAACCTGCTGAACTCAGATACTCCGGCAGCCAGGGACCCTGAAGTGGCAATGGCTTCCACCCGCCTAGAGACACTTCTAAGCTGAATTAACCCGATTTCCCACTTCGTCTCTTAATCACTTAAGCACATAAGCGTCCTGAAAGTGTGCAAAGAGTCAGAGCCAAGAAACGGAGTAAGTGCATTTTCCACCGGGACAAAAGATATTGTATTGTGAGCTTTAGCAAAGGTATATCAGCTGATTGGGGAGTGCCAAAAAAAAATTATAAAAATGTCTCAATCTTGGACACCTACTGTATAACAACCGCTTGGAGATTTTCTACTGAAAGGTCTCTACAGCCAAGCACTAGGTGTAGTCACCCTCAGTGTTTTGTTTTGAAGAAAAATAATTCAGTCTCCTCAGCAACTAATGCCTGCCTTACTTAATCAGATCTGCAATATCTAGTCATCTATATTAGCAGTAGGTCATCGGGAGGTCTCCGGCTGCTCGGAATGGTTTATTTCTTTCCCATTGCCAATCAAAGTCAGAGCTACTGGCAATGGGATCAAAGCTAAGACACTACTGACCCCTTAATACACTGAGTGATCCATGTGAACCTTCACCTTGGCTCATTAGATGCATCTATACTAGTCGAGTCTGAACTTAAATGTCCCTTTGAACCAGTGATGCCACAATTCTTAATATAATATTGCTTAATATAAACTGCTTACAGCTATAGTTTAGTATGTGTGAATTGCAACTTTTTGTTTTTGTGTTTTAATTATTATTTTCAGGCTTCTTTCACTCCAAATTGCCTGTGTCTGTGTGCCCATGAGTTTACATGCTGATATGAGAAAACTCTCCCCACAGGCATTTAAAAAACCCCATCTTCTGCTTGAATGACGTGCAATGAGAAGCATTTCTGTTGTCCAACAAAAGAGAACATTTTAACATGGTTTTACTCACTTTTACACCATTAGTCGAAATTAAATAATTCCACATCAGAGCATGAAAGGAAGTTATGTATTGAACCATGGGCTAATTGTATTGTTGCAGCCCTATTTTGAACTCCATTTGATAGACTCCAGAAGATTTGCTTAAGACACTAAAGAATTATGTGATAATGTTACGTAATTAAAACTGAAAACCTACTGAGCTGGATATACAGCAGAAACATCTTAAAGCCTGCATGAACTGTCATTCTAATATGTTTCATAAAACTGAACTGAAATTCAGGTTTGAAATGAACACGCACCAAATTGATGATTGGTGAAAATTAACCGTGGAGGAAAATGCATATCAACATAATTGGCCTTCAACCAGAAGCTTTCAACATTAGCCATTAAATGTCTTGACTAAACAAAATTTGATTTCATTTGACTCAATACAATAAAAAAAGATTATTAAAGTGTATTACAACAATGCACCGCTTGTTCAGCATCAAAGTATCTACAAGGTAAATTAAGGTTTCACCGATGTCTCCATGTGTCCTGCAAATTGTTTTTTTGGAATTGCTCTTAAGGCAGCATTTACTGTCAACATGCTTTTAATTCTGAAGCCCCTGGTGTTGTTACATTATTAGAAATAGAATCAGTGCCTCTCTTCACATTCCAGAGGTACACCTGGACATCTCTTGCCACATTAACATTCAACGTGCACTGTTTTACCACAGCAGCATCCCACTGCCCCCAGTGGCTAATCCATTAGCATTCTGCATAGCTCAGTCAATTATTCATGAGTTGTGCTTTGTGTATTAGCATTCTGATGCCCTCTACAGCACAAATTAGTGTTTAAGAGTAAACAGCATTAATTAGCATACTTGACAAAGTGACTACATGCAACGCATTAGGTATTTATAAAATACACCACAGCAGGGTTTTGCAATTTCAGTTCTACTTAGAAATTCTTAGATTATAACATTGCAGTCTAAACAATGAACAAAGATGTTTGATTGGGGGGGGTGGGGCACTAACTTCCTTGAAAATATCTTCTTGTGTGTTCCACAGAAAAGAGTTATTGATTTTTAGATTTATATGAGAGTGACTGAATAATGCAATTCCCCCCCCCCCAACAAAACACCAACACATTTCAAAGGACTGATGTTGGATTTACAATGTTGTGGAACCCAACGGTCATTATCACACTGCCTCAACAAACACTAACAGGTTTATCACACTAATTCAACAACTGTTAGAATCTGGTGTTTGTTAGTGAATCACAGAGACAGTGCATCAATTTTCAGCAAAATCACAAAGCAGTGGATCTAGCCTAATGAACCTTTTCGCTTGGATAAGATAAGTGTATTTACAATGAAAAACAACACAGCATTTTCACAGTAAAAAAAAAAAACAACCCATCGCATTCCTCATGACCCTACAGAGGATAAATTACTTAAATAATGGATGCATGGATGGTTTCTGGAGCTCAAACAGTAAAGCATGGGTAAGGTAATGCATGAACAGATAATGTATACCTTTGTTATAAAATGTCTGCAGAATCACAGTCCTGCATTTCTCTGACCTGCATGTGCGAGTACAGATCGATGTCAGTCTTAGCTTGTGTAAACCCTGTATAATGCAAATAATGCATGGCTTTTTCTACATGACATTCTGCCGTTTTTAGGGGAAAAATCAATAAGACTTGACAAATATCAGTAAGGGCATGTAACAGAAGAATAATAAAACATTAATGCATCAGGAAACCCCGTGAGACTTGCACAGAGATACAGAGAAAGCAACTGTGAGAGAAAGGAGTAAGAGCAGAGGCTCCAATCGCTGCCCGCTGCTGGAAAAAAGAGAGACCTTTAAATCAGTACTCTGCCAATAAAAATGTAAGGACTGATATGTGTACTGTAGATAAAGACTAAATAAATAAATAAAGATAACACAATGCTTCTAAAGCATTTCCTACTGGCCAGAGACCTCTTTGCAGGTTCTTTAAATGTCATACTGCATGAGCAATTGTATCTCACTTGGAATGCACTCAAGATGTATATGATGAAAATGAGATTTAAGGACCCACATCCATATTTCAACGCGCAAGAGGTATACTTGCTGCATTAATATACCAAACATGGCTGATTTGCATATGTATGAGTTTCCCCTACCTTGTCTCATTAAAAACAAGACCGCGAAGAGAGAAACTAGAAACCACACAAGACTCACGGTATGTCAAAGGTGATCTATTTTCTGAACTACTGGTCACAAGTTTGGACTCATAAGGACTTTTTAATGTTTCTTAAAGACATCTCTTATGTTTGCCTCTTGTTGGTGGTACTATTGTCTAATATTCTAATAAAATGATCTGTTTTAAAGTAGATTCCCGCAATGGAAAGTGGTTATAATATTAATATTATAATACTAAAATGACTTCTGAAGCATCATTTGACACCAAAGACGAGAGTAATGATGCTTAAAATTCAGCTTTGCATCCCAGGATTCCATTAAATATAAAAAATAAAAAATATCTGAATTCCAAACGTATAATTAGTAGTGAATGATACCTTTGCCCAACTTGGCGGAGATGTTCCAATGTTCATGAAGACTGACTGGACAAAATAGTTTTAAAAAAGTGTGAAGTTTCTAGATCTTCATTGCTACAGATATCACTGATTAGGTCCAAACAGCTGCTCAGTCGTTACAGATCAATCAGACACCAAGAATTCTCCACAGACGTGAAAAAAAAATAAAATAAATTAAAAAAAAAGGTTCCGCTAATTTTGACATCAACACTCGTTCCAGACTCTTGTTTTGTTAAACCCCATGTACTGAAGTAATTCATGCATGGTGTATTCCCTCACCAGGACATAACGTGGCTGGAGTCTGAGCCAAGTAGCGCTCTACCAGACACGTCATCCTTTAATCTGAGGGGATTGGGATTATTAGACACAGGCAAGGCCTTTATTAAGAGTGGTTACACCCCCTGCCCCCAAACATGCACACATACACATACTCAGTTCACTCCAAACCTCCTGAAGGGGTTAAAAAGAGACAATCCAGCACGTACACTATCCATAGGCATTGTCAAATATATAATACATATGCATGCTTTATGCAGAAAAATTTCTGATGTGTGCGTCAGCATTTGCTGTAATGGAAGCAGTTACCAACTAATTAACAATCCGCTGCCTTGTGCTTTAATAATATTAACATGGCATACAGATCTAACCTGGCCATTAGATCACTGACTATCACGTGATTCACAAGAGGCTGAAGAAGCATTATCTTCATCACAACCTGATCCTCATCCTCTCACCCAGTGTGTGAGTGTGTATACAGTACATATCCTGTAGCTCAGCATCTAAAGAGCTGACCTAGAGTGTATATGTGTACCATACCCTATTGGTATTGGTGTGTAACCACACTGGTTTCTGCAAACAATATTACTTTAGGGATATATTTAAAGTTTTATTTTGAGGTCAGATGAACCAATTAGTGATCAGATCTGTGGGTGGGGGGAGACTAACTTTTCTTATTTTTCTTTACACAACAACTGTTTTAACAATTTGGATCCATAAACTTTTTTTCCTACTGTACAATTATGTGCAGCCAGTGAAAACAATACTATACAAAGATGCATTTTATGCTGTATTTCTATCCCATTCAAACAAAAACTACACAAATCACAACACAATTTCTTTTGTCATGCAATTGTAGATTCAAAGTGTCACACTGCAAAAGAACAAAGCAGACACTTTTGCATTCCAGAATAGTATACAAAACACATACATGCAAATAAATTTGGTAGGACAGACTCAATTTACAAAACCACAATGCAGAGATAAGACCGCTGGGAATGTTGAACTCGTTCTTGTTAAGAAAATACTGGAAATTGTTAGAAATACTACAACATACTGGAAATTGTTTTCTGGACTGCTTTTCAGCAGTACACTGGAAACAAAAATCAATGCAAGTCATTATCTTTGTTTTGTGTGTACTTAAGGCTTGTAATACTGACCAGTGGTTTGTATGACAAGTGCAGTGAAATAGATGTGATATGAGATAAGTATGTGTGACTTTTTGGCTTGAATTTAAAAACAAAAACCAAAAAGACTGCCTCTCATACACATCAGTTCGTGTGCAGCTTAAACAGAGATGCTAGTGATCTTTCACAACACAATATTGAGTCACAATGTGACATTTACTATTTGAATTTCTTAAAAAAGTTAACAGTTAAGGCTTGTGTACATGGGGACAAATATCGTGTGTGATTATCGCCAACGTTTAATGTCACATTGACACTCAACAAGAATACAAGGCATCAAAGTAAACTTTCTGAAAAGGGGGATGTGTATTGTTTTTATTTATTCTTTTGCTTATTTAGTTTTAGTAGTTCTTTTGGATATAGAAATAAATTCATACTCAGCTCTTCTATGTGTGTCTTAAGCATGCTACCTAACCTGTTGAACAGCTGACACCCATCTGCAAATAGGGAGTGTTCCTCTAGCTCTGCTTTCACAGCACGTTACTCTTTCTGCTTTCCAACCTTTCTCACAGTACTTATAGACAATTTTCCCAGTAAATTCCATCTCTTGTGAGCTGGTCTCAGTGGGCTATTGTGTTGCTGTAGACTCACACACTCCATCCATAACAAAAGCCCAGCCGACCTGCCTATACCTCCACACTCTCCAGCTATGGGGTTACCATGGCAACTCCTGCACCATCCCCAAGTCATCAGTGTTGCCTCAGTCTGGCTATAGTATGGGGCAAAAGCACTGAATTAGATCAAGTCAGTGCATGTAAGCGTATGCGTGTTTAAAGAGAAAGAGAAACTACAAACACCTGATGGAGTATCACTGCCATGCACAATATCCAGAAACAGGCATGAGAGGTGTTAATGTATGCAGGCCATGAGAAGAATAGAGACAGAGAAAGGATGAATGGAGATGGGTTTTATCCACGTAATCTCTTAATACCGTCTGTACTCCCTCTACTGGTGTAACAGAGTTCAGATCAGATACGGTCCTCTTTGTCCAGGAATATCATAACTGGCAATGCAAAAATACATGTCACCTTGCACTTTCTTATGTGCGTTTAAAATGATATTTCTGTTCATAAAACTAGACATTTTAATCCGCTTAATTTTGACAACTGCTATAATTTTATGTTATATGTTTATAAACATCTCATTGATTTGCATTACAAGCTATCACAATTTCATCTTACTTTCTGCACAACACTGCTTGCTTAGTTTTTCATATTTCTTGCTTAGTTTTTAAACCATAAACATACTATATGAGCAATAAAAGCCTTATGTATCAAATATGACACTCAACAAAAAACACAAAGAAACTTTAAGACTTTCTTTCGTATTTTAACTAAAGGGATTGTTAACATTGGTTGTTAGGTATTGTACCAGAATGGAGCAAATCTGAAGGCAAGCTTGATAAAACTATGCCTAAACAGCTAATTATTGACATCAGAAGAACTCAGTGAGGTGGGGGTGGTTCTTTTCCATCATAATGTCCATATTGCTAAGCATATAAAGGATATTACCTTTAATGCCGAAAATTAAATAGTGCAGTCTTTCAAACTAGTAAAAGAACGGTAAATCGTCTCAAGAATTTATTTGTCAGTCTTCCATCATGTTTTTGAAAAAAGAGCCATGTAACAGGAACGCATATAGACTCAGCATCAAGCAAGCACCGCTGCACTGAGCAAAGTAGAAAACCGGCAATCTTCAAAAACATTCAATCAAATCATTTGAACATTTAACAGCAAGGTTCAAACTAAGCAGTACACAGTGAAATCTGCAGGACAGGAAGTGCCGCAACTGAAAGCCGTCAGAGTAAAAGATCAATCTTAGGATTCAGAGAATACTGAAAAGTGTTCACATCAAAACTACTCAGAAAATTGATATTTTCACCCAGCCCTAATTAACAGAAAAATGACAAGTTATTACATGTAAAAAAAAAAAAAAAGAAAAATACATAAATCTGTAACAATAAGACAAGGAACATGAATCGATTTTAATGTTGATGGTAAAACCACAATTAAATCCCCACATGCAGATGTTGGTTGCAAAAATGTGTAATACATACTACATAAACAGCAGTTCAGCAGTAGTTATATATATATATTGGCATGTTATATGAAATAAGATTCTTATTTCTCACACACTCATCTGCTGTTCAAATCATGATACCTACAGCACATTTAACATGTGTTTTGTGACAGGATTCCTGTGCATCAGATGACACAGGATGACAGAACACAAGTCCTGTTCATAGTGTGGCATCTGATCTGCTCAACTCTGGTTACACACACACACACACAAGCCGGTTGTACTACCGTATCTTTCTATGCAGCTTCAATTAAAGGTAATGTCAAAAAAGCACTTCTGCACAAATGCATACAGAAAACAGCAACCCTCCTGAGAAACACTTTTTTCCCCCCAGGAAATTCAAAAAACTGTAGTTTATCCATTTAATCCAAGTAATCAATTTTTTATATATATTTAATTTGACATTTCAGCAGTCAAAAAGTTTAGAAAGAATTGGTTACAGTTTTTTTTTTTTCAACCTGGTCGAAATGACAATCAAAGTGATTTAATATTTAAAAGAAAACTATCTGATGCACAAATAAATACATCTGTTGAATTAAATAATTTAAATCTTATTTTAAAAGAATTAAACAACCAGAACTTCTAGCTATTACAATAAACAATTGTTTTTCAAACAATCATGAACAGCTTCACAAATGTAATAAAACTACCTTAAAATACATATTCTTTTTCAACCTTTGAATGTCACTATATCTGTGTGAAGTTGTAAATTATAATTTCATAATCATAATTTTCTGTTTCCTTACATTCTTCTGTTCTCCTAAATTGATTCTGTATAATGTCGATGGCATTCACTCTCAAGCCTTTGATTTTGACAAAATTACTATTTGTAAATACATTTTATAAACCTACAAACATCAAAACTTCCTTTTCAAATATAGAGAATTTGTGTTACAAATAACAATATGACCAACAAATAAATTACTTCAAAATCAACAAATGAAATAACATCAAACACAAAGACCGGTTTTGTACATTTCTTTGTAATGCTGGGCACAGTTGTTGTATAAATGTTTCCCAATCATTACAAAGATTATAAAAGTTAATAGAATCATCACAATCATTATAAATAATAACCTGCAGCTGTTATCAGCTATTTCTACTTGATTTAACCTGTACAATTTCATTTTGTTGGTATAAATTACTGTAGTTGAGGTTGATTCTGTAATGATAAATATTATTTTTGGCTTAAAAAATAAAAACACTTATATTACTAAATACAGATGTTACCAATTTTAGTTTAACATTTTTGTTGATTTAGTTTTCTATTTGAATTCGATACCTGATGTATTTTTAAATCATAGTTTTAGAGCGGTTATCCTCTTTAAGTACTTAAAGTAAATTTGTTAGAATATTTGGAAACATATAATTATCAAATACATAAAATTGACAATGTTTCTACTCAAACTAAACTTTTATATAGTATATTAAGTATAATAATTATCATTAAGACATTACCATGTGAAAAGTTGAGTGGCTCCCAAGAGATTAAACGAATATTCAAAATAACTATTTTTTGTTTTGATTTAAACTTTTTATAACAAATTCATTTAAAAATAGTAATTGCAACTAAAAGTGCACCACAATGCATACAAATTACTCAACTGCACAAGAGCAGTGTGTGCTTTGCTACATAGTGGATTTTGATTGTTACTGTATTTGCTCCACATTCAACCTCAGATGGTGAGATCTATTAATACAATCGAATACTTACCTCATGTGTTCTTCATCTTACAAACATGTCAATCTAATATTTATTTCCCACACTGATGGAATGCTTTAATCTAGACCTTGTCAAATTTCATGTAAATGTTCTCAAAATGTTTTTCATTTACATATAATTACTTACAAAAACCTTTTGATCAGCCTGCCTATTTTGGGTTTTGCACATAAGACGACACTAAAAACTAAACCAGTACAATATTAATTGATCTAAGTGGTTCCTTAACATGTTTTTTTTTTTTTAAGATTGTTCAGTTTGCACTTTTTTCTACACCAATCATGATTATGTACACTGAAACAAACTTTAACCACTTTATCAGCTGGTTTTATTTTGTCAAAAAAACACTGAACCGATCCATAGTTTTATGGGTTTCTATTTTCTAGCAACAGGTAGAAATTGCTCTTTAAGGCAACTTCAGGTTACATACTTGCTAAAGCCTTTCTGTGTATGTATATATATATGTATATATATATACATATATATATAAATACACAAACGTGTGTGTGTGTCTGAGTAGAAACACATATAGGCTAAAAACTAGAGAATGGCTACATAGGAGGAATGTAAATCTGGTCACGTGGTTGTGCTCCATGTACTGTAGCTTATCATGTAGTGACCTCTAACTGCTATTCAAGCACTTCTTCATGTGTTTGAACATGTCCAATCTGATTTACATTAGCTGTATAAACGAAAACAATATATAGATAGTATTTACTGTGATTTAAAAAAAAAAAAAAAAAAAGAGTATTGTACTGTATTGTATTTAGAGAAACACGTAGCCTGAGCAGTTCAAGTCAGATTTTTCCATAAACTCATTCTCATGTAGGTAGTACGCAAACAACACAAATACTACATATATTACAAATTATTATACGAATGATTAAAGAATAACTAAAACCAACTTTAAAGATCTATTGCGACTTTCAAAGCTAGTAGATATTCTACTGAACTGGTGAATCCCAACAAGACGAAGTTACAAACATAAACAAGTAAATACAATTTAAATATAAAGACTCTGGGACTTTACGCTAAGTGTATGATACAGGAACATAGGTAATCCACACAACGTAGTGTTACGTTCAGACCTGATTCCTTCGCGTGAATGTGTGTGTGTGTGTGTGTGTGTGTTCTGACACAATGGACAAAAGCACTCGACCTAAACAGGAAGTTTGACTTTGTGGCATTCTAACAACCTTTGTCAAGTCCTGTAGTAGTAAAAGAGCACATAGCTTTGCATATAGATGTTATGTCTACGGTATTATAATGCTAATTGCGGAAAAGCCGATTATTACTTTTTACCTAAATTGAAGAAAAAAAAAAAAATTTCATATTGTTTGATCGACGAAGAAAAACAACATTTCCCGTTACATAATAACAACTTTGGATATAAACAAGTGCGAGGCCCACACGATCATTCAAACAAATCTAAAAGCACAGTGGGACAAGACAAGTAAGCAATTACTCAGTCAAATATGACAGCAGAAAAATGTACCTTAAGTTTCTGGGAAGCCTTGAACACCTTTCTTTGCAGAAATCAGGAGAACAGACAACTTAACAGTCGTGAAAAAGGCCAGGAACGTACATATAAATATTTCCCAACATCGAAATGTCAGTGTGGTTTGCAATATTCCACACACGTCTAGTTCAAATGATTAAAAAAATATATGGACGTTTGTTTTCTGTTCACCAAATTTTAAAAACAAAGGTTACAAAATACTCCCTTGTAGACTTTTGTGAAACAGGCGCAAAATAAACAAGGGTGCCAACCTAAACAAAACTGTTCCCTCCCACTTAAACTGACTCATCTGGACGTCTTTACATTAAAGTGGACTTTAAACGGCGCTTGCTTATTTATGTGACTTAATATTAGAAGCCTGTTGATATATGCGACATTAAATTTAATGTATTCTTATATTTAGGCTGCGTTAACTAAAAGGATCCATGCAATCACACACCCCTTACCCCGAACTATATTATCATCTCTTTTCTTCAACCCTATTGACCCTAATAACAATCCACCTCGTAGAAACATACTATGATATTGAACCAACTTGGTAAATGCATAAACGTACCGTTTCGTCTTGTGAAGTCTTTCAAATAAATTCACCAAGATATTACAGAAAATTAATTCTGCGGGAAATCCGTGAAATGCACCACCCGGCGGAAATACCCAAACTGCAGCGTATGATGAAAAATAAACCTATTCCTCGTGGATGTGGATCACTGAAAAGCGTGGAAAGAACTTGTTCGCTTATATATTCACGTGGTTTATAAGATTTTCGCGTCGTTTCACGATAGGAGAGGAGTGGCTGTCTTCCCGATGGTACATGGACTCTGTCCAATCAGAACTATTGTCCTTCTCCACCGTGCTTTACTTCATAGCACCTCCCCTTATTTTACAATATTATAGATGAAACTGAAACTCAAAGCTAGAGCCATGGAATCGTCAGAAGTGCTGTTGACTTAACCTTCTTAAATTAAGCTTTTTTTAAAGTATGTGTAATTTAAAAAAAGCCACCTTGTGACATAATACAACATTTTCAACAGCTGTCAAACAACAATATTCAACTGTGTCAAAAAGTTTCTTGAGTGTCAGCACTCAATTACAATGGCTTCCATTTTTCTGTTAATGCATGCAGATACCTAAATAATTAGAAATTTGTTACTGTGTTAAAATACAGTGTAAAATGACAGCATTTATTTTGTTCCAAACATTAAATATTTTAAACATTTTAATGGTTTTGACATTTGAGTTTGCTGATCACTCAATTTAAGGCTAATTTATGGTAGTACCCTTTCAAAGTGTCTGAGTCTGAGTCTCAGCACAATCGAGACTCACGAGCCTGGTCACGTGGATTGGGAGCTGCTCCGCATCATTTCCAAGGCGGTGGAAGAGCTCAATCTGGACTGGTCACCTCCCACGGAAACCGGAGCGGAACAGGCTGGACGAGTGGTTCCTCCCCAGCTAACAAAATTACGTAACTGCAACGTAATCTGGCAACCGGAAAAGTGAAGGGTCGCCACAACGTCGTGGCAACGTCATGGATCAATAATTTTGCTGTGATCAGTTGGTGTTATTT
>JAUCMU010000001.1:13993977-14019989 GCA_032275025.1 Enteromius treurensis
TCCAGCATGTTCAGTTGTCAGACAGGACTGGAACTACAAATGGGACTGGCTTCTATGATCAGATGAAACTAAAAAATAAGCTTTTTAGCAGCAAACACTTGAGATGGGTTTGGTGAACACAGGAATAATAAGTACTCCATGTGTACTATTGAGTATACTTCTATGTTTTTGGTGTTGTGGGTCAATATTTCTGCTGGAGGTCCTGGACAACTTGTTTAGAAAATGAACCCAGCAGAAAATGAGTGAGGTGAACTAAAGAGGAGAAACACCATCATGGAACTGGTATTCTGAAGGATCTGGAGTGATTCTGGATGAAGGAGTGGTATTTTTTTCACTTATCAGATGTTCTCCAAACTCTCCAGGCATTACAGGAGAAAACTCAGAGCTCTTATCTTGGGAAAAGGACGTAGCAATAATTGGGTGCCAATAATTATGGCCAAAATGTATTGAAGAAAAACATTTATTTCATCATGAGTTTTTCTCCCCATTTTAAATTATTTCACTTCAATTATAGGTTAGAATTTTGTGGTTTTTTTTTAATTGAAAGATCAAAAGGATAAACAACGCTGATTTATTTTCACAGTCACCTTTGCATAGATTTACCAAGGGTGCCAATATCAGTGGAGGGCACTGTAACTTCATTCCTTCTTTCTCTTGTCAAGAAAAAATCCGAACTAAATAAACAGTCCCCTCTTTTTGTCAGGATCACTAAATTCCCCATCATTTCCTCGGAGGGCAGTTTAAAATCAAAAGTTGATCTCCTCTCCCTTTCCTCCTCTCACGAATGAGTCAATTTCACGGCACATTATCCCGCACCATTCTCCCTTTCCCCCAAGTCTCTCTCTCTCATTAGGAGCGACAAGGAGCAACATGAATTAGTAATGACAGTGAAAGGTTTGAAAAGCTGAGCGCTACTCTCTTGCCCTTTCATTACCTGTCCACAGCCTGACTCTCATCCTGCTCTAACACTCATTTGGATAACTTGTCCTGCACCTCTACTGCTGTCTGTGCTAATGTATAATAGGTACTCTCTGATTAGATTACATTTACGCTACTCCATCATGGCTGGATCTATTACAGGCTGTAACGAGCCATTCAACAGGCCCTGGGTCAGTCTTGTTAAAACCACTGTGGCTCATAACAGATTTATCAAAATAGATAAAAGTGATCGCCTTAGTGGAAAACAATTGATGGTATATGACTGCAATTACGTGCAAATTCAGACTTCCCAGACTCAAGTTTAAGAATCGCCAAAGTAAATATGTTAAAAATGCTTTTTTTTTTTGGTTTAGTGCAGTCAATTTTAGTATATGTACAGCAGATGAAGTATTGTCTGGACAGAACTGTACACTAACTCTGAGTGCATCAACTTGATACACCAGCTAGCCGATGAAAAATGCCTCACCCTTTCAAGGTTGATTGAAACTTTAACCTCATATTCAATATGCCAAAGAGACCTGGAATGTGCCAGAGACTGGGCTTTTTTCCACAATAGGGGCCTGAATAATGCAACAATCAGTCAATTATTCATCTCTCCTGGCTTCTTATTATGTTCAGAGAGAGAAAGAGAGAAAGCATACCGCTAAACAGTACAGCTTGAGTGATTGGCTAAACGCTGCGTCAACACATTTTGTACATGTCCTCTCAAGAAAAGAGAAAGTGTCTGTATGGCTTTCTGTCAGGGAAGTTACATAAAATAACATAAAAAAAATCAAACAAAATGATTAAGCACTGCAAACTTTTACAAGTGGTAAACATTCAAAATAAAAAGTCAGGTAAAATAATATAAAATAAATGTTTTTCTGTCTTGCAAGTAAAATAATAATTTAAAAAAGAGAATAAAAATGGAGTAAATTTACAACAAAAAAACCCATGAAGGAATATGTCTTCATGTTTTAGAATTTAGAACTTTTAGAAAAAAAAAGATTACTTTACCAGCTGTGAATAAAAACAAGAGACCAAAAGTGTCTTTATGTCTTGCAAGTAAAATAAAATAATATAAAAAATTAACAAAATACAGTAAAATTACAAAGTAAAACAAGAAAACACATACACACACATACAAAAAAACTATTTACCAGCAGTGAACAAGAACAAAAGTGTCCTTCTATCTTGCAAAAAAAAAAAAAAAAAACACACTAAAATAATTTATAAAATATGGTAAAATTACAAAAAGTAATATGTCTTCATGTCTTGGAAGCAAAAAATATTTTAGTGTTGCTACAGAAGTGGCACAAAACAAGTATCAGTCAGTTTTTGAAACATCTCCCTTGTAAAGCATGTGGGAATAGTTTTTTTATTGTATTCCAGATGGACAGGACAGAAGTAACGACATGCCAGCATGCTCTCCATGTCGAGTAGGATAATAAACGGCAACTGATCAAAAAAATAACTTAGATACAACAAATCTTATTAAAAATGTTTGTATTGATTTCCTAAATCTACAGCGTACAATCCACAATAGCATGTCTACACTTTTATGTACATATCAGATGAATTTTGAGACAAATCTGCTATGATCCCATATACAACAATGACAAAAGAAAAATTCTGGACAGCTATATCTTCTTTTCAAAATAACAAACAGATACACAGTATGCATTTAAATGCAGTACATTTCATAAATAACCAAATAAATTCAAATCTCTCTTCCGACACCTCCCTTCATGAAAAAGTGTTTGGAAATGGGCAATAAAAGGGCATAGAATGGAATATTTCATCTGTCAAAGTACTCAGGCAGATTTAAATGCTTTATAAAATGCTTTTAATTTATCAGTGTTTCGAAAAGTCTCCCGGGAACCTGGTTATTCAGCCAGGTGTGCGTTGGGATAGCATTTTCTTCTCGGACATCTCATGAGGATAGGTGACTCACGCTTCATTCTACTGAACGCTGACTTTCAATGGCCATAATAATCTTGTCAAGTCCTTGTGCTGCAACACACTGACATCAGCCTATAAAATTGCCTCATTGTCTTCCATCAGTCCTCCAGCAGAATTGCAGATGTTATTTACCAGGCAATTGACTACAGTCTCTTCTATACAGTATGAATGCATTTACTCCTCGTCTTCATTCTTCAGTACATCATTGTGGACTTTAGAAAGAGTCTTCCATCTGTGGAGAAAAATAAATGGTATGAATGAAGCTTGACTGATGTCACAAGCAGCGTATAATGAACGGACAAATCCATAATGTTCTAACGCGTTTGGAGATGAAAGGATTGTTAAAGGAGAAGATGCGGTATTTGAATAAATGTCAAAGACAACAAAAAAAAGCCCTTCCCTCGCTTTCCTCTCAAGCAAGACGAAAAGGGAAAGCAAACCCTTTGAAAGATTAATTACTACATGTAGATTATGTAAATTATGCCCATGCAAATATTTCATGAGGACAATTAAGGGACCCATTAATTACTGCTCCCCTATTTTGTCTTTATCCTTTCTTTTTTTTCCCCCTTACTGCATCAGTGTCATTTCATTTCACTCTCAATGTTTAAAATGTTCAACAAAAGCTTGCGAAACATCACCAGGACTCTGCTTACATTATCATATACATTGTCAAACAACAGAACATAATGGATGCCATAATGGACATCATGTATTGGATAGATGGTATCCATTATGGTATCCATCTGCGGTGGTGATTTCTTTCAAGACTCTGAAGATTACAGAGGAAAACACATTTAAATATAGATCCATAAAGAAATATAATATCAAAGGTTCAGGCTTCTGTACCTTGTATTGTTCTGTCAGTGTCTGTTTTGCTGCTGTTATGGTTTGTCTCCATTTCCTGTTGAGGAGGGTCTGTTAACGTAATAACAGTAGGGTTATGAATTATTTGTTGGTTTAACATTATGTAAGTGTCTGTTTTTACTCTTCAAATACCTATAAAACACACTTTAGTCTATAATAATAAAAGTATATAATAGTCTTTAATACAGGCATCTATTTATTTGTCAAACTCTACGTCACATGGCTTTACAGGGAGGCCTGGTATTGTATCAACTTTTTTTTTTTCATCTAAATGAATATTTTTTTCCATATTTTTAAGTTGTTTTCAAATCTGCAACTTATCCTTGAACTTTGTTCTGTTGTGCAAACTACTCCAGTACTGGGTTGAGTCACACTAATAGTGTGATCATTTAATTACTTTCAATTTTGTACATCAATTTATTTTGTTCATGAGCCTTATATGAGCTTACATCATTTTAAACATTTATTTTAAAAAAGGTACAAAAAACCGGAACGGCAAACAAATTGGAAAACTGCTTAAACGTTAAATGCTTGTTGTTTAACAAGCATTAACCTGGTTATATATCATTTCATTATAGGAGGTGGTTATGTGATGTGCTTTTTAACCGTTTTGAGTGGGGGATCTCTCACTGCAAGCCGTCCTCTGCAGGTTCTGCTCGGCCTGGTCTCTTCTCTTGGACTCGACCTCCAGAGCCTCCTGCAGTTTCCTCTTGGTCTTCTTCTCTTTCTTCAGCCGCTTCTGGATGAGTGCTGAGGAGAAAAGCACATATGGCAAAAACAAACACAGAGAATATTAGCTTCTAGGAATGTACTCTGCTGTTTTATATTTATATTATTATAGGATTTTGAAAATGTTTTTAAAGAAGTCTCTTATGCAAATGCTGCATTTATTTGACCAGAAAATATTATTACAGTTTTAAAAAACTGTTAGCTATTGCAATACTCTGTAAAATGTACTTTATTCCTGTAAAGCAAAGCTCCCATCATTGTAGTGCTGTCAAACGATTAATCACAATTAATAGCATCCAAAATAAACGTTTTCGTTAATATAATATATGAGTGCATAATGTGTATATTTATTATTTATACAGTATATAAATACAATCACATGCATGTATATATTATGTCAGAAATAAAGGTACAAAAGCTGTTCCTAGGATGATACCTTTTCAAAAGGTACCCTTTTGCACCTATTAGGTTAAAATATGTGCACTTAAAGTAATATGTACCTTTAAGGTACCAAAATGAATCCTTTAGATACAAACATTTACCTCTTGAAAAGGTACTGCACTAGTGTATTTAAGAAAAATATGCTACATTTATACACTAAATATATATATATTTATGTATTTATTGATGTATATAAATGTAAATATTTTCAATATATACTTTATGTGTGTCTATTTATATAACAAAATACACACAGTACACTACACATTAATATAGTATGTAAACAAAAACTTTTATTTTGAATGTGATGAATCATGATTAATTGTTTGACAGTCTTAAGTGTCACACAATCTTTTAGAAATCAATCACTAATAAATTGAATTAAATTAAATATATTGATCCTAAACATTTCAACAGTAGTGCGTTTCGTAGTACCATATACTGTATCTTATGTAGCTGCATTAAACTTTGAAAAATGACTTTGAAAACTTCATGCTACTGTATAATAGAAATATTATTACATCAAATCCCACATCACAGCAAACAGTAATTATAGCAAACTATGAAAAGCTGTTCCACATGCCCTTATTCAGCCTTTCACTAAATACTGTGTCTGATGTAACGTACATCTAATGTGAAACTAGGCTGGAGCCCAGTGGAACATGTTAATTTTCCAGTTTGCAGTAAGAGCTTAATTCAGACGGCACAGTCAGCAGAAAAAAGACACACCAAAAAACGCTTCCTGCCGGACAGATGCAAGTCTTTCCTCTGTGAGTGATCTAGGACCAAGCACCTTTTTCTTCTTAATCTTTTTTCTGATCACTGGGTATAAAACAAAGAAACCGATTGGAAGTCAGTTGGCTGGAGTATAAAGACATCTCTCACTAATGGAAGAGCCAGTTGATTTGATGAATTATGCAAGAGATTCATTATCCTCATCAAATGTGATGCGGCGAATATTAACACAGCAATTCTGTTTACGCTGATAATAAATCATTCACACTAATATCATAATATGTACTTGTAATTACAAAGGGTAATTCTCAGTGTCTGTGTATTTGTGTGTGTGCGGCTGAAGGAAAGTGCTGAATTCGCAGTAACATGACTATCTGGAGCACAATGCGGGCGACGGGAGAATATGAGAAGAGGGGCTCTCTAATTAAACCACATTCATTAATGGCGCATGTTGCCCTGTCACCTTCTTTAATGATGCCGCCGGTTTATGACGGCTGTCTGACGGAGGTTTCTGATTAATGTAGACTACGATTGTATGGACATTCTGGAGAACAGAAGATTAAGAGATTAAATGGAGTGTAAATGTATTTGTTAGTAAACGTGATGTGAACGCTCAAGTGACGGACAGTTAGATGTGAGAACCTGTTTAACTTGTTTTTTGTGATGTTTGCAACAACATCACATGTAACTGAAAATGAGCTCTTCTTTCAATGCCGATACAGACCTATTTTTTGCAGTTAAATTCCTATTTTGAGTGGAATCGCTAAATTTGCAACAGCTTATCTTAAAGACTTCTGTCAGTCATCAGTCATACATAGTGAACATGAAAATGTGCTGATAGCACGTGTACGTTGCCCGGGCACTGTGCTCTGTTTTGCACAAACATCTAGCAAATGCTGATAAAAAAAGACTTTCTATGATAAAGAAAAGGTACAATGTTTTTGGAAAGCATTCATACTATTTTGAAGATAGATTTATACTGGATTTTTTATGGCCATCAAGTAAAAAACATTTACAAAAAGTACAAAATCTTATTCAATAAATCATTTGAAATATATTTTTCAAGGTAAAAAAAAAGCAACAACACTTTTGTATTCAAATATCATGAATTATTACTTCATAATTATTATAGTTTTAGGAAGTTGCAACACATGACATGCTACAACCTGAACTAACGTTTCATTGTCATAAACTGGTCAAATGATCTGATTTATTATAGGAAACATATGGACCTTAACACATTGTCATGTTCTTCTCTATTTCCTGTTTTTTCTTTTGTCAGTTTATGTATGAATTATATCCTTCATTTAAATAAATGAATACCAATTCATTTCTATTAAATAAAGACAGCAGTAGGTCACCGACCACATTTACCAACACTCTAATGTTAAAGGACCAGTTCCCTCAAAGGTAAAAGCTTAGTTACTATTCATTTATCCTTCTTTTGTTCCAAATGCTGTTGAAACACAAAAGTAAAACAAAGCAATGGCATTTTTGGGCCAAACTATTACTTTAAACATCAAAAACAGTCAAATGTCTAACTGACTATTACACACAACATATACATCTTGGTGACAAACAATTTTGTAACACTTTGTTTTAGGCACCAATTCTCCCTATTAACTAGTTGCTTATTAGCATGCATATTACTAGTATAGTAGTTGTGTATTAATAATTCTAAAACACATATTAAACACTTAAGGTCCTTGCACACTGAACGATTATACTGGAGCACCAACTAGCGTTTCGAATGTTCTGAATGTACTTGAAAGTACTTGAAAGTGGGGATGCGCCGATCCGGGTTGGCCGATGTGTTTGCGCGTTTTGTCAGTGGAGCCGGTGTGGGGTCGCATGCCTGGGGGTGTTTACCGCACTTGAAAGTGTTTTAGTTTTACGTAAAAAAACAGTTTACAGGAGGTCTGCGGAGAAAGCCACTTCTTAAACAAAGCACTGTGCGCAGACTGGTCTCAGATTAGCTAATAATCACCTCTGTTTTTCTGCTCGACACAGAGCTGTCTCTCCAGCGTCTCTCTCAGCTCTCTCTCCCTGTACAGCTCCATCTTCAGCTCTGTGCGCTCCAGCTGGACCTGCTTCTCTTGTGCTCGTGCATTATCGATAGCAACCTTTAACAGACCCTGGAAAAGAGGAAATGGGCTTCAGATTTGCAGTGTGAATATTGACACTAAATATTTTGAAATATTTTACAATATATACCTGTATATTGGTGAGGAGGGTTTCTATGGAGGACAGGCCCTCAGGAAAGAGCAGTGGAGCAGGGAATCCTGGGGGTAATGTTGGCCCAGAATGAGACATTCGCTCATAGCTGTCTCGAGATGTCGGTGTGCACAGGACATTTTCTTCTGTCAAAATAAAAAACAGCACATTATTAAACTTTAAATAAATGTCAAATACAAAACGCTATCTCACAACTAATTTGTATGTATTTTATGAGGTGACTAATTCGCATTAACTGATTTTGTACATTTTGAGTGATGGGGCGGGGTTAGGCGTAGGTCATTCGTACAAATATAGTCATGAAATAGTCATAATTAATGGTTTGTTAATAGAAAGAATTGAACCTTAAAATAAACTGTGACCAGATTTTTTAAAAATTTTTACATTTTAATACTTTTAATACTACTATTAATTGATCATTACATTTCTATTCTAAATAAATGCAGTTTTTTCGAACCTTCTATTTATCAAATAATCTTGAAAACAGTTTCCACAAAAATATGAACAAGCACAATAGTTGTCCAAAATTGACAACAATAAGAAATGTTTCTTCAGCAGTAAATCTGCAGCTTTGGATCACAAGAATTAACTACATTTTTAAAAATGATAACAATATAAGTAATTTTTTTTAAATTGGAATAATATTTCACAATTTTACATATTTCTGTATTTTTTAAATGCAATTTTGTTTAAAAACACTAATTTGTA
Source organism: Enteromius treurensis (assembly GCA_032275025.1). NCBI lineage: Eukaryota > Metazoa > Chordata > Actinopteri > Cypriniformes > Cyprinidae > Enteromius > Enteromius treurensis. Next base: position 14,002,573 of record JAUCMU010000001.1, read on the forward strand.
TTCCCAAATACTCCATAGTTCTCCATATTTCATTATGTTTTTAGCTCTTTTTGGAAATCACGCTGACTCTCCACATCCTCAGTGTTTTATCAATGAATCTTGAGAGCAGACCACTATAGCATTATAATGATTCAAGGTCATTACGCATCAATGCTTCTTTTTTCTAGCACTCTCTGTGAATTTTTCTTCAAATTTCAGTCCATTCATCTCTGGAGCGTCAGCAATGTTTTTAGTTACATCAACTTAGTTTCAGTGAGCGACTACACACAGATTCTGGTTCATTCCTGTGGTCTCAGAGGAAATAAATCTGGTTTAACTTAAGCCACAGTAGATCCTCCCACTATCTAATGGCACTAAATCTGTTCTTAGCTTTTAGTCACAGCTGTATTAGGACATTTATAAGACTTCAAATATGAGTGTAGCATATTACTGCACTGTGTCTTTTGTAATACTGGTCAATATTATAAAAGATATGTAAAGCTGAGATTCTCAAACAAACTTTCTTGTGCATCCCTTTGTGACAATAACTTGTCCATTACAACAATCCCTTGTCCTCAGAAGGCTTAGAATGAAGAAAAACCTGAGAGCACTGACCAAAGTACTTCAAGCACAGGAAGAGGCTAAGATACGGAGCACCGAGAAACGTTGTTTTTGATCAGGCTGAAGCCTTGATCTTGTCATTGTCACTCACTTCAAAGAGTTTGCTAATGTATGGGTCCTCCTTTTACTATCCGGAACTAACAGCAACACCAGAGTCTGTCTCCATCGGACAATTTCATCGTATTCCTCTCATCTCTGCCACTTTACCAATACGATCTTAATCTTTAATTAGCCTTGGTTTAATCTTTATGAATCACACATCATTTCATATTTTAATTTTTGATTTTTATCTTAATGTGGTGGAAAATTACAGGCTGATATTCAGTACTAAATCAATTATATGCACTTGGCTGTATTATTTCCGGCAGTGTATTTAAGAGCGCAACCGTGGCTGTTTTTACAAACTCTGCTTATAAATGCTAAGATATATTTACTTTATTAAAAGCAGCATATGCTATTTATATACTATCAGTTAAGAGTTTGGGGTCAGTGGGTTTCTTGGTGAGAAGTCTTTTATGCTCATGAATGTTGCATTCATTTGATTAAAATAGAGTAAAAAGAAACAGTAATACTGTTAAACTTTATTACAATCCAAAAGAACTGTTTCCTATTGCAATATATTTAAAAAATGCACTTTATTCCAACATGATACTTCAGAAATCATTCTAATATGCTGATTTGATGCACAAGAAACATTTTCATTATTATCACAACTATACAGCTTAAATTGTTTTGGTGGAAAGTATAATATTTTATTTTTATACACTATCCTTTGATGTTTAAAAAAACATTAATTTAATTACTTGGAACAAAGTTACAGTATTTCCTGTTAATTTTGAGTATTTGAGTATTGAGTAAACAAGATGCTCTTCTGGTATAAATGATATATATTTTTGACCTGAACTACACAAGTTCATTTAGATGTAACCATTTTTTTTCACCAATGTTAATATACAAGCAAGCCAAGATTTAGTTTGTATATATATATACACCTATGCAAGATTTCCCCAGCAAAAGAAATGAAAACTATTTCTATAGCCTAAGGCTTCACTATTGTACCTATCAAAGCTGTTTTAATACATTTGCACAGTGAGACCAGATGGGCTCTGTTCGTTTTGTAAAGCTGTATTAAAGCATGGGGTTTACTCAGGTATCCTTAGTTCTGTAGTGGTAATAACCAGCCCTGTGTATGCTAATAAAAAATGTCAGCAGGGAAGCCGAAGAAAGGTGACTTTCTGTTCTAACACAGCTGATCTATTAGCATAATACTGTACTGCCATATGGCCTTGGCATTACAATTATATACTGTAGGGTAGGGCATGCAAGTTCAAAATTATCGAACTGCTACAACAAATATGCATCAAAAGAATAATTAGGGTTGTTAAACTACTTTTCGTACGTCACAAACTATTGTGAGACACCCTGAAAGGATGTATTGACTCATATGGGACAGTGAAAACATTACTCTACTGGCAGTAAAGTCAGTTTTAAAATGAAATCTCATGGTAAAGTCATATTATATCTTTTCACTATGGATTTTTTCAGTTACGTTTTACCCCTTATATAGGTTTTAAAAGATTCACTAGCTGTATTACAAGTGGGTTCAGTTTTGAAAATGTACACTTTTCATGTGAAAACTGCACCAAAATGAATAAAATAACCTAATAATATGTTCACGTTTTAGTTTAATTGTGTCCATGATTTAAATAAATGAAAAAGACTGAAACTATTTGGTACAACGTGGCCACAATTGAACTAAACTATGATATAGCCATGAAAATATTTTTTCATTTATGGTCATTATATTTGATATACTGCATATCATGTGTTGTGTGGTGAAGAACAATTTAAACTTTGGTCTGCTCCTCACTCAGAGTCAACGTTTCAATGCTAAAATCTAAAAGATTTGATGATTTTGAAAGAAGGCTCTTCTGCTCACCAAGGGTACATTTATTTAAGAATACAATGATATTGTGAAATATTTGTATAATTCAAAATAATTTCTATGTAAAATCTACATTATTCCTGTGATGCAAAGTTTTTTTCTTTAAGCTCAGTCCACATTCTTTTGTAAAGTGTTCCACTGAAAACAGTACGTCACAGGTTTGGAATGACACAGGGGCGATTAAAAGATAATAAAATTAACTTGTTTGTGGTGGTGAGATCATACACCGTCTGTAGATGAAATCACAGGTCAACTGAGCAGCCTTACTGAAGTTGCTCTCGTTTGTATCTATTTCTTTCAGTACATCCCATTTCCTTACATACATCCTCATCATTTAACCTCTTTTCGTTTGATTTTTGTTCTTGAATGTCCTTCACATAAAAGCTCAGCTCTTTGCCCATACTGTATTCAAAGTATATATATACCTCAGGATCCATTTAAACAAGTAGGTGCTCAAAAGCTCACCTTCCCTTGTGCCTGATAAGGTCTGATTCGATTTACTCACCCCTCCCTTATCTCTGCGGATTCACTTAGCTGACCAAAGCATCTTAATCTCACACTATCTGATCTTCACATCTTGGCAGAAGAGAGATGCCTCTGTCACATTCAAGGTGTTTCAAAAAGGAAAAACAACTGCTCTCCCAGTTTGGCTGGCTTTCGCTCAGTGTCAACTCTCCTCACGGCCGATCTCCCTCTTTCTCACCTCCCTCCCTCTCCTCCGGGCTTCCTAAAAGCATGGTGTCTTCTGGAATGTGATTAGTGTTGGCTGTCGGAGCACTCAGCGGGAGGAAGCTTGCGCCGTGCCGCTGAACTACGGTGCCCCGGAGGGACAATCAGTGCTGAGTTAGCACTACTCTCTTTTCTCTTCTCCATCTCTTCCCGTGCCTTCAAATCGGATTGATCCTCCATTGAATTATTAGGGTGTGTGCACTTGCTTTCCAGCAAAAAAAAACAAAAAAACACTAGCAGCCTGTTAAATCATAAGCATATCTCCTCAACCAAGGTCACTTTTTTCCCCTCTTGTTTTGGATTCCCTGGGCTAATGAACTTCTGCGTCCAGCGCTAAAGCCCTCCACAGTCAGCATAAGAGAGCGAGCGGTGAAGAATGAAGGTTGAAAAGCTCCGAGGCGGATAAAGGACTCGTCTTTGAACTTTTTAGTCTTTGACAAGCTATAAAGAAGAGATACAACTTCTGATCTTCACACTTTCAGCGCTGCCCCTAAAGATTAATTTCAGGAACATGAAGGTGGAAGTTATCCTTCAGTCTAGTGACTGGTAAAGGTGTCCTGGCAGTGGCTGAGAGTCTAGAATGACGTTCTACAAAGCGAGAGCCATTGATTTTTGAAGTTTCATAAAATCAGCATGCATAAAATCCGAGACAAAACTTCACAAGGGCTCAGCAAGCCTGGAATTGTGCCAAGGGGCTAACTTCAAAATCAAAACTAGTTAAAGGACAGGACATAGTTTTTATGACAGGGAGCTTAACTGTTCGAATTTTTGCAGCCTTTTGTGAAATGTATCTTTGACCAAAAATAAAGAATAACATGTTAAAGAAGCATTTGGTTTGATGGACTCCATGATTTCCACATCAGAATTTGATGTCAGGAAGGCATTTCTATGGAGTCCATTCCCCCTAATAACAAGAGCAAGCATTATTATGCTTTCAGACTGAACCTAATGAGTTAATGTGGTAAAGAGTTTTGTTTGCATAGTCCCATTAGCCCTTACTGGTTGATGCCAAAACTAAACCATTTGGTTCTAAAAATGCCTCTTTCTGTCTTACTGAAGTAGATATGAATTCAGATGAAACAGCATCATTCAATCAACTGCCATTGACATGAATTGAAATGGGCGGTGTTTTTTATATTTTGCTTGGCTTTGCTTGTCATTTGACCCAAAAAAATTGGTATCACTTTATTTTAGGGTCTCTTATCTAGTTGCTTATTAGCATGCATTGTACTTTATTAGCCATTTATTAGCAGTAACTGAGAACGGTAACATTCCAATAAGATGTATTAGGTAACATAAGTTTACATGAAATAAGAATAATCAATACTTTTACAGCATTTATTAATCTTAGTTCATGTAGATTTCAGCAAGCATTATTAAAATCACAAGTTGTGTTTGTTAACATTAGTTAATGCATTGTGAATTAAGATGAATAGACAATGGAGTACTAACGAACTAACATTAACAAAGATTAATAAATAGTGCAAATGCATTGTCTCTCTTTATACATTAACTAATGTAAAAAAATGACACTTTATTGTAAAGTGTTACCTTGAGAACATATTAATGCTTTATTCTACATGACCTTATTCTACATCCCTAATCCTACACAATAGGTTGTTTGCACACAACGTCATTGCTGTGGCGCGAAATGCAGCTGGAGGACAGGAAGAGATTTTTCTTCATACAGTAGGAATCAGTAGCTGAAGTGCAAAATTCCTGTGTTTTGCATGGTTTATGAATGTTCAAACCGGGAAAAAACAAGGAGCTCTTCATTAGGAGTGAAAAATCAAGAAAATGACTGAAAAACACCATCTGGGGCCGAGTCCGATAATAATCATCTGTAAAAATGATTCAATAAGATGTAATAATATATTACGATATTAATATAGATAGATAATCCAGGGTTGCCACTCTTTAAGTATTCAGCGTGAGACACTCAGAATACACTAAATGCTAATCACTGCACATAGACACGATGTAAATAAGAAAGTATTAATTATTATTATCATTATATTATGAAGTGGATCTATTTTAAACTAAATTGAAATACTTCAATACTTTAATTGAAATATTGAGGGACTGGATCTAGGCTAAAATTACCTGCAAACAAGGTATTTCAAAAGAGAATGCTGTATTTATATGAGGGATGTGGCAGGATGTTACTCCTGAAACTTTCGCTGCATACAGGGTTTGTGACCATGGGTCCTGTTAACAGCACATAAAATAACTTTTATTTCAAATCTGAATTGATTATAGTATAGTATAGAAAGCGAGCAAATAGCGCTAAATATCACTAAAAAGCTGTCACTCGATCTCAATCTTGCATGTTCCTTTATCTTCAGTGAAGAATTATGATATATTTTGATATATTAACCATTTGCACACACCAGTTTTATATGACTCGCCTCCTCCCAACCACAGACGCAAGCTTACAAGACACATTTTCTGCATTTTTCAGTCAATTTCTTGATTTTTCACTCCTTACGAACAACAAATTCTCCTACAAGATAAAGCTCCATGTGTTTTCTCAGTTTGACCGATTTGAATATCTATAAACAACGCAAAACAAAAAATCTCCTTCTGCCCTCCAGCTGCGTTTCGCACGTCATCGAAACCATGTGATTGCAAACAACCTATACTTAAACTAAAACTAGCTTACAAAATATTAATAAGCAGCAAATTAAAAATTGATTAAGGGAAAAGCTGCAGTTAACAGTGAAAATTCAGTTATAACATCATGATTTGCATTTCTCCTTAACAAATTTAGTAAAAAATTAAATAAAATGATCTTCAGTCATTTTGTTTTTAAAAGAACTAAATTTAGTTTACCACACTCACATTTTATTTGATCAAAAATACTGTAAAAACTAGCCTGGCTTCCACGACTATTAAGCTCATAGGAGCTTTAGTCTGGCCAAGCTACCTTACTAACCGCCTTCTGGGAGGCGGGCTTATTCTGCGTTCATCAGATGCCTCTGTATAATACTGGATGAATCTACAACCAATCAGACCACTCATTTCGATGACGTATGCGTAGCGACGGAACCTGAAGCCACTGTAACCAATTGTAGCTAGCTTCATTAAAGCAGTAGGAAAATGTTGAAAGTCGAACGATTGTTGCTGCTCGGTACACGCCATGTTTGAAAGCCGGTATGGTTTATGGTCGCAGAACTGCTGCGTCATCACGTTACACCCACCTCATTCGTGACAGGGGTGGGGAGCTCATTTCTCATTGGTCCCCTTTTTTGGGAACAGACATGCTCTATAACTAACTTTTCTCGCGAAATGAATGTAGTGTCAAAGGAAGTATGGCCAGGCCCAGGCTAGAAAAATCTGTAATACTGTAAGATATAATTACGCTTTAAAATAACTGTTTTTGATTTGATGAATGTGATGCAGGGTTTTAGCACCTGTGTGAGCTCAACGATTTCACCAAATCCCGAAAAACTGTGCTCAGTCACAAGAAAGCCCCCCTTTCTGATTTCGGGTGCATTGTCTACTCTCCACGGCACAATGAGGAAATTGTGCTGACTACTCGTCCTTGCAAAGTCCTCATTAGCCTAATGAAAGCCTTCAAACGCAAAAACCAAACAAGGGTTCTGGGAGGTTATTAGGAAAATTACACCTCCAGGAGGGCCAGGGTAAGGGAGTTGGTTGGGAGGAGGGAAAGGGGTCTTGCTCATTACTTCACGCTCTGCAAATCGCTAACTAATTTAGCCCCACTACCGTGCCATTTCTCCTTCTATGGATAATTTTCAAAGAACTGTGAGCGAAAGTATTCATTGATTTCTCAGAATACGCACATCAAGACTGATGTATGAATAGAAATGAAATATACTGAGTATTAGGTGACACATCAGCGGAATCAGCAATCGTTTCCTGCAGTCAATCTGAACCGCTGCTGATAAATGATCTGCTAAGCTAAAGGAAAAATATACCACACAATTTTGAATCTGTTTGGGAAAAATGCTTGCGTTTTCCATGACACTTTTTTCCTGTTATGTAATTCTAAACGTGTTTTTATACCACAGAAGAACAGTAAAAGTGCAGTCACTGCTAAATGTTTTGACCTTGTTGAACTGTAATGTAATGAGCTCCTGAAATAAGCACTTTTGTACTGTTGAAACTGTCATAATCTGGGTTGTTCAGTCTCAGACAAAACAAACCTAAGTTATTGTTTTCTAATGATAAAAGGGCCAAGTTTTATTATGACACAATAATGTTTGTACACTTTGACATCTCATGATGCTATTTAATAAAGGTAATAAAAAGTTATTCAATAGGTTATATTTAGAATATTTTATATGTAGAAGTAGAGCGGCTTTCCCTTGCAAATACTATTCAACACAGAATGCAATTTTCCTGGCATCTAACCTTTTTCTGTAGAAGACCTCTTTGTTTCATGGCCTGTGTCATGGGTTGCCAGATCCCCCTCTTTTGGTCCTGGTGGTGCACTTGGAGACAGGCCTAACAAGGCGTGGCCGAGAGAAAGACCATTATGATGTAAATCTAAAGGGAAAGGATGGGCATATAAACAGTTTTTACAAACAAAAGACACTAATACAAAAGCCTGACCCGTGAAGCCCAGTGTTCTGTTGTAGTAGGTATAAAATGAGTCATATATAGTTTTGAATATACTGTTTGTGTTTGTGAAGATGTACACTATCATTCAATTTTTTTTAAAATATTTATTCAGCAAGGATTACATTACATTAATCAACCGTAAAATAAAAGACTTTCATAATATTATAAAAGATTTCCTCATAAGGATTTTTCATCATAAGGAGCGTTTCTTGAGCATCAAATCATTGATTCTAAAAAATTATGAGGAGTGCTAAAAAAAATCATAAACTACAATATATTCAAATACAGTAGAAAACTGTTACTTTAAATCATAGTAATATTTCACAGGTTTTAGAGCCTATATAGAGCCTTGGCATGCATATAACTTTCAAAAACATCAAAAAATCATACAGACCCCAAACCTATGAATGGTAGTGTGCGATGTTTTAATTCAATAATGAAAGAATCACTCATTTCTTGTACTGAACAAGCTTTTAACAAAATACAAGTAGATAATATTATCTCAAAAAGATTACAAGATTTAAACTTAAGTTTTGTCAAAAATAGGATTTAAAACACATACTGCTTCCCAAATTATATCATACCACTGACATCCGATATCTTGGGTAAGATTTATAATGTGCCTGATAATAGACTGGAAAAAAGTAGAAAGCATTATCTGTAATTGCATAGTTTTAGTTCCGGTTAAAGCAACGCACATGAACTGCTCTGATGGCTTTGCTTTTAGTAGATTCTGTGTTATCACCTTATTCTTAATTCTAAAAGCACATTTGTAAGGTTATATGTGTAGTTTCACATTATCGTGAGAGCATAGTGCTAAGTGCTCAGGGACCAAACTCTGCTGAAATAGTAAGTTTGGTTTTAACCATATGAGAGGAGACTGACAGAAATGAAAATGTAGAAATATACATACAGCTAACATGACTCCAACTAGAATCTTGAAATTATATGCAACGCAGACTTTGTAATAACGCATCGGGGAATAAAACAAAAGGCAAGGCGTTTATTAGTCAAGCAGACGTACGTGGCCGGTCAGAAGAGCTCTCTGTGTGGGCAGGAGAGCTGGACACACTGCTGCTCTGTCTGGAGGATAAGTGGCTCCCTGACCTACGGCCATCGTCCAAAGAGGGGGCAGGTGACGGGCTGTCTGGAACTCGCTCCTGAGAGTCAACACCAACACTAGTCATTATAATCGGTCATATCATAGTATAGATATATTCTAAATAACTGCAGAGGACCTATCTGCTGTTAAATTGAAATACTGTTCTAAATAGTACACTGTGTAAAAATTTATTTATATATAACCTATATATTCGCCTTATGGGTAACATATATCACGCTTGATATAGGGCAATATAGTACATGTCAAATATCACAATTCCATAAATGTTAAGGGACAGAAATCTCTCAGGTTTATTTAAAATATCTTAATTTCTCTATCAAAGATGAACATAATTAATGACAGACTGCTAACTTTACATTTCTTAATGCACATAATGGACAGTTTGTGTTCTTGTACCTTTATAACTGACGTTACCATTCTGGACGGGGCACTCTGGACCTGAGCAGCAGCTGCCATATTGGCAATAGTGTTGAGATGGTTCATCTGGTTCATCGCCATAGTGACCGAGGCAGGAGGCAGACTGACTGGAATCAAGGGATGTGACATCATCATGAATGGAAGTTCCAAACCTGTAACGAAACACACACAAAAATAATTATACCTTAATTAATCAACCATAACACGTATTTCTGCATAAATGCTTTATTGCACTGCGGGAAACCCTAAAGAAATGTAGCCTTCCAAAATCAAACTCATTAAAACAGCACATGCTGCACCAACAGTTTGAGGATATTAAGAAACACTCATCACACACTGTAAAGGAAAACATCTCGTAAATAGTACCAAATTATGATGCTTCGCGTTATGAAATTTCATCAGTTTCGGCTTTGTTATTGCTCTCTTTAAAGATGCGCCATTATGCACAGCATGTCTACAAGTATAACAAGAGCTGCTGGAGTCTATACCTCAAAGCAATTAGCTGCTTCTCAGACTGCTGCAAACGTCTTCATACATAACAACCCCGTGATAAATTAGACCACACACTCTATTTGTAGCAAACAAGCTACGTGACAGCGAGACTGCAGTACACACGCCTGCTGTGTGACCGGTGTTTTGCTTGTTTTACTGTGCTGATTCAATCCCTCGCAGCTCTCTAACACTGTTATGCTTTATAGGAATGTGAGCGGATATTCTCCGGAGAGGAATAACTGCAGAAAAAGGAAATGGATCTTCTCACAACTGAACAGGTCAGAGAGAGAAAGAGAGGACATTTCGCTCAAAGGTTTTCTCATTTCCCATCTGTTGCCTTAAGAGACGCTCCTGAACTGTGTTGGCCTTGTAGTAATGGATTCACTAGGGTTGATACTCACAGCAGATGATGAGAACGAAGGCCAGAAGACGATGGTGATAGTTTTCAAGACCTTCCATCTCCCTCTGCTTTTCAACCAAATACCAGGCAGCTCTGGGGGTCAGAGGTCGCCTCTCTGCCACGGAGACTTGAAGGGCCACTTACAAATGAAAGTTCTCCTTCCCTTGGTCATGACATTTCAGTCGGAGATGGAAAGAGAGAAAAAAGCCCCTGATTTTCAGGAAACAGATGACACGCAGATCAGTCGCGGTGATCGGGCGACAGAAAGGAAGTGAAAGGAAGATCAAAGAAAGCCACTGAGCGCTCAGGAGATTGATGTATGGATGGAAAAGGGATCTGAGCCAAGCACAAGCACATGCCAAGAACATGCTCCGTCTTCTCCGCCAGGCGTTACTAATATTCTTAAAGTCAAAACGACAGTGCCATCCGCACATTTGCCTTTTCAAGTGGAATTTAAACTGCCACATTACGGTAGAAAATGCTGATAAGAGCAATATCTGGCCTTCTAAGTGCATTCGGGAAAGGGCCGAAGTGGCAAGGAAACACTAAAGCCCCTCCCCGTCCAAAAAGACACTTTTGAATGAGACTGGAACTCAGCCAAATGCGTCAACATCCGTCACCCTTCATCCGTATCTCAAGGGGCCTACGTCTCGGCTTCTGCTGCAAAAAGAATAACAATGCGATCCGCTAGCGTCTGTTAACGCCGCAGTGCCACTGAGGCCTGTTTCTCAAACACATGGTGGCCAATATCACTCACGAAGAGCTTTCAATCTTTATTTACCTAAAACAAAAGAGCCAGGGGCTAAAAGAAATTGGAGGCGCACCATTTTAAAATATCCCCCCGCAGCAGTTGCCATTGTGCGCTTGAGCCCGAGCTATTGTGGGAGTGTAAATGATTTTGACAGGAAGTTGCAAATTGTATAAATATTTAGCGTTTAATAAAAAAAGGAGAAACAAAACAAGCGAACGCTGAGGAAAGGAAACAAAAGAAGCCTAATGACAGGGCTGGGAAGGAGCCAAGTACTCGGCTGGATAAATCCAAACACAACAGGGATCTTAGTACAAAATCGGGCACAAAACTGTTGCGTAAAATGGCCTGGAAAACAAGAGAACAACACAACACCTGGAAAAGATTCAAACGAGAAACGGCAACAAAAAATACACAATGTAGCCTGTTGCTTAAATTGAAGCGTGAGGATTTGAACATGCTGATTATCACTATAGCTATATAAGGAATCATTTCAAACAATGTCTTTGAATATGATGCACTCTGGTTTTCTGAACTTGAAAAGCGTTAGAAAAAACTATTTTATATAATATATTTTGTGATAATATATAGATGTTAGATAATCTAAAAAAAAAAAAAAAAAAAAAACCTTACATGAAAACAGTTTTTCGACTGCATTGAAACTCATGTAACAATGTCAATATTATAATAAATAAATAAACAATAAATGAATGAATGACCATTTTTTTTAATAAAATAAAAAAACAGCAAGCCATTCCCCTAATAATTTTTTTTTAAACATTTCTTAAACTGTGACATTTATGACATTATTATCCCAAGGCATTTTGGTATTTCAGTAGAATGTTCAGTAGAACTGTTTTCTAAAAATCCTCTGTTTGTTTAAATATCTACATTTTCTGTGTTTCTGTGTGTTTGCCTATGCAACAGATTCAAGAATAAAAACAAAAAAACGTGCACGGAATACACAGAAATGAGGCTTCCGGTGTGCTACTTTATTGCTACTTTAATCTCAGCCATAAAAGTTTCTGCTCATATCATGTGCTGTAACCCCTGCAGGTACCTCAGCAGCTCTCTTTTCCTCGGGCCAACCTCCCCTGAGACGGAGACCACCGGCAGGTGTGTGTGAAAGGAAGAGACTCTGTTACACATACATCTGAGAAGCATTTACTGACCTGACAGCCCTGATCCCACTTCTATTTCTCACACACTACAATATCTCAAATTAATTATTAACCTAAGATAAGACTATTTGTTTTCTCAATTTCCCCATTAAGGGCATTTACCGTGTACCGGCCTGACAGCCGTATATAAAACAGTAGCGTCAGACAAGCTTTATTTCCCAGACAAAGGTGCGGTTGCCAGTAAGCAGCTGTGGTCTAGGTGTTTAGTCTGTGTGTTTAGCTCTGGTCTTTGTAGTGGTTAGACACCATGGAGTAATTTCCACATTCCCGTCAGCAGGGGGTGGGGGAGGGTATTATGGAAAACCGGAAGTCTAGTTTCTCCTTTAGATGAAATTAATGATGCCTCCAGGTGCTTACTGTTGAGTTACTTCCCTTATGGAAATAATCACAAAACAAGCAACAAACAACTGCACTGGGGAAGAGAGAGAGAGATGGAAAAGGGGGTTATGTGGTGAGGCCCTTGAAGGGTTTCGGGGCCTCGTTGAGTTAATGAAGGTGCAGAGTTTTTAAATCATAGATGAAAAGAACTTGGGAGAAGGAAAATCGGAGAAGGAAGTATTAACAGGCCGTGTGCTGAACTACAGTGCTCTCCCACACTCCCACTGTTTGTCTGGTCAGAGGAACACGCAGCAGAATTATTGAGTGCTCAAGACAGAGAACATCACACATACACACACGTTTGCCACCCACAGCCACACAGAGACTCAGAGAGGCAGTCGTCTCGACCAGCTGCTTGTGATTACTTGTGTTTACAATGAGCATCAGGCATCTGCAGTGTGTAATCCAAAACACACACACACACACACATACACACATGTTGAGCCTGTGAAAAAGCATGCACAAAAACACATACACATTATTAAACACATTAATATCTTTTTACTGAAAATAGTATATACTCATATTAGGGAGACGTCAATGTTGAGTCAGTTTTATTATTTGAATCAACTAGATTACTATTTCATTTCTTTTTTGGTATTAACACCTGTTAATGTTATTTGTAGGTGTGTAGAAATATGTTACAAAGACAGGCTAACAGGGCTATGCTAACCAGCCAAAAAGTGATCTCTTGGTCTTGAACAACTTGGTCTTGAGGAGAATGATTCTGTTTTGTACCTCTCGTAGTGCAGAAATGTTTCAGTTCACAAACTCTCCCTTTGCTTTCACACCAATCTCTATGACTCTAATTATAAAAAGTGCTCAGTCAGTGTAGCAGAGTCTTCTCACATTTTGTCTGTCTCATGTTTCGGCATGTTTCTTTTTCCTAAAGGTCACTGTATTCCATACGGCAGCTTCATTATGGAATGAAAACCTAAATTCAACCCCAAGTGATCAAAACAAAGAGAAAAGGTTTTATTAGAGATGACCCTACATCTCCATTCACTTAGGAGTCAAGATTACATTATGAGTTTTGCTGTAATGAATATAACGTATGTGACACAAATGCAGTCAAATGCACCATTCTTGTATCCTTACAGCTGAAGTTTTGGTTCTGAAACATTGCTTCTAAATCTGGGCTTTTGAATATATAATACTATTTGCAATATACTAAGGTAATAGAGAATCTAGGGAAAAATCTGTCATAATTAAGTCAGTCTCTCCAACTAACCCTGAGTTGCTTTATATGAATATATTTATTTATTTTTTATTCTGAGAGTGTATACAAAATATAAACAAAAGCTCACATGTGCATATTTGATGCTAAAACGTGTAGTTGACACACAACAAACCTCAATGATTCTCATGTCAAGTAAGAAGGTTAGAGTTTTTTTATATTTGATGATTTCTACTGCATGTATGCGTGTTTATATGGAAGCAAAATCCTAAATTAAATCTGTTTATAATGATTACATCTCTTCAAAAGACTTTATGATATAGGTTACACTTTCTTGGTCACTATTGGTTATTGTCTACTGTACTAATTACGACTCAGCACTAAAGAAATTCTTTTCATCATGTAGCAGAGTTTTTGAGGAAAGTTTGAACCACTCCAGTGATGTCATCTTTTGTTCAGTGACTCCTCTGAGAATTTTCTTTATTCCTGTTTAATTTCTATGCTGATTCTAAAATGATGTTATAGGGATTAAATGGAAAAGAGGGGGGAAATGTTCCACTTCATTAACTTCTCTTCTTTTATCATCCAATTTTTCCTAATTATGTTCTGCAGGAATCCCATTTTTTTTCTATTACAATTTTTGGGGAAGTTCGGCTTATCTGTCAGCTCAATCCCTTGAGAGTGAGAGACAGGCTCTAACGGATATGTGGATGTGATCGAGGAATGGCAGCCCTGGAGACCACCACATACTTCTTGACTTGACGTATATATTGCCTCACAACAAGAAGGTGGCCAGTTTGAGTGCCAGCCAAGCCAGGAAGTAGGAATAGAATAGACAAACTGATACTAAATTATCGGTCGGTGTGAGTGTAAGTGTCTGTGATCTGTACCAGCATCCACTTAGTGTGTATCTTTAAACACTGCACAAAACTGTGGGATGGGCTGGGATAGACAAGTGGTTTAAAACTTGACTGATATTATTATAGATCTAACCAGAAATTGGGGATAGACACTTTTGTATTCATGTCAATGGCATTTTGGAATTACTTTAGTATTTTTGAGCTCCAAAATCCATAAATAATTACATAAAAACGCCACATTGACTGCATTAAATTATTAGCTAATAAAAAAATCTCAAGATACCAAATACTCAATTTATGAAAACAAGCTTCTTGAGTATTCATAGTATTGTTAATAAATTACCATTAATAAAAGAACATGAATAAATATTGGTATTTTAAATATATTAATACATTTTAATGTTGATTTTAAGAACATTCTTGCTTTTTACTGTTGGGTCACTACTCAATTTTCAATTTATGATCAGTTTTCTGAAGCAAAACCTGTTGGGAATTTCATCTCTAAAAAAGCCCTTGTGTACAAAACACATATGCTGTCTTTTACCAACTTAACATCAGCAAGACACATCCTCTCTAAAATTCCTCTTTGACAGGACAGTGTGACTATATCCAGAGCCCTCCACTTCCTGCTCAGGGCCACAGCTGTTATAAGAACCCCTATTTAACCAGAGATGAGATCATATCCTGGTAATCATGGCAGAGGGGGAGCTGCTAAAAACAGTGTCCCAATCACCAACTGGATCGGTGCCATTGGAGTTCCGCTCGAACACTGCCGTTTCTGTCTAGCCAGCCTCATACATGCCTCACGTCCGTACAGATCTGTTCAGTCTTCAGGGTTTAGATGTATCACATTTCTCAGACCAAGAGTACTATTCTGGGAACAGTTTGTGTTTGTCAAATGTAAATAATTATATGACCAGTGGATAAGGGTTCACGTTCAAAACACAGGCATGAGAGACTGATATTTTCAGATTTGTTCACCAGAGAAAGCCGTCATTGTGTCAGTATTAAAATTATACGCCACTGAACCTGAGAGATGGAAAGAGACAGACATTTTGAAGATGGATATAACGATAAAAGAAAGAAAGTTGAAAAGAGCTATTCTGCACCACTCAGCTCTCTTCAGCTGTATTAATATTCCACACCAAGAGTCCACACTCAAGGTTATTCTCACTCTAAATTGCTGAAGATAAAAAAAGCTCCTTCTTATTAGCATTTGTGGGTAAAACCTGGCTAATCTTATTCACACTTATCCCACTCGCTGTGACATCCTGGCCTTTTTTTTCAACGAAAGGTCACAACCTCATTTTCATGGTATTTTCTTGCTTAAATCTGCTTACAATGCACAGTTTCTGGAAAATAAGCAATGCATCACAGAACAGTGGCAATTTCTCTCTTTTATTAAAGCTGCAGTGTGTAATTTTTTATTTTAAATGATTTATACTTGATTTTAAAAAAGTAAATACTGTATGGCAAACTGTGTGTTTAAGTGTCCCAAGAGGACACCAGTGGTGCAACCAATGACAATAAGTTTGCGGCATGACTTCCTGAAGTTCCAACCAATGACATACAGTATTTGTTGAGTTTTTGGAGTAGTGTACAGTCTGTAGAAGTTGATAATAGTTGCCAAAAGTCAAAGCCAGTCTGCAAATTTGAATTGACAGAGTTAATAGAAAATCGTGTAGTGTAAACAGCTTCCATCTAGTCTGAGAATACCAAAGCGTCTGATATTTTGAGCCAATTAAAGCAGCAGATAAGAGTGTGCTTAGAATAAACAGATGATGTAGTTCGCTGGTGTGAACGCTAATATTGTTATCTTTAAAGTTTTCCTTATAGATATTGCTCTTGGTTTGAACTGGGCTTTTTGGCCTTTGTTTATCACTGAACCACAAATTAATTAGTTATTTTGAACTTTGTGTGTGCATATGTATATGTAAAATATATATTTACACCTACATATGCACACATATATTCATACAGTGCCCTCCACAAATATTGGCTCCCTTGGTAAATCTGAGCAAAGGTGACTGTGAAAATAAATCAGTATTGTTTATCCTTTTGATCTTTCATTTAAAAAAATCTGAAAATTCTAACCTATCATTGAAGTAAAACAAACTGAAAACGGGGAGAAAAACTCATGATGAAATAAATGTTTTTCTCCAATACATGTTGGCCACAATTATTGGCAACCAATTATTGCTACGTCCTTTTCCCAAGATAACAGCTCTGAGTTTTCTCCTGTAATGCCTGAAGAGCTTGGAGAACACCTGATAAGAGAAAAGAGACCACTCCTTTATGCAGAATCTCTCTAGATCCTTCAGAATACCAGCTCCATGATGGTTCTTCTCCTCTTTAGTTCACCTCACTCATTTTCTGCAGGGTTCAGGTCAGAGGACTGGGACAGCCATGCCAAAAGCTTCATTTTGTGCTCAATGACTAATTCTTGTGTTGATTTTGATCTTTGTTTTGGATTATTGTCCCAATGGAAGACCAACCATGGCCCATTATAAGATTTCTAACAGAGTCAGTCAGTTTTATATTTGTTATCTGTTGGTATTTAATAGAATCCATGATGTCATGTGTCTAAACAAGATGTCCAGGACCTCCAGCAGAAATATTGACCCACAACACCAAAAACATAGACGTATACTCAATAGTACACATGGAGTACTTATTATTCCTGTGTTCACCAAACCCATCTTAAGTGTTTGCTGCTAAAAAGCTCATTTTTTAGTTTCATCTGATCATAGAAGCCAGTCCCATTTGTAGTTCCAGTCCTG
>JAUCMU010000001.1:14032471-14050700 GCA_032275025.1 Enteromius treurensis
GGTGATTACTTTGGCTTGTTGACAAGTTCTAATAAAGCCTGGCAAATGGATCCGTACGTCCCTGAGTCTCTGTTACACACACATTGTTAGAATGTTCGTGTATACGGTAAATAGTGTGGATTATTTTTAATTATTTATTCATTTAATTATTTATGTACTATATACTAAATTATTTATTATAATCTAATATAATATTAATTAATATAAATAATATATTTAATTATTTTACGTCTTTTATTTATTTAATTTTATTGTAAAGTTGAGAACAGATAGAAAGTACCACAGCTCTGGCTAAATTGTATCTTATTTAATTCAAAGCAATGTTTTTATTTTATTATATTTTTATATTTTCCATCTGATTGTATAGTGATCGTATTGAGCATAACCGTTTCTCACTTTATTACAGATTTTATTTTATTTGTTCTCCCCTTTAAAATGTATTTGATTTAATGATGATGACCACTTGTGGACAATTCTATTTCCCATTATATTTTCAAGTAATTACAAATCCTGCATTTCACTTGAAAATGAGTGAAGATTAGAGAGGTGATACTGCACAAAGTAATTTACACATTTGGGAAGATCTTAACATATCATTTCACGCCGATGTATTCTGCATTCTTAATGAACATGGATGTGTAGTAAACTCTCCGAGGGCACCTTCAGCTCTCAGTCCCTTTCTACCCAACACACATACACACTCCTTTTCATTCACTGCTTATTTGTCCCTCTCATCTCTTTCTCCACAATCTCTTTTGTAATCCCATCAGTACAATCAATGCTGTAACTGTAGGTCTGCCTCTGTCATTTCCAATCAGAGACTTGAGACTCAAGCTTCACACTGAACATCAACCTCTAGCTGTCATAGCACATGGGTCACTCAAAACCTTTACCATTTGAATATGTTGTCAGTTAATTACTGGATGCTGTTTAGTAAGCTATTCTGTATATTCAACAACATAAATTAAACATCTGGGTTTTTTTTTTCCCTCTTCATTACAGATATCGCGCTCTCCATCCTTCCTGGATCGCATCATGAGCTACAGGAAGATGGACAAGCATGGAAGCCCACAGTATTGCCGCCATTTTCTGGCTGACAACAGCATCTTCCACGGTAGGTTTATGTCCGTACGATGGATATATTTGAATGTGCTGTTGTTATACAGAGCAATATGAGAACTAGGAATTTTGCAGTTTTTGATTACTTGACCATTAAATGCATTTGGGAATGGTATACACAAGGTGGTGCTGTATCTCACATCATGATGAGAATAAAGCACTTGTGCTGGATTGTTTGGGAATTGCCATCATCAGGACTGAAAGGATAGGATATCAGTCCTTCTGGACTTGATGTCGTTTGTTTAAAAGGGACTGAGTCCCCAAGGCCACATCGCTGAGCACAAAACCGACAGCTTGACAGAAATATTAAAATAGTATCTACTATAGATGGTTTGTAAAATTAGAGAATTTGTCCAGCCATGCTCACATGCAAATTGGAGAGACGGGAGTAGAGGAGGGAGTATTGGCAGATTTGTAAAGAGCCAGGCAATAAATTCTAATTATTAAATGCTAAAGGTTATAGCCTACCTAATGCTAGAGCGCAGGTCTTCATATGTTCATCACATGCTTTAAATGGCGTTTGACCACATCTTCCTTTGACATTCCCCTTAATTATTATTATTATTTTTTTTATAGATCATGTTATAGGCATGTATAGAAATGTAATGTCAATTTCTATATTAAATATAATATGAATTAAATTAATAATATGATAACACTTTACAATAAGGTTCATTAGTTAATAACATTAGTTAACATAAACTAAAAATGAAGGATACTTCTACAGCATTTATTAATCTTAGTTCATGTTCATTTCAGCATTTACTAATGCATTATTAACATGACAAGTTGCGTTTGGTGACATTAGTTAATGCACTGAGCTAACATGAATAAACAACTGTATTTTAATTAACTAACATAAGTTGTTAAATAAATAGTGTAACAAATGCATTGTTCATTATTTGTTCAGGTTAGTTAATACATTAACTAGCGTTAACAAATGACACCTTATTGTAAAATGTTACCAATAATATTTAATATTTTTCCATGTTGAATATATAAGTTAGAGCTCAAAAAAAAAAAAAAAAAAAAGGAATTACCTTTAAAAAAAAAGAGCAGTATTTTAATGCATTTTAACTTCCATAGATACATATGAAATACCGTTCAAATAATTTTATTTTTTTGTGTATTTTGTGATACAAAAATGCATTCATTGGTGCTTAACAAATGCACAGATGATCATGAGTTAATTTATTAATAATTTATTAATAAATACTGCATCAGCAACAAATGATCATTTTATATGATTCATAATTACATAATCAATAAATTGTTAGTTAAATGTGTAATAAAGGATTAATTCTCTAATAACATATAACTAGTAGCGTAAATTCACATGTTAATAACCATAACGGGTTAATGTATGCATTTAAACTTCCATTTTTCTGTTTTAATCATTAGTTAATGATTTATATTATGCTGTAATTTTACATGCTGAGGCACATGACTAACCAAGTAATTCAAAATCTATAACCGCAATGACATATTACTTAACTATCTGTTAATAGTTTTGTGCCTCAACAAGTAAAGTCAAAACATAATGATTTACAAATCATTAGCTAATGATGAATTAAAGCAGACAACTGGAAGTTGGAATATATGGCCTCAACCCAATGTGGTATTAAGCATATGAATTTACTTCATTATGTTATTAGAGATTTAATACATTAGAACACATGACATTTTATTGATTACTTAATCTATGAATAATATAGAATGTTTTGCTGATTCAGTAATCATTAATATATGGTTTAGTTCATCATGATTTATACGTTAACTCACAGTTATATGTGCGTTATTTAATGCATTACCAAAATCTCTTATTTTCAGGGCCTCAGGGCTGCATTTATCTGATATATATATAAACAGTTATATTTATTTAAAATGCGCTTTCTATTTTAAAATACTTTTTAATTTAATTTGTGATATTAATTTATATGATGTAAATGTAGTATTTTTTTGTCATTGTTCCAGTTTTCAGCATTGCAAGATTCTTTAGAAATCATCATTCTAATATGCTGATTTAGTGCAAGTCATGTTTCTTATCAATATTTAAAACATTTGTGCTGCATAATATTTTGTGAAAATCATCTTTTTGTTTTAAGATTAATTAAAAAGTTCAAAAGAAAGAAAATAGATATAGAAATCTTATAACATTTTAAATGCCATTACTGTTACTTTTGACCAATTTAATCCTTCCTTGCTGAATAAAAAAAATATATATATTTTTTTTTTTAATTGCAGACTCCAAACTAGTATAATTCTTCATCTAGAAATTACATTTTTAAGTGTGTTATCTATAAAATAGTTACTAAAAAATACTTATTCAGTCACAAACAACTGGAAAACATGTGTATCATTTCATTTATAAATTCGGTATCACTTAACTATTAACTATGACCTTTCCCTAAATAAGTTCTTAATTTGTTGCTTATTAATAGTTGGAGGGGTAGTTGTAAAGGTGCCCCTATTATGCCTTTTCAAATATGATCTTTAATGCAGTGTGTCATGTAGCTGTATGTGAACATAAACTATCTGCAAAGTTGTGATGTCGACAGTGCACGATAAATGATTGTCTATCAAAAAAAAAAAAGGCAGCTCACATTCGCTTAAACAAGTCGTCAGCAATTTGAATATTTTCTGTTACGGATCCACATCACTAAGTAACATATTTGCATAATGTCCGCCCCTGTTCTACATTGTGAACAACTTGCCCCGCCCACAAACAGTACAACATCCACGTGGATTACACCATGTCAAGAAGACTCTGTATCCTGAGCTGTGAGAGTAAATTTGTTTTATATGCCCTTCCGAAAGATGAATCTACAAAGAATGAGTGGTTAATTTCAACAACACCTCAGCAGTACAGTCTCTTGTTGTGTTCCCGTCATTTTACTGATGACTGCTTTTCCAATCTTGGAGTACAACGCGGGATTCCCCAAACACTTGCTCTTAAAAGAAGGATCAGTGCCCAGTTTATTTGGACCTGCTTGCTCCTCTGAACTTCTCCCTGTAACTAAGATTAATAATTGATGATTGTATTTTCTAGCGATTGTATTTGTGTACGTTATGCTGTGTAACAACCTGGCACATGTCTTGGTGATCGGCTAACTTACGTTTCTGTAGTTCTGTTGTGGGGCTAATGTATTCTAAACATTGTGATTGATGCAGCTTGACTGTCTGTCTGTATTAAAGTAACGATAAATGATGTTTAACACAGCGTTCTGCATTATATAGCATTGATGTTCACAACGTAGAGATGTGCCCGATTCATTTACAAAAGCAAATTGCAAGCACTTTCCATGGTAATTCGTGCTAACTACAGTAGTTGACGTATTCTCTCAGAAAGCACCTCTAGTAATGTCAGAAAGTATTGTTTTGGTACAAGCTCTGTGGACCGCTGTAGCGATAGACCAATCATACAGGACTGCGCCATCTGACCAATCGCAGCAGTGAGGGCTCACAGGAAGGAGGGGTTTAGACAGACCGATTCTTCTAACTGCTTCACACGAGTCTTTACGAATCATTTAGAAATGGGACAATTTTAAATCTATTTTTGGAGAAAACCAAAGTGTTTTTTGACCTTGCATACACATAAACCTGTTTTAAGAGACTCATAAAGCAATATTAGCAACCTTTCAAATGGAATAACAGGGGCACTTTAAAACTACTTTTTCTCTATTTGACAAACTGCTATGATTTGTATCAGTTGAATTGTTCACAGGTCAATTTGATCATATTGTAACCAGGGAACAGTTCAATCTCATCTCAGGCAGATGTTAAAAGGTTAATTGTAAAAGTCTATTTCTCCTGTTCGGGTTCTTGCACCTCTTTAATTTGCTGTTATTATTGTCTCTCATTACAGAAGAAGCCAACAGGGATCTGACAGGTGACATCCTATCATCAGAGGGAGGGTTATAAAGCTGCTACTCTAGATTACTAGAGGAATGTTAAGACCTATATAAGCCAGTATTTCCTTCATGTTAATTCTTTAAGAACTTTAGGATTTACCAAGCAGAGATAAAAGAGCATATTTAAAAAAAAAAAAAGGGCAGAGACGCCAGCAAATATTCATTTAAATCTCAGTGAAGTGAACACTCAAAAACAGAATTAGAAAATAGAATTAGAAGCAGAATTACATCGAACAATTACTGAAAATCCACCTTTAAAAAAGCTAATTTGAATTGTAGTTTCAGCCATGTATAACAATGTAGAAGTTTATTGGTGTTCTGAATGAGTGTGTTTTCATTGTGGTCTGAAACAAGAGTAATAAAAGCCAGTAACACCTGCCATTTATAGGGACAATATCTCAGCTGTGTACTCACCTCTATATAGGACATAATCTAAGCCGTGTCTTGTGCATATGTAGGTCATTTAACATCCCACTGCCTCTCCTCTCATTCTTTTGTCCTTCATACAATAAAAGTCCACAACAAAAATAGTAATTTTCACATGCTGGCATATAAATCACTCGCTTTTCTCTCTCTCAGTAGCTTTTGGCAGATATGGGCCACGCATGTGTGCGTGTGTGTGTGTTTGTTAACTTTACCTTCTCACGGGGACTGTTTGAAAGCACTCCCACTTTCTTTTGACCCTCAGTAAGAAGAGTTGTGTAAAAACATGAGGTGAAATCGACACAACCATTACGCAGGTTAATCTTTACCTCGTTCCTTAGTATCCATTCTGTCTCCTTTTTTAGCAATAGGTTGCGCTGTGATCTCTCTATCTCTATTTTCGTCTGTTCTCTACATTTTCGGGAGATGCAACATTTCCTCCTCTGTCCTCTCTGCACTAATCAGGTCACAGGCGTGAAGGAAGCTTTAGGCAAAAACCTTTATGTGTTACTGCTGCATTATCCTGTTCTACTTAAAGAAGTGTTACCTCTAAAAAGAAAGAAAAGAGCGAGAGAGAGGAAAAAGTTTACAGCATCACAGTGGTGTTCACTTTCTTTTTGCATTCCCATGCACTTTGTTTACACATAGCTTGTTAAACTGAGTCTTCCCACAAACTAATACTTCCCTTTTGCCAGCACATATTATTCTGGGTTCAATAAAAGTTAAGCTCATTCATAATGCTATATATCACCAAAAATAAATCAGACATTTCTTTAAAATGTTAAATTGTCATGGCAAATACGTTTTACTATCACTGAGATGTTAATATTTGAAACTATTTATTTTTATATTTTCAATTTTAGTTAAGTCATTTAGATTATGTATTATTTAAATTAAATTAGTTTTAGTTCATGCATTTTCCATCTTTTTTCCGTGCTTTTGATTTTCCGGTAGTCCCCACTGGCTGCCTAACCTCCTGTAGTTTAATACAATGGTTTAGTCTACTTCCCACCAATGCACTTCACAAACAGCTGCATTCTACACGCCACGTTTCCTAGATACATCACAAACAAACACCGGCACAGACTAAAACTGCATTGCTTCTTGATTTTTGATTGGTTCTAAACATAGCCTCAGCCGTGCCACATTCTCCCCGTGGTCTGGACATCTCAATTAGTTTTTTGACATTTTTGACTGAGGAATCTCATTAGTTTCAAAGCCAGAGGGGTGAAACTGCTTAATCGTGAAGCTTTGTAACACTTTTCAGACTCTAACTTCAGTAGATCTATGGCAAAGAATGACAACTACTCGGATAACATTGAGATTACCTGTGGAAATTTCATCTAATGTTTTGTTGCTTTAACTATATTTTAGCACGTTTACAGATTTATTTATTTTATTTTATTTTATTTGACTGCTGTTATATGCTTAAAAGGACATTTCACCCAATAATGAAAATTCTATCATCATTTACATAATTTACTCTACACCCCTAGACATTTTGTTCATCTATGGAACACAAATAAGATATTTTTTTCTCTTTTTATTTTTCTTCATCCATTAAAAATTCACTAAACCAGAACTTTCACAAATTAAAAAAGCACAAGTAAGCTTAAAAAAACGTATGATAATCACATAAACTAAATATAATCCAGTTGATTTTCTGATTTTAATACAAATTTAGTTGCATGGGTTTTCAATTGATAGACGTAAAAATATCTTAAACGTGTGTTCCCAAAGATAAATTTATAACATATTTCATGTCACAGATTTATAAACAGTGCACAAAGCTGATCTAAAATCATGATCGTTACTTGTCACTTGAAAATGATGTGAAGAGTGATAGTTTGTCAAGTGTTTCCAGAGGCCACACTAATACAACATATGTGGGCTTTTTATACTAATGGTTAACGCACTGTTAATATTTTAACCTGGGTTAGTAATTAATCCTTGGGGTAACCATGATATTTCACACTGTAGATTTGAAATCCCTGGATTAATGTTCTCATTTGCATATCAATGACTTTTATAACATCACTGAAGAAATACAGTGGCATGCCTGAAGCATGCAACTTGTTTCAAAGCTTGCTTGTCCAGCAGTGAGAAGGGCACTATGTAAATCTTCTCTTATTGTATCTTCTGAAATAATTAAAGAGATCGCTCACCCAAAAATACAAATTCTATCCCCATTTACTCATCCTCATACCCATAGGACTTTGGTTAATCTTCTAAACACAACTTAAAGTTGTCCCTTCTGTTTCTGTCACCTGTGCATTACAAACATTGCTTGTTCTTGTACCTTTTCTTATCTCTACACAAGACCTGGATCAAACCACTCAATTCGTTTTTTTCAACACAGCCAATTCGTACGTATTTTATGAGGTGGCTAATTTGTACAAATTTGTACGACCTCCCTTGTAGGATTTTGTGCGATTTGATTTGGGCAGGGGAATTTGTACGAGTGAAGTGGAATGAGCTGCTTAAGGATAAAAAAAATTCTACATACTGTAGACACATCGCTAGAACACGTCGCTTTGTACAAAGCTAAAAAAGCCAGGTGTGCTCTGATTGGCCAGCTATCCAGTGCTTTGCGATAAAAGCAGTGCTTTTTTATTGTGACTTACAGGTGTTACACATCACTATTGCAATGCTGTACCAGGTGAGCTACTGAGCAAGTTTACTACATCGGAGAACCAAACATATGCAAACGTAAACATCAAATATACTGGTTAACACATCGAACAATACGGTAAAAGTTTTGTTAGATCATAAGATAGCGCTGTGCAAGAAAATAAGTCTATACATGTAGTTATGTTTTTGGCACATTATTACCAATAAGCCTAATTAAATATGAGAAAAAGTACAGCAGCATTCGAAAGAATACACTGAAGCTCACAGTGTTTCTATCACTTCCTGTTATTCTGTATCCAGGTGTTTTCAGCATTAAATTATCCTAAACCTCCCGTAATTTAATGTTTAAAATGTCCCATTATGAAGCAATCACAGGAAACTAACGAACCATTTCTGTCCTGTCCATCATCCTCTCTCGTCAACAAGATCATCGACCATGTGTGTCTGTGTGTGAGACTTCATGATCAAACAGCCAGAACAGTGTGTTAATAATCAGACCGAGTCAAAACATCATGGTGGCCACGTACAAACAGAAACACACACACACACACACACTTTAGATTTCCATGTGCTTCAGAGGGAGCCGGAACAGAGAGACTCCCTGAGGTGGAATTAATGAAAAACCCTTTCATGGAAAACTCATCAAGCTGAGCGAGAGAGGAGGAGACTGCTAGCGTGTGTATGAGAGAGAAAGAGAGGAACAGAGAAAGTAAGAAAGAGATAGCATGTCCTTGTGTGTGTAGTGAGTGGAGGGGGGGTCAGAGCGCGTGACCTCTCATTTCATACTTTAATTAAAATCTCCCCCTGACGTCCTCCTCTCTTCCACGCTGGCTCGCCTTCCCACAGAGGCCATCAGTGCCAGCGCACACACACACACACACATTCTTTCCTTAGCCCTCCACACCCGTACACAAACACACACTCCATTTGAAAAGACATGTTTACTCTATCGCTAATGTCCTCCTGAGTTTCATTAGCTCTGTAACATTCTGTAAACACCAGGGGAACTTTCAGAGCATTGCTTACACCACCATTACACTGAATACACAAGAGAACTATCAGACGCTCAAACACATCATACGCAAACAGCTAATGGATCCAAAAATTTCTTTTTGA
Organism: Enteromius treurensis; assembly: GCA_032275025.1. NCBI lineage: Eukaryota > Metazoa > Chordata > Actinopteri > Cypriniformes > Cyprinidae > Enteromius > Enteromius treurensis. The sequence continues at coordinate 14,041,672 of JAUCMU010000001.1, forward strand.
GCACCCGAATGAGAATTTTGTCAATTAAGGATAAACCCCTTGGTACAATTTGTGTACAAACGGCTTTACTTACGATTTACACAGAGATCTGTTCTGCTCATGTTTTATGATTAACGCCCCTTGAGTCCATAGACATCATATTTAACGTGTGCACAACGTTGCGAGAACAGCTGTTATCAGAGTAATCCATCATTTCTTTTACAGTGTGTTTCACCTGCTCAGCAAAAAGAGAAAAAAACAAGATCTAAGCACTGTTATGTCCTAAAGACCAACATGAGTTTGTTGTGTCTGTGTGTTTGTGTGTGTGCGCGCACATGTAACGCTGAGAGCAAGTGTCATCACTATAAATTTCTCTATGTATGTGTGTGTGTGTGTGATAAACAGCAGCTGGAGTTTCCCACAGATCAAACAAAGCAAGAACAATAATGACCAAAGTGCTGAAACCCCATGATGAACTTTATGCCCAATAAAGAGGTGCTTTATGCTGATATGAATGTAACTCTTCCATTCAAAAGACCACAACCACTTCATGATAAACTCTAAACTCCATTTCAATATAAAAGAGTAATCCAAATATCCGGGCTGTTAGATGTAATCATCTCCTCTTCGGATCTCAAATATGTATTGTGTATGAGATTGTCTGGATGAAATAAAATTAACTTATTTTTCAAAAATTGAAAAGTACTTATATATGGTAACTTACACCTCTTCACACCTTACAAATCTTCTGTGATGAACATATTTTTTATTTTAAATATTTTTTTTTATTAATATTGAATTCTTGAAAACCTTATGTTTAATTAGTCTGGCATGTTATTGTAATTATTGATAATTATTATTATATAATTAGTAACTATTTATATATATTAATTTATTATTATTTATAAACATATTAAGTAAATACATTTATATATACTTTATATATAAAGTAACTTTAACTTTAACTTTATATATATGTTTATAAATAATAATAAATTATATAGAGAGGGGGAGATTTTATTCCTTTTCATTTTTTAACTGTTTCACTGCTTGTTAATATCTGAAAAATCTTTATCTGTCAAATAAAGGTCATGTGAAATAACCAACAAAACTCATGAAAAAATAAATAAATAAAAAACATATATAAAATGATATTATTGAGAGCACTCTTGCAAAACCTCGTAACTATATGACAAGGTTGAAAAGTGCATTAAAATATGATAATTTTACATTTGTCTTTAATTCAGGTTATATAAATTTATGTGCTGCATCCTCCAAACACATAATAATACTTATGAATTAATAATTTTAATTTAAGTATAATTTAATTAATAATAATTCATGACAATTTGTGAATTAATCATTTATTATATTGTTTCATTTATTTAATTAATTAAAATGGGTTTATACATACATATGAGGTGCATGGAAAATGTTAATATATTTATTTTATTTTGCTGATATATTCACTTTCATTTTTTAATTAGTTTCTTTTTTCATTCTGAATACAATTGTAATTTAATTTTAAAAGAAAATGTAAAATAATCATAAGAGTAAAATAAATAAATATATATATATAGGCTTTTTATTTTTTTGTATTTGCGAATGTAAGCTAAGTGATTTACTTTGTGACCAATTCTTTAAAATACACAGTGTGCACCTCAATAAACATTTAATTATCAATGTTCTGCTCGACTGCGTCTCAACAAACACCACACACACAAAGGAACTCACACGCTGCATGTAAGGTGATATTTTCCAAACTCTCATCAATCCACCTCATCTCCGAGAACACACAGTCTTGCTTGCACACTTGCACACACAACAGCAGATGGACACACGCAAACACAATAGCACCATAAAGACATCAACAGTATTTTAAGCCCTAGTTCGCTAACACATTTCTTTTATGATACGCAGCATGCCACTACAAAGCTATCAGCTGTCTGAGCAGCTGCATCAGCGGTTTCCAATAGAGTCACTAAAGCTTTGCGAAATCTGAACACACACACACACAAAGGGTATCTATTTCAACCACACATGTACAAAAGCCGACCCTAAACTCCACAGCCTTATGTAATGATTGATATTAGAGGATTAAAAATATACTGCAGCCTTGAAAGCGTGGCAATCGAAACCTTTCGTGATAATACATGTGCAGAAAAACAGCGTGGATGGATTACAGATCTTGTTCTGTGTCACACATTCACACACTCTTCTATTTTCCTTCCACTAATCCCTCACTCCGCACTAACACACTGTGGAAGGGCCGAATCAAACCTTGCTGACTGATAGAGGCTCGAGTTACTGCTGGAAAGGACCTGAAGGTCAAGGGAAGACAGAGACGTGCAGAGACGTCTGTTTGAGGTTAGTGTCTTTGAGTACGTGTGCAGGAAAATGAGGGAAAAACAGCGGGTGAGTACAAGATAAGGGGAATTTTTAAATGAAAGCAGTCACACTGACATCAATTAATTGTCTGCATATAATTTTACTGTCGAGGGTGCCAGCGCCGCCGCTATGGGTATTTGTTTTGACTGTAATCCATGGCCTTTAAAATGTCTTCCTTTTAAAGATCAGAGAAAGAGAACACACACTGACTCACTCCTCTCACACCGAGCATTCACAAGACTTGAACTCTGTGACAGGAAAAAGACACAAATACCCATTTTTGCAGAGTATTCGGAAAAGGTTTGCGCTAAGCTACACCTGTCATCTAACTTTCTCACAAACACACAGGCCTGCATAAGGTCCACTTCACAGATGAAGGGTTTCTGAGAGAAAGGTCACAACACAAAGCCAATGAGTCGTGATACATCACGTCCGTTTAAGACTTTCTGGAAGTGAACGCGATTCTACGAAAATAAATAATTCAGTAAATAAAGGCTGACTAAGTGCAGGCTAACTGTTAGAGGAGACCTAAGCATTTTTTTACTATTTCGAGCAAAAACAAAATCACAGCAAGCCAGACGCCTTTTATGGGCATTCAAAACTTCCATGTTAGTGAATCAGCCCTTAAATAAGGGAAAACATTGTGTGCAACAGAAAGTCTGTTGAGCATTGTGAAGTGCTGCAGTCAATCAACTATTAGTTTTTATGCTGATCCAAGAGGCGTTTTGTTGCTTCAAAACATTTACCGTTAGAATTTAGTCATAAAAGGAAATGCTCTGAGTGATGAATGACTCGGTCAAGCAGACAGACCAAGTCAGCACCTATTGGGCATTTTTTTCTGACTGCCAGATAAAGCTCATGGATTAGATGACGGTCAGAGGAGACATATCTTTTCAACAAAGACGAGCGCTGAGGAATAAGTCAAATTTAATGAATAACAGCAGCGTAGCTCAAGAAAGGACGTAGAAAGATATTTGTTTAGTTTCTTGTTAACTAAATGTTGATCTATTGAAACAATAATGTGCTAGTTGAGCAGAATCTCTTTATCCGGTCATAGTGAGTCAAAGTCTTTGACCCAGTATGAATCATTTCTAAGAGCCACCCCTTTGCAATACTAAACCAAGAACAGCTACGAGAAAACAATTTCACTAGGTGGCAATTTCATATTAATTGGTATGGTTTTAAGAAACAAAATTATGAAGTTGGGTGCGTTGGCCTCAGTCTCTCAATTTAAACTTCTCAGCAGGGTCTTTAGAGAATTCAAGGGACAGAGGTCCAAGAGTTTAGCCCACGCTGTCTGGCCTTGCTATCTGATCTCCATTCAGCTCTGCCAAATTTAGAACATTAGGAGGCCAGACATCGATTAAATAGTCATTACACAAAGAGAAAGAGAAATAGAAACATTTAAATTTGGCGGTTTTGAGCTAGAGTTGGTCACAGTTTGGATTCTCACATGCATTTTCATTACAAATGAGAACAAATGAGCAAACTGGAGGTCAGGACAACGGTCTACTTCCTCGCATAAATGCGTTGTGATTCAAATTTCACATTTGTAAATTTGCAGATTAATCCTGAGGCAAAAAGTCTTATTACGATTAGGATATAATTCAAAGTGGAAACAAAAAGGGCGGGAGGACTGTTAGAGAGCACCCTTTTAAAACTGCCGCTCTAGGCAATATGAAAAATTAATTAATTTCTGCAGAGAATCAATTTCTATATTAGACACCGCCGGGGAGCGAGCGCTCAGGCAGGAATCAGAGATTCTAATCTCGTTCCAGGAACTTGTGTCACAAGCGCTTAACATCTCCTCGCCGGTGCCAATAGCTGCCTAAATGTGCTCTTTAATAAGCAAGCAGCTATGAGATGGTGTCATAAATTTGCTAACAGACACCCAGGTTTAGATAAGCTAAACAATTGGGCTACAACTACAGCTGTTTTATTGTGAAATAACTCAATCAAATGGATCCGTGAAATTATGTTTTTTTGTTTCATCCTCTGATAAACATTGTTCTGGGCTGCATTTCCAAAAAGCATGATAAACTTAAGCTGATTGCAAAAATGGCAAGATACTTGAGTGCAGCGTCAGCAGTAAGCGAACGTTCTCTGTCACTGATTGGTTCCGTCTAGCAGAAAAAAAATCTATTCCAGTTAGTTTAGTGTATTTGTTCAATTTAATATATATTATACGCATTACATTTCTAGCTAGACAGGCATAACAAAATCAATGAAAAAGGCAGAGTAACGGTATTTTTAATTTGAGTATCGAAACTTTCGATACCTCGATATATCGATGCAATCAGTATTAAGTGTGGCCATCTCTTCTCTCGAGCGCACTCGCGCGCAAATGCATTGTTTTTAACAAAATACGTTGTTTTTAAAAGCAAGTGAACTTTTTATGACCACCTGTCTGAACTGATAACGACTTTCAGCAACCACCCGGGCTAATATAATCATGCCACGCTGTGAATCACTGCAAATTTGTTGAAGGTGTTCAAATGGAAACTGCAACTGAAAACCGCATGTGTCATAAACAACGAAAGACATTATACGAGTCCTAGAAGTGATACTTGTGCATCTGATAGGCTACCCACGGGACAACTGCCGATTAACCTGCGAGTTGACATTCGCTTTAACTCGTAACAAAAGCAGACTAGTCCCATTAAATATTTATATAATAGACTGATACGATCTCTCTCCCTCTCACTTTTCCATACCTATCTCCAAAAGTGTTTGTTCACACCTGATACGGTATACAAAGAGACAAACAGCTACATTCAGCCTATCTATTCTGATGGCGAAAGACACCTGTCCTTCCCAAAAGGTGAGTGTGGTGTACTGTATATTCAATGCAGTTTAAAGTAACCTGATATGTGAGTAATTACCAAAGGCTAAACTGTTCAGATGTGTGCGCAATTATCAAAGGCAAAAAGTGAATCGTAATCAGATAAATGTGCTGTGCTCAGCAAATAAGAGTTTGTCTGCGCAAGATTTAGTGCTGATAGGAGCTCAATAAAGCCGCATAGTGCACTGTGCCAGGTACTTTCAGTCTTTTTAGCCTAGTTTAGTGCAACTTTTTAAACTTTTCAAAGTATGTTTGCAGTATGGAAAAGAGCTCATCCCGCGTATCTTTAAGAAGACTACATGTACCTTGCATTTGTGCAGTCGTTGAACAGAACCTCGAAGTCTTTTCTCGATATAAGTTTGCAGCGATTGACTCCAGGCTGAATCGCGCCCAGTCCACGGAGGACGCGAACCTGCTCCACGTTGCACACCACAGGCGTTATCTCCAGACGTTTGAGTTTAGTGTACACGGTATGCAGTCCACCGACCAGGTGCTTGAGAAAGAGGTCAAACGCCTGCGGGAGGCAGATGAGCTCGTTGCCGTTGACCGTGAACGAAGCGAGCTTTGCGCCTCGGACCTCGACCATTTTACACTCGTTGTTTTGCGGGGTGTTTTCCACCGGAGAAGGAGTTGAGTACACTGGTTTGTGCGGGAGACTTCCGATGGGGATGCCCGGGCTCGCGGAGGAGAGCAGTTCCGATCTGAAGAGGCTCGGTCCGGATGGGGTGACGGACGGTGAGGGCGAGAGGGTCGCCGGGGTCGAGGAGTTAACCGCCGCGGAGATCGACATCGGAGACGCGTGGGCCATCGGTGTCGCGGGCAGCAGCGCAGCCGGTGTGGCCATGTTCAACACTAAATAAATGTCTTGAAAGTGTTCGGACAAAAGTAACGTGTCACGGAAGAATTATTAAAACAACAGTAAAAACAACTCGAAAAGTAAAATCAGCCTGGCACGGGGGGATAAACGAGATGTTGTCTGTGCGTCACGACATCGATCAAAGCGTGATAGTGACAGTGGGAATAAGTGAAGACCTGCGCTGGTGCTCGGACGAGTTGAATCTGTCACATTGTGGTCCGGGGGAGGAGCCAAGAAACAAAGAGTTTGGAAGAGACACAGCGCGCACGTGCGTTCCTTTCTTTCAGAGCAGGTAGATCTAAAACAATGAACTTCACAAGAACTAATGCTATTGCTGGCGTTGAGCAAGGCACCCTTTATAACACTCGCAGTAAAGATAAACAAACAGAACAACAGACTAGTTGACTGTGCCTTTTTAAGCCATTGACTGGTAAGTTGGAAAGGTTACAAAGTTTATGGAATGACAGCCGTAGCTATATTGTATGAATTCATGCCTGAAATGAAATTAATAATAACAGCACTTCAATAGTTAACGGCGCTTTGTACATGCACGTGGGCAACTGATTAATTCGCCGCGTGAGAAATTCTGATGAAACAATATTGAAAGCAATTTAAATAAAGCTCATTTAAATGTCAATTCTCATGGTTGGGGCTTTACTATAATTGGCTATTTAATTAAAACAATTTTCACGGTCATTAATACAGCCCGAGCGTTGTAGTGCACTGACATATTTTAATTACATGGTATTAACAAAATTGATATGCCTTAGAAAGCACGGTGAAAATTAGAATAAGAAATGATTAAAGCAATTATACATCATCCCCTTATGGACATTACGAGTATCAGCATATGACTGGTCAACACTGAGAAAGAGAATAAAACTGTGCGGTTGACTTTTTAAGTCTAATTAAGAAAACATATAGACTACTTACTGCTAAAAGAAGAATTTTTTTTTTTTTCAATTTTTTGTCACATTTATGAGGCAGAGCAAACAAAGAGACAGGATATAAAGCTTATACTGCCATCTATTGTGAAGGATTTAGGAAGTGAAAATAATTAAACTCAAATGTCAATGACTATTTGTTATTTGCAAATACCCTAAAGTGCTCATGAATGCAGATTCTAGGGTTGGTAAGGGTTCTCAACATTTACCACTGCTAATCTGAGAATAAACACTTATATTGTCTCTTGAGGCACAGAGACATTAATCTCAATTATCAAAATACACTTCTCAGAGGCGTCATGATATATCCCTGGTACAGCAGAGTCTCTTAAGTACCCAGTTTCATTGAAACTTACAGTCTGCCGCTTGGGTGACATTTCACAAAAAGTGTAGTTCTCCAGTCAGTCAGAAAATCTTATACACACAATGTTATCTGCCAATATTTTTACAATTACCTTTTTTTAAATGGCCACTCCACCAATTTTTCTACATGCATGTTTTAGGAGTTTACTTCTGTTTCCATGCTATATTGTTGATTGTCAACCTGTCAGACATTCATGAACTGATCTGGTTTCTCATGTTACAACTTTGCATTCACAAACTGTTGCTGTTAAATTAATGGCAACAGCTCCCTTAAAAGTAATTTTATGCATTTCAGGAAGAATTTAACACTGATGTTTTCTTGTTGCCTTTAAGTAATTGGCAGTAACTGCCTGCATCCCTCAGTTCCACATTCCTTTATTGAATTCACTACAGTGATTACAGCGGTTCCTCATTGACTTCTCTATTAGAGCTGCGGCCAGAGTCCATTCCCTGACCTTCTCTTCATCGATCGGGCACATTTGTCGCTCCTCTATTATAATGCAAAGAGAACATTTGTTATAATGTACATCCGATGCCTTTGCACAACTGCAATCAATATGTTCAACTACAGATCGTACTGTATAGAGAAAGACAACCTTGTGTATGTAATCTAAAATAGTACAATTTACTGTGGACATACACATGCTTATTGATTCCTCTGAGACGTGCTTAAATGATGCTGTTCTCTCAATCAATACACCTGCTATATTGATATGCAATGAGATCGTCATCATATGTTTATAAGACCTTGAGACAAATCCCATTTGCGTACCTATCTACTCAAATTCATGTTTTATTTTTTCTTATCCCCCGTGTCAACCTTAACACCAATGTACAGGACGCAGAGTGGGAGGGAGTCAATGCCTCAATTCACACACCACCAGCCTATTAAGACCAGCGACATCCATCAGCTAAGCTGCCACACTTTCAAATGCACTGTGCTGGGATGGTCCCTGCAACAGCCCTGTAATTTAATTCTCCCTGCCATGCATACACCCTGCATAGCCACGTCCCCTGATGGATTAATCATGCCATTTCCACAAAGGTCCTTCAGAAGAGAATGGAGTTTGATGCAGCCACTGACGCCTAGTGTCATAACTCAAGCTCTGCCAAAACACCAGTGTCCTGTTTTCCTGAAGATGGATGTGGGTTTTGGGGAGCTGCTTTGAATGTCCTTCGTTAGATTAGAATGTATGGATTTGTTCTCAGCTTCAAGGATAAGGGGGAAAATCTGACTGTATAAATTTGCCACACTGCAAAAATCCTATTCTTCACCTTCAAATGAAATATTTAAACTTCCTTACAGCAAAATACAACAAAGATTGTTTTTTAATAACGATACATAATATCAAAATCCTATACCGTTTTGTCTAAAGAATTTTATATATATATACAGTGGATAGGGAAAGTATTCAGACCCCCTTAAACTTTTCACTCTTTGTTATATTGCAGCCATTTGCTAAAATCATTTAACTTAATTTTTTTCTCATTAATGTACACACATCAGCACATATTGACAGAAAAACACAGAATTGTTGACATTTTTGCAGATTTATTAAAAAAGTAAAGCTGAAATATTTACATGGTCCTAAGTATTCAGACCCTTTGCTGTGACACTCATATATTTAACTCAGGTGCTGTCCATTTCTTCTGATCA
>JAUCMU010000001.1:14080266-14101167 GCA_032275025.1 Enteromius treurensis
CACGCCATGTTTGAACGCCGCAGAACTGCTGCGTCATCGCGTTACACCCGCCTCAGTCGTGCCGGGGGCGGGGGAGCCCATTTCTCATTGGTTCCCACTTTTTAGGGAATATGAAATGCTCTAAAACGGCAGCTTGGCCAGACTAACTTTGCTTGCGAAAAGAATGTAGCATCAAAGGAAGTTTGGGCGGGCCCAGGCTAGCTAATCTATGTTGAAACCTATTTTATTGGATTATCATGGTTTTGATGTACAGTATGTTGAAAACTCTTTTATGAAGTTTAGTATAATTTTGCCTGAAAAAGTTTTAGAATTTTATCTCATGTTAATGTAAAAAGGTCTTGTGTTATGTAACTTACATTTGTTTGTTTACTGTTTTTTATTGTGTTCGTAATACTTGTAGTTTTTTTGTTTTTGCCATGAAAATAGCCTAAGATGCTTACAAACAAATATAAACTACTACTATTAAGCTCTATTGCAGCCGTATGAATACAGTTCATTTATGTAATTAGTTAAGATGTTTTACTTTTAATTAGGGCCCACGCACCAACGCTGGTTCATGCTTTTTTTTCTCTTTTACAGCCAATGACAATGACCTACAGATGGAAGAGGGCATGTCCTTCACCATAGGTCTGTATGTGTGTACTCTTCATTGTTTTAGGTGACCGACCAATTAAATGTTATTAAGAACGTCGGTGGAAACGTGTATTTGTAACCGTCTGTCCGTTTTTCCAGAACCCATTCTTATGGAAGGATCCTCCGAATTCAAGATCCTGAGGGACAAGTGGACTGCTGTATCTGTGGACGACAAAAGGTGCATGTTGTGTTCAATTTCTCCTCCCACACTTCTCTCACCACCTTTCTAATGAGAGCCAAATGCAGCCGTTGAAATGTAGCCCACATTAATCATTCATTACTTCAAGCAAGAATAAGTGGTCAATTTCTATTGAGAATATTTAAGAACTTTATTTCTATTGGCTCTTGACATTAAACTTGGAAAGACTAAGTACCCTCAGAATTTGAAGCACATAGAGAGCTAAGTGCTCTGGGATAAACTTTCCTTTAACTGCATATATTTCTCTGGAGAGCACTTCAGTGTTAATTGCAAATGAGCTGATTGCCCTGTTGGCAGGTGAGAGCAGAGTGTCACTACTTGGTCAGTGGTTGATTAGAGCTCTGATTTTTAAGGTTGACTGGGGTGATATGCAATATAGGAAATAGATTCCTTATTTCAATTCTACATCTAAGGCAGCTGCTTTCAACCTTTTTGATACCAATGCCTTCATTGTGATTTACTGAATAAGGATTAAGGGATTATTTAAAAAAAATAAAAAATTATAACTAACAATTTTTACCTGACAAAAAAACGTTGAAAAGAAGTTTGCCGGGTCCCTTGTGGGCCCCAGACCCCTGGTAGAAAACGACAGATTTTATATAAATGACTAAATCTCTATGACTGAGTGTTCATGTGTGTATTTGTGTTTTTTTGTGTGTAAATACTCAGATCTGCCCAATTTGAACACACTGTGGTAATCACCAGCGATGGTGTAGAGATCCTGACAAAACTCCCGGATGAAGATTGACCAGACAAAGAATTATGGGACATCTTGAAGTGTGAGGTGTGAGATGGGTCTGCATTTTTAAAACAATAGAATCTGTTATTTAAATAAATGTTTCTTAACCTTTATCTAGCGTTTTATCTTATTTTGTGTGCCTGGCTAAATGGCTTCCTGAAACAGCTGTGCAACTCCAGCCCTGCGTTTTTACCTTTGAATTAATGGAGTTAATTGTTTAATGCATGTAGGTTATTATGTAATGAGTTTCAGAATCTCCTCACCATTCCAAACTCTTTGCTTTCTGATGCCATCTCTGGCTGAACTCATTGAAAGCACAGGGAATGAAATGTCATTACGTCTTATTATTATGGCGGAGTTTCTCCGTACATTATAATATTACTCCGCAGTAATGTAGTTAGCGCTGTGCATCTCTCGAGAGGTGATTATATTTATGGGCCATGGGTTTCCGTATGAGCCATGTGTAGCGTATCAAGAATACCCTATAATCATATCTGCTCCACGACATCATTTGACAGAGTTTGAATTCTCAGTGAGCTTATAGTTTGCGTTTTGAAGTGTGTAGATGAAAAAAAAATCATATTCTGCTAAAATAAATCGAATGAGTGATCAGAAAGTGCGTTTATATGAGCACGAACTCTCTCCACAAACCGGCTTCCATTCTGCATCTGTCTAATGGCTGTGCCTCTATGATGTGTACAATTAAGGTTAATTACAATGTGACCCTTACTATTTAATCCGTAGCTTTCGGTGGCTGTGCCATCTGGGAAGTTTCCTTCTGCTTTTGCTTGAAACAGTCAGTAAGCTCTATATTTAGACATATATAAAGTTTCGTTGGTTCGGTTTTAAGAATCGATTTTAAAAAGCGTATAAAGCAAATGATAAACGAGCAATGAAACATTTAAACGCGCATTGTTTATTTTATTATTTTTAATCACAAAGAAGTCCTTAGAAGATGATGGACTATGTAAACACCAATGAATTGTTTATGCTATATTCTTATTAAGCTTAAAAGGAATAGTTACTACATGTATTATTATTATTAAGCATATAGCATAATCTGTTTATTTGTAGTAGGTCTATGTGATTTGATCGCACTTTCTGACCGCATGGTGCCTGCCTTTCTACGCTGTGCTCATTAAATCGAATCATAATTGCAGCCATTTGGTTTTTGTGCATCCTCGCGGATTTTCATCTGTCTGTCGCAATTACGAGCAATTTCTGGCGCGGAGGGAATCTTTTCAGTCGGACAAAAGAAAAGGGAACAGGCAGGGAATCAATAGGCGTTTTTCTTGTGTTTGCAGGTGCTGTATTCTGTCATGAAGGATGCTCCTGATCATTAAACTAACCAATTTTAAGCTTAAAATCTCGTATTTCTGCTCACTTTTCGTTGTATCCTCCTTAATTTCTTTAATTTTTTATTATTAACGGCTTTCTTATTAGTCTTTTATTATGTTTGTTTCATTTAGGCTTGGTTTGGCTATGTGAATGCTCTGTAGTTATTTGCTTTCTCCTTAATCATAGCCTGCAATTCATTGTCCAAAATAGTAAAGAAAATAAAACAAATCATGAGATCCAGCAAAATATTGGCTATGCAAATTAACTTTTGCGTTACTGACAGCCCACCTCACTACGAAATCTCATTAAAGTTTATACCGCAAAATGTTTCCATTCTTTTCGGTTCTAGAAACATGTCAGAGACCCTCTGCTCTGCTTCACGCAGATTTAGCTTTAAATTCAAACGTAAGCAGTCATTTGGGCTCATAGTGGTGTGGTTGCAAATAAGTCCTGGCATTTCAATTACTGCCAGCTGTGAATCTTAACTTAAGGAATGAAGCAAAACGGTAAAATGTGCTACAATCATAGTAGCATTTGCTGCACCTACAAAGATATGCACGGCGCCCTGATGGGTTTAAGAATGAGATTCCCAAAATCAGACTAAAAATAGGCGTCTTTTTAAATACGAATCAAAGGATCCGGGCCCCAACCACTATGTCCATATTTAGAAAAACCGCGGAAGCTCGAATCATGAACCTCAAAAGAAACAAATCATATAAGATAAACGATTAGTTACAACAGCCCCTAAGAAAGTTATTCTTTATAAATAGTTCGTGGGTAAACTTCGGGAATACTGATGAGTTTGTTATGCTGCTGTTTTGTTATGCTGCTCTTTGTTTATTCGGCCAGGCTGATTGATTTGATATATTCTTCTCACTTTCCCCTTCTTAATATAGCCTACAATTTAATATGTTTAGATGGAACAATTTTACAATTTTTTTTTCTTACTTAATACAGTTAATAGTTAATAGTTTCTACAAAAATATGGGCCTAATAAAACATATGTTCGTGCAATCCATTTGTAATCTGCGTTTGCATGAATTACAATTAGGTAGGCTAAAGCAACTTTTAATCCCAGTTTCACAAATAAACATACATGAAGTACATTAATTACAGGTTCCGTATAATATGAAACATGAGCATAGCCTCATATTAATTTGTCTCCCACCTATTCCAGTAACTATTTTAGTTCCAAAAATATTGAACTTGACCATGTGAAGACGTGAGGCAAGCTATGAGAAACTGCGTGTCCCCGTACAAGAATAGCTCAAGGCTGTGCTGGAGCTGGAAGCGAGGACTCGAGGAGAATGTTTCCAGGGCGGTCTGCTTGAGGCGGTTTTATGTATTTTTTTCTCTGGTTGAGTGGCGTTCATAAAACGTCTGGAAGAGGAGCGAGCTGACTCCAGAGAGTCTGGAGTGGGAAGAGCCCTCGCCGCACGCGGAACGCCCTCGCATCTCCTTCTGCGCATGCCAAGACGCGTCCGAATGCCAGGCGTCCCCCCTCATGCCCAGAGGTACAGGATACCTCCTCACCAAGAACATTTACAAAGGATTAAATGGGATCAGATTCGTCCTACCGAATAATCACATGCATTACCTCTGCAAAAGAAACGGAGATGCGCAAAGAAAAAGTATGCATATATAGGCCTAATGTTCATTACAAACATAATGCAGTACTAATTTCTGTAAATAATAAGTTAGTGCATATGAACCTATGTGTTGTATTTACGCAGCGAGCGTTCCAAATTCAAACGGGGTCTTTTTCATTTATACGGTTTCATTAATCGATTTATTCGTTATAGCCAAAGAAAGGTCTTGCTTGCCACGTTAAAATGAAAAATTGTTAGATGCCAGGTTAAAAGAACGTGGAAACATCATCACACACGTCACAGCCCATTTGTAGCCTACAATCCTTTTACGAGACTTTTACGACCAATGGTAGGTATCAAGAAACGTTTTACAGAGTAAAACCTGGAAAAAAACAAAAACAAAACACAGCCTCACTAAATCCTTGGGTTGAAGAAAATCAACTTGAAACGACAATCAAAGAACCAAACGTTAAACTGATGGTAAAACGCACATTTAATTATGACTGCAGGTTATAAGCATTTTAATAGATTTATCCCTAAATCTAATATATTCTGTACAACACACGAAAAAAGGCTACCCGTTTGTACTTGGATTGTGAAATAAACATATCTGATTACCCCTTTCATTTTGACTATAACGAAAACAAATAAATAAATAGAAAAATAATTTAATGTGCGTTGCTTGCGCGCATTAGTGGCGCCAAAGAATTCCACGGCACGCATCTTAAGCAAACCCACCCTGAAAATAGATTTTATAGTTAATGTTTTCCTAAGATATAGAAGTCCAGTGACAGAAAAGGCCTCCTCCTACAACAGGTGTATTCGGCCATTTTAGTCCTCCGTTAGAATATGGTCCCAGCACTCATGGCAGAGCTGTGATGAGGTTGTATTAAGGTACTGGGCTGTAGATGTGTGACCGTATTCGTGGATGAGTACCATGAATAGTTTGTCAAAAACGACGGGGCGGTGGTGTTTGGTGGCCCGGTGGGCTGCTCTGCAACTGTGTCTCCGTCGTTCGGTGTCTGGTTCGGTGGGAAATCCCAACCTGCTTGTTGTGGAGGACTGCTAGAGGGAGAGTCACCGGCAGCAACCTGTTGGTCTGTTGGAATTTCACCGTTTTTCCACAACTTTTTGAATTTTGAGCGCCGGTTCTGAAACCATATCTTCACCTGTGATGCAAAACACATCGCATCTAAGTTAAACATGAAATGCAACCAACGCAACAATGCCTTAAAATCAATTAAATACAGCCACAGCATACAGTAAAAGAGCCGCGTTTCACCTGGGTCTGTGTGAGGCCCAAAGACGCCGCGAGCTCGGCGCGTTCAGGGAGCGCGAGATACTGGGTCTTCTGAAATCTGCGCTGGAGAGCCGCCAGCTGAAAACTGGAGTAGATGGTTCGCGGTTTCCGGACTTTCTTTGGCTTTCCATTCACCATGCGCACTTCTGGCTCACTCTCTTCTTTCTCTAACAAAATTACCAACAAAAGTTGTCATTGTAAAATGTCACGAGAAGACAACAGGACACAGAAAACGACGTTTGTGAATACTGAGGCGGTCTTACCTGGTTCGGTTGGAGTCGGTGAAGAACTGGGTCCATAGGTTCCATAAGCGCCATAGGATGAAGCATAGCCTAAATCGTAAGCCTTTGGGCTGTAGTGAACATTACCAACTGCACCGGGATGATAGGAATAAGATGCCAGTTGTGCGTACGCCGTCCCCGCGCAGTGACCTGTCTGTGAACTGCTGTAGAAGCTGCTGTCGGTCACAGTTGACACCGGCAATGTTGGGGAATCCTGCGACTTGTGAACGGTACTGAAGCTGCTCGAGGTAATATGGTTTGTATGCATATCCGAGCCAAGGCTATCCAGAACAGCAGTCATTTTGCAGAAAAAAAAACAGTGAACTGAATTTACTTACCGTGAGCACTTAAAATAGCCTATTTAAAACCTGCACCTCTAACAAATAACCGGTGATACAAAATCACACAACTTAGGTAGGAGGTAGTTTGTTTCGCCTCAAGTTACATATCCACAGCTGATAGAGGGTTTGAGGAGCTTCGCGGCGGTCTCTGCCTTGGAGATGCTGACGGGCGGGCCATATACTGGGCGTCATGTGGTAAAGCGAACCAATCGGTTAGCAGGCAGTCCAAAGAAGTACTGCCAGCTGAAGGAAGACTCTGACAAGTCGAAATAACAAAATATCTTGCAGCCTTGGTCTTAAAGGATTTAGATATCATTTGCAAAGCGGTGAGAAATATAGCCTAACTATTCACTTATTAAATATACTAGAATAGCAACATTTATGAATTTCAAAAAGAGAGAAAATAGCCAAATATAGACAAGAATGAAACAAGACTACATTTTTGCTCCAGACGGAAAATATCCAGTGGGAATGAAATATATAAAGGAGCATTGTCTTTTTCTGTACAGTACATTTTTTTCGAAAGCAATTTTCTTGTTTATATGTAACCTAACCCTGAACCTTTAGCCTTTCAAATTAAGCATTACGCATGTAAATGACTTGATCAATGACCCGCATTTAGACCAACTAATAGTTTAAAAGTATCAAATGAGGCTCACAGTTTTGATTAAAGGGATATATTTCCCTATTGTTGAGAAGCACGGTTTAACTGGAATGCCATCTATCGTTGAAATGTTGTCAGTGTATCTTACGGAAGCAGTCTGCATTCCTCTGACTAATCACAGACGGCGCCAGTCTCCTCACACCCACAGGTGCGCAAAACAGCAATTATTCCCCGGTAAACACCAGGGATAAAGCGCGGAACCAGCCCTATATGATGCTCTGTCGCGCCAAACGCCTCGTGCACAGACCTACATAGAAAACTACCTCAGTCACGAGAACTGGCAATTTACTAAGTATTCTGTCAACTCAACAAACTTTGTGGCCTGAGCCCTACCAGCTATAATCCCTAGTGACTTGTCTCTGCTGTAGAGCAATTTAAAATAGAATTTAGTTATTTTATTAAAAAAAGAATAATAATAGATAAAAATCTAATTCAACGTAGTGGTATAATGTGAGCATATACCTTGTTTAAAGTCGCCAATATAAAAAATGCTAATATTAGTGCTGACACTCGATTGGGTTAGTGGGATGAAGGAAGAATTGGATCAAAACATGGCTGGTTATTACGAGGGTACAGCATACACAAAATTACTGTACAGTTATGGCGATATTCAAAAAGTCAGTCTCTGGTTTCTTTTCTGCTCTGGTCAGGTGTTTAGGGGGCAAGTCTTCGAGAGAGGACATCTGGCGCCCTCCTGCGTCCATAAATTTAAACTACCTTTTTTTTTTAGATTATGTATTTTACCACAGCACTCCAAATTACAAACTACATTGATTCTGATTTGTTTGATAGCTTCTTACATTCTATTAAAAATAAAATAATATTTATGAAAAGAATAGAATAATAACAGGCCTTATAATAATAATAATAATAATAATAGTATATTTTGCCACCAAACAAATCTGTGCGAATAACAAAGAAAAACAAAATAAGATAACATAAAAAGGTGTTTTTAAGAAGGTGAACAGAACACGAAGGAAAGCAACGAGTCAATTTTATTTAAATTGTAGCTGTTTTAACTCTTCATTTTATGTTTTATGAAATTTACTGAATGTACCCTATGTATTGTACAATTATATATTATACAAGGTGCTCTTGCACCGTTGAACTATTAGTTAACACGAGATGGCACTGTTTGCTCAAATACCAATCAGGCTATTTTGTGTGCGTCAAGGAGGACATTTAAGAGTAGTTATTAAAGGATTGATTTAGATTTAGGTACACATCAAATACAGTTGTCAACTTTATGCTATTATATCACAACAAACACTCCATTCACTCAGCATGTTTTTGCTGAATCAAATGCTGATCTGAATTGGCATAAACTAACTTCCAGAGAGGTCACTTGACAACAAAAAGCAAACATAAAAAATTTTGGTCCAACAACAGATACATCTATAGCTTTCATCAACATAAATCTCAGCTTTCTGTAGAGAAAAACCACAGCAGCAGTAGACAAGTATTAACGTGTATAAGGGGAAACATTTTTTTTAGCTGAACGAGGCTTTCTTTTGCATAGTTTTTCATTTATTCGTTTATTTACTCTTTAACTGTGTTCTTACTGTAATGTTTAGATTTAGTTCAAATTAGTTCTCTAAAGTCATTTTATGATGTATAACTTCCGGTTACATGCACAATATGTAATGCAATGCCCTACATACTTCACATATTACAAGAATATGACACATAAGCTGTAAGCGATTGAAAAGACTCTGTAAATGGGTTGCTACTTAAGCATGAACTTGTTGTACTGCTGAGTGATTTTTAGTAGTCATCCTCATTCATATTGTCCCAAGAAGTGTGAACTTCCTGTGGGTGTGTGCTTTGTACTCTAAGGAAAGGACCTGACAGCCAATCCTACTTGACAAATTCATTTGTGGATTCATAAACCAGATTTCTGGTGCTTGCTGGCCTAGAGGTTTTTGTTGTTGTTGTTTTCAGCAAGAAAAATATTCACATCTTATGACTCTGAAGAAAGTAATAAAATCATTTGGGTATAATACAATGGTATAACAAACACAACAACCAAACAAAGCAAGAAGGATTTGCCTCTGAGGCTAACATTCCAGCATTCTTTCTTTTCCCCAACTCCAATCCTTTTTTCCGTGATGTGACCCACACACCTGTCAGTTACGCTTTTGTGAATATCACTTCCAGATGAGGTTGATAGATCTGCTCCTCTCTGAGAATAGAGTTTCAAGGTTATAGAGGTCTCTGTCTGTCTCAGATATATGCTTGAAGTTGATATACAAATGTCAATTAATAGTAATCTCAGGCAGTGTTTGATTAGCACGTCCTGATTTTGCCAAGTTCGATGTGTCCCTAGGTCAAAATATCGATTTTAATGCAAAAATATAGTCTTGACCATATCTCTACACCTAAACCTAACCTTATCCATGACTGAATAATGCCTAAAATTAGTGGAAATGATAAGATGACGGACCCTAATGTATAAGCACCAAACAATGATTGTGAGCAAAAACTGTAAACGGTTTCTTAAAATGATTAGTTAATCGCAATGTTGTCCCAGGGTCTACAAAGATGTTGACCCATGGGACATGTTGCACTTGGTAAAATCAGGTTAGCGGTTTGATTAGCTCACATTATTGCTGTTAAAGTGCACGTTTTCAAGGCATTGAGGACATTTTGTTTTGGCACAGCATGTACAGCCATTTTTTTTTACATCACTGGTAAGCAGCCAAAGTCTCAATCATAAGTCGGTTGCGTAAAATGTTCACTGTTTTTGCTGATCCTTCGTCAGCAGCTTAAATTCATTTTGAGAACAGGACGGCCTGCAGAAACATGTGAAAAACAGAGCTGGAGGGCTGGGAGGTGAAGTGTGTTTGAAAGTGAGGAGGGGCTGGGTGGGGCAGCCACGTGTGTGTGTGTGTGTGTGTGTGTGTGTGTGCGCACACATGTGAGCTTGTATTACTGTTCAAAAGTTTGGAGGTCTTTACGTTTTACTTTGATCAAAAGTGACAGTGAACTTTTTATTAATGAAAGAATATTAAGCAGCACAACTGTTTTTAACTTTTGTAATAATTAGAAAATGTATTAATGTATTATTAATGTATTAATGTAACTCATTCAGTTTGAGTTCTGCTTATTTTAATCGGTTATTGAGTTCACATTATTTTGTAAGTGCAATGAACGTCCAGTTAACAAATTTATTTAAGTTTACATGTTACGTTTTACAGTTAGGAGCCTAAAACTGTGGGAATTAAGAGACATTACTTTCTGTTTATTTGAATTAATTTCTGTTTGTCTTGCTTGAAAAAGAATTCTAAATGCTCAGTAAAATGATTTCTTAGAAACACAACAGTTTATTTTGAGTGATTCAAACTGTTATGGTTGCCAAAATTCAGGAAGCCTTCTGTGCTTGATCTACTTTTCTGAGGATTTTGTTTATGACCTTTCTCCAAACAAGAGAAATGCTGAAAATGAAAACATTATGTGCAACACAAATTAATATGCCACACGCAGGAGCGTAGCAGCAAATTCTGGGCCCTATGCACAAGCAGTGGCCATGGGCCCCCGTAAGCTCGAGGTTCACAACTACCTACGACACCACTTAATACATCAATCAACTGATGCATTTACCCAAAATGTTAGCATTTACATTAGTTAACAACATTTATTGTTATCTTAAAATTATATTTAAAAGAAAAAAAAAATTCTCTCCTCAGGGGCCCTCCCCCCACTTGGGGCCCTGGTAATTTAGTCCCAGTTTTCACCCAACTACAACGCCCCTGGCCACACACTTTTGGAAGGAGGACCAAATACAAAACTCGCCATGTACCATCAGCCAACAAGGCTTTGGAGTGTGTTACAACATTATTTGAGGAAAAATATCTTAATTCTTGAAAAAATAAATATGTAATTCATAAAATGCCTTTTTACAGCTGTAATTTCTAGAGCCTCCAGACTGCATGTCATATCAGTCATTAAAGTATTAGTAGTCTGTTTATATCTGTTAAAACTTTATTATGATGGGTACCCAACAGACATATCAAGTAATCTATCTGACTGTTTCGGAACTGAGAAAGACAGTACACAAAACTAGGTGTTACAATTTAGACAAATAGCAATAATGACAACTGTATAATAATGTTCAACTTTTTGCCCTTGATATAAATCTCTAGAAGTCTCATACTGACTTAAATTTTAGATAATACATTTTTTTATTTATTTCAACCACAGTAAATGTCTTTTAGAGTAACTTTTGCAGTCTTGTCACTACAGGTTCAATAGCGACTTTTCGTGGATTAAAGCTGTTAGTCATAAACAAAGTAATATCCTTAAAGCAGATTTCACTTTTGTATGTCTTTAAGGAATAGAGGGAAAAACAGTAAACAGCATTCTTCCTTAAAAAAAAAAGAGGACAGCAATAATATGTTACAGGAGAAATTAAATATGTTTTAAATAAAGAAGAGAGAATGAATCGTGTTGGTGTATGCAATGAATTCTGGGAGGAGTTCATGTCTTGTTAAGATGCAAGGAGACGTGTGGGATAATAAAAAGCAGCTGTTTTATTAATAAGTGGGTTTTTTAATACCCCTAAAGGTGATTTTTCGTTAAATCCCAATATATTATTCGTATAATATAAGAAACCAACAACCATAACGTATATTTAGAGAGGTAATTAAGTAGTAATTACGCTTTTTTTTAATAATACTGTACAGAAAGTTGTATTTTTACAGTACATATTATTCTATAACACGTGACGCATTATAAAAAGAGCCAGTTCAAACAGGTTCAGTTTTTAAAGCATGTTTAATCGTTCCATGAGATGCAGGGGATTGAAGCTATCAGTTTGCAGGAGGTCATGATTGGTTTCTCTTCTCTTATTGGTGTCGATGAGGATGTGCGTGTGTCTTCCGTAACTATGGGTGTGTTATATTTTTCATGGAAACTAAGCAATTTAATTGCACCATCTTTCACCTTCATCCTCGCCGGAGGTTAAACACTCATGCTATGAAGTGCGTTACATGGTAAGTTAGGTGTGAATCAGTGCGTGTATGTCCTAATCATCTCCCTTATCCTCTTCCTCACATCCTCTCCTTCCTCACCCTCCCTCTCCATTCCTTTATTACAGTGGTTTATGAACCCTCTGGGTGTGGTTCCAGCATTCGGAGCTCAGACAGTAAAAGTTTGTCAGTGCATCTGTTTAAAATTAGAGAGCTTGGGGTTAGATTTAATTTACACATCCACACAGGAAAATAACTATGCAGCAAACTTTTATAAACATCAGGTGACCTTCCTTCTTCAGTGCAACAAAGATGATTTAGCTGATCTGATAGTCCTTAGTGATGTTGTATTGATATTGCAGGTAATCGTCCGTTTCTTGCACAGATGGATTGTTTCGCTTCATAAGACCTCTACATATCGTGAGAAGTTGTGGGTATTTATTTTGTGTTTCTGTTATTTTGTTTTCATTGACTTTCACGTTTGTTGAATCTCCATGGTTTTAGTTAAAAATAGCATTCTACTGAAGAAATAAAGTCACTTGGCTTATATTGAACGACCTGAGGGAGAATAAATGAACAACAAACTTACATTCTTTGTGTGAATTATCATTATTTTTAATGATGATAAAGTCCTTTGCAATTTTTTATAAAGATACTTAAACATGTGGACTAATGTTTGAACAGTGGAACTAATTGTAATGTAAATATTTTATTATCTTTAGAACATATAGCTGACTGACAATATTATGCATCTTTTTTTTACAGAGAGTTTGAATCAATGATGATCAATCAGCTTTGTCCAGCTGTCATCTTCCTGTTGTTCTGAATTTATTATTCACATGGAAGTTATGGCTCAGACAATTGCCTGGAATGTAATTATGCCCATGAGAAAAGATGACAGATATCAAATTATATACCCCCACATAAGGGATCCTGTACCAGCCAAGCAACTGCCATTGAGAGTAATGGAAATGTTAATAGATAGCTTTCTCCAGGTAGACCTGCTTTAGTTACAAACCATTATTATGACAAATAACTATGTTTTAAGTAGCTACCAAAAAAAAAAAAAATTAGGCACTCCAGTAAAAATCCAAATACTAGATACCGTAAGTCCAAACGTTTCCTCTGAATACACAGATCATTTTAAAGGGCTGCCAGCTGAGAATGTCTATATTTGTGTAGTTAAATGCTTGTAAATTAGATTGTAATTTGAAAGTGAAAGACAATTCTTTTAAAAATACCTTTTGTCTAGAAAATGACTTTTAGACTGTGAACTTGGTGAAGGTCTTTAAATTCTCACAGTAAATCAGTATGTAGTGGTATCACATGATCATTAATTATGGCTAACCCACAGGAATGCATTACATATCACCTGACCCTGAAAAGAGAGTGAAAGATGAAAAGAAAGAAGGTTAATGAAGATGCACTGATGTAAAACTGTCTGAAAGTTTATTTCTCTCTTTCTTCATTTTTAAAGCCCGGTCCTTAACACCCCAAATAGTGAGAGCTTCGGGA
Source organism: Enteromius treurensis (assembly GCA_032275025.1). NCBI lineage: Eukaryota > Metazoa > Chordata > Actinopteri > Cypriniformes > Cyprinidae > Enteromius > Enteromius treurensis. The sequence continues at coordinate 14,093,833 of JAUCMU010000001.1, forward strand.
ATTTATTAGCTGTAACTTTGGAACAGATGTCCTTCTTTGTGCTGCTAATGTCAATGCGACACCAAAGCTTCCCAGCAGGCACAGAATGTCAATGTAACCTCAGGTTGGTGTTGGCAAATTGATGTTGACTTAACATTGGATTTACACAACCTAAAAACAGCAAATACCAATGACAGCTGACATCAGTACTGAAGATCAAATGAACATCGAATTGACGTTAAATTTTGGTCATGCAATGTGGCAACTGAAATTTCACTATATATCAGTGCCTTATGATGTTGTGTACCTGCTGGGGAAGTGCTTGAATTTAAGAGGGTCTGAAAATAAGCATTTTTGGGGAATAAGCAAGTGTAATTTTTAAAATATCTTTTAGAAATATCAAAGTATCACATCTTTAGGGCACCAGCTGTGGAGTACAATTTTTTTTTGTCTCTGGTGGGATGTCTGCCTAAATATTCAATTATGTTCTTCTTAAGGTAAAATTACTTTACTTAATTAAGTTAAGTCCAGGTTAGTGAAGCTGACCTGTATCTAAACCTTTCTTCAAACGTTTATTTGTAAAAGAGCTGCCACATAAACAAGGATCATAATTTTTGATGAATACAATGTAAAAGAAATATTACAATTCTAAACAACAACAGTTCTGTGAACTGACTCTATCCAAAAAAAAAAAAAGGAAAATCAAATAGTGCTGCTAAGAAATGTCTGTACCAACAATGTAAAGAGTAGAACAACGTTTTTTGGTTAACATTTTCCAGACTTACATCTTTGGCTAAAGTTTTTGCTTTGAGAAAACAGGTTACATATAATGTGTGAGTGTCTGTGTGTGTGAGATGCAACAGATTCAGTCTGCTTGTACTTGCCCTAAGAGGACAAGGCTGAGCACTGGCAGCTATGTGTGCCCTGAGGGTGCATTGTGTGTGTGTGTGTGTGTGAGAGAGAGAGAATTGAATTTGTGTTTTTCTGAGCATTGGAGAAAACCGGTTTGACAATTTCACTCTTGTAGACGCCTGTGGGGCCTATTTTCCTTCTAGCAGGAAAGGAGCTAGAATGAATGACAGAGTTCACACAAACACATGGTTTTAAAAATGATCAATACAAATGCTAGGAAAACTGGCAGAGTTGCATTCTTGTTCTATTTCTCTTTTCCTCTCTATCCATGCCTTTTTTTCCATACCCAACATGAACATAAAGACTGCACTGTGACATAGCATGGAGAAAATGAATAAATTACAGTATGAGCATGCAGTTACAGATAGTATGGAACAACATATAAAAATGCATTTGTTTGCACATTTGATTCAGGTTTATTACAGTGTGTTAGTAACAAATTCCAGAGTATATAATGACAGAGGCAGATCTAGACCCACCCAGTAGCTGCACTTAAACGTTTCTATGTGAAACCATTGACACAGATGGCTGTTTCTGCTCTGACTCCCAGTCATGTTTCCCAACCTTGCTCCTTTTTTCCACTAAAGTTTTATTTTTAACAACAATGGCTTAATGGCTGTTGGACTCAACAAAAACAACTGGAAGGAAGTCTTGAGCAGAGGGAAGAGGACAGGGAATAGCAGAGAATGAAAGCAATGAGAATGTCAAGACATCTGAAAAGAACAGACACACGTAAGCATATGCACCAACACAGTCTCATATGGTGCAAAGCTTTGGGATTCTCACACAGAAACCTCTTTACACCGTTAAAAATAAGTCTACGTAAATGTCACAGGCCAGTGTTACAAAATCAGATTTTTTTCCATGTCCTCCACTAGAAATGGGATATAGTTTTCCACTTGACTTGCTTCATTGTAACATTTTGCAACTATAAGCTCTCCATCTGCCAACCGATGGTGATCACGAGGAGATAGTTGACGGGTTTTGTGTGCAATAATTAACACATTTATATTTATTTAAACTTGTGTGGTAGCTCCTAAAATATCCAGTGTTCCAGAATGCTCTGGACTCAGCCAAACCGTAATAAAAAGGCACAGTAATCTTATTCACACACCAAATATGCATTCTGAGTACAAGTTCTTACAGTATTGTTTCCTGTCGCCATGGCATTACTCTGTTTTCCACCTCACTCCCTCTGTGTGTGTGCTTAGCCATGACGCCCGGCAGGGTTTTAGTTTGCTTTTGTTTGCTCAGGCAGAAACAGCCACAAATCTGTGGTTGCACAGTATAAATAATTATTATAGCATTTACTGTTTTTCTTTTAATTTCTATTTTTCTTTGTCTCAATCACGCCCGTCTATCAGTCCCACAGTTTTGGAGTCATCGGGTTTAACCATCAGGTTTGTCATAATTTCTTAGTCACTGCATATGAATGAAAAGAACATAATCTATATAATGGAGGTCAAATCCTCTTAAACAGACTGAACTCCAAGAAACTCCTGAAGTCTTTAAACAAACTTGATGGGAATAACATTGAGTGATACAGTAAAGCTGAAAACAATTAAGGGTACAATCACATGACAACAATAAAGTAAGGGCAGAAAATGTTTTCGTTTGAGTTTTTGAAAAGTTTAACATATCACAATATTGTATGTAAACTATCCCGGTTTACGCAGATTCACATAACTAAAATTACGCATGCCAGGCATGAAATATAAGCACATACTGAACACATAATAGGCATGAACACTGTATTCATAAAATCATAAAAAAAAGGTGTTAACAATGTTGATTTTCAAAGGCTTGCATTCTATAATTTTAGAAAAATATGGACAGTTTTTAAACCTTTGCCTATGTTAAAAATATAATGTTTGACCCCAATCAATTAGGATTAACATGTTTATTCTAGCTCATTCTACTTGCCATTTTGAAAGTGCTTCTCTCAGCCAGAGCATCTACATTAAATCAATATAAATTTTCAAAGATCATTCTGCTGGTCTTCCAAGCAACTGAATTTGGGTTATACTCATGAAATGCTTGAATAAGAGGTTATAGCTAAATAAGGCTCACTCCCTGAATTTTTAAAGCTGAGGTCCCACAGGGTTCAGCGTTGGGACCATAACTGTTCTACTGTTTCCTGCTGTTCTACACCAGGTAAATGTACTGTTTAAATGTTGCATACTCTGTACTTACAAAATACCTTTTCAATTATTTTACTCAACAATTACGACACATATTCAGTTCAGTTCTCAAGTATTTTGAAAGTTACATTAATTGAGACACAAAGTGGAATATTTCTCTTTCTCTTTCTATTCATTTGTTATACCACAGGCAATTTTAAAAATGAATTACTAACACATAAAATATTAAACAGTCTGTCTAGAAAAGTTCTGAAATATTCAGTGACTGACGGGGGTTATTGAGGGATTTGAGGCTACTTGAGCGATTACTCATTCTAATATGTCTCTACTTGTTGATCCTTGTGCTGAGATAAAAAGAGGGAGTTAACAGAAAATCTGAACAATTTGTAAGTGAATGAATAGAAAGTGTATGTAAAGTGTATGTAAAGACAGTGAAGCTTGACATGCTATGTCTGTCTGTAATAAAGAATACACATAGATAAAAAGTGTAAAACTGTACTGATTGTGTGAAGATGAATGTGACTACAGCACACTTTTGACGAAGATTTGACACAATTTAATTCTTGAAATTAGCAGACAGTGCCAAAAGGCAGATTAATTAAGTTTTTTAAATTTAATTTTAGTTTTGTTTAGTGAATTCCCAGATTTCAACCTCTTTCTGTCTCTCTCTCCCAGACATAGGGAAGCTCTCACCCTCCCAGGCAAGTAAAAAATGATGGATTATCCCACCTTGCCGGGGAAAGAGGAGCTTACAGCAAAAGGGCCCAAGAGAGAAAAAGATGGTCATGAGGAATTGTAAAGAAGACATCAGTCCCCTGTCAATAATCAATAAGAGGAAACAGCAATGAGATTCAAATCAATACCAATATGCGCCTACACACATGTAGACTGTGTACATTCCTAATCACCAAGGCCCTAAAATTCTGCATATTTTAAAACAAAATTATAATTCTAATGCTTGTAATTATCCACAATGCTTTTTATATTTCTTCACTCTTGTCACCTACTGTTGAAAGCTAGAAGTCTCTCTTCTTTAGCAAACTGATGCTGACAAATTTTTATTTGAAATGTGGTTAAATAACTTTTAATGAAATCAGTAAGAAAGTGAGCACCGTGAGTGATAGTACAGTGAAATATGTCATGTTTTGTCCCTCAGAAACATCAATTAGTTATGTGTGTTTAATATAGGATGAAAAAGATCAATACCGTCAATGTACAGGAGGAGTGTGCTCCTGTCAGAATTAAACAGAGAACTTCTTTGTAATTTGTAAATATCTGTAATAAACTGAGGTATTACATATGCATATTGTTTATTTAGGTAAGAAGAATAAAAAAAGCACATTAATTAAGCGTCGTTTTTAAATTACATACATTTTGTCAGAATCCTTGTAAATTAGATTGTAATTTGAAAGCGTAAGACAATTTTTAAAAAAATACCTTTTGTCTAGAAAATGACTTTTAGACTCTGAACTTGGTGAGGGTCTTTAAATTCTCACAGTTAAATCAGTATGTAGTGGTATCACATGATCATTAATTATGGCTAACCCACAGGAATGCATTACATATCACCTTATATTTAACCTAAATATGAATAATGTCAATGTTTTGACAGCACCAAAATATCAAAATTAATTATGTGGTTACTTATGTTTTGGTGCAAACCTTTTGAGTTACTGCGAATAACAATACAAATAAATTCTATATACCGTCATTTTAATTCAAACATCCTGTGTGGCCAATTCAATTCACACCACATATTTAACTGTCATTCTACAGAAAATTACAATTGAAAAGTAGGCTTACAAAATTTTTTTATATATATTTTAAAATAAAACAATATTATTTGAACAATTAGACCTTCTTTTTTTTTTAAATATAACTTATACAGAATTCCAAGCACCACATAAATTAATAAATATAAAAATGAATACATTTTAAGACATATTTAACACATCATTACTATCACACCAAAAGTGGACATTTCTGTAGAATGACCAATAAAAGAGAACCAATTCTTAAATTTGAATGTAATAAAATATGACAACATCATGTTAAAGGGATAGTTCACCCAAAATTATTCTTTCATTAACTACTTGTCCTCATGTCATTCCTCCATTGTTTGGTCTGGTCATCGGAGACCAGAACACTTAGATAAGCCCTGTGGACAGATCACCGGAACCAAATGCGCAAACACACACACCCACACACACACACTATAAATCCTTTGTACAATCTGACATGAGCTTAATATTGAATTGGAAATTAGGTGCTGAGGAGAACTGGCCCCAATTTGTTTTTTTCCTCCATTCTCTCACAGTTTGGGTTTTGGTTCCTTGCTGCTGTCGTCTCTGGCTTGCTTAGTAGGGGTAACCTAATTTCAAGTGATTATCGTAGTTTTTAATACAGATCTCTGCATTTGATTAAAAAATAATTTAATCTCATAATTATACAATACTATCACTGTTCTCCTACAATACTATCAGTATTCTTGGAGCTAATGTCCTTGGTAAATTTCTGAGCCTTGATAATGCTGACTCTTGCTGCCTATTGAGAGTCAGAGAGCTCTAAGAATTTATTAAAGATATCTTAATTTGTGTTCTGAGGATGAATGAAGGTCTTACAGGTTTGGAACAACATAAGGGTGAGTAATTAATGGCAGAATTTTAATTTCTGAGTAGGCTATGCCTGAACAAACACTTAACAAAGCTGCATGACATTTCTAGTATAATGCAGTAATAACCAGCCTCCATGCCTTAATGATTCAAATAATTAAAACATAGTTATTGCCATACAGGGAAAGGCAGTGTAAGCAACTTAAGAGATCACTTACACTCTTGAACATGACAAATCCTGAGTCTTTCAACATATCTCTCCATTAACATCCCCAGCCCAACCTCTAAAGACATACAGTAATTGCTGACAGAATTCACTCTCGCTGGTCTGATTGCAGTGTCCCAGAGCTGTCTTTAAAGCTGTCTATGAATCTGTTTACAACCCCCCCCCCCCCCGGAATGGAACTGGAACAGCAGACTGAGATTTACGGCTCTGTGATAATACATGCAGATTTATTTGCTGCTGCTGTGTGGAAACCCCAACCACCAATATCACTGAGAAAAAAAGAGGAGGAGGAGGGAGTGAGAGGGAGTGCATACTAAGTGCTTGTGTTTGAGAGAAGTGGGTGGATAGAGAAAGGGAGAAAGGTATGGAGGTAAAGGCGGTGTTGGGAAAGGAGATGAGGGGTCTGATTGCAGACTTTGATCCAGTAACGCCCAGTGTTTCTGAACACTCCCTGCCTCAGGCATTGCATTTCGACACTGCTCACATCAGAACAGCAAGTTCACCTGGGTAAAGAACAGAGAGAGAGATGCTGTGTCCTCTTTCAAAGGGTGTGACATAAGGCTATTCCAGGTCAATGAATCAGACAATTTCATGTTCCCTTTTTTTTTTGCAATGTTTCACCCTGTAGAGATTCTCTGTGGAAGCCACAATGACTGGTGTGGCAAAATCTAAATGCTTTCATCTTTTCTGGATGCGGTCGTTACCTGGTGCTGGGTGATGGTCACGATCGCTGCCTCTTGCGCCTGGGCTTGAAGCACACTGAGGTGGCTTTCGTGGATGAGTCATGTTCACATTGTGGGAAGATGACCCCAGCAAAGCTGGCACCCTGTTGGCCCACCCAGACCTGGTTCCCAGAACTCATGCTCCTCATGACAGCCCCTCCTAGGCCAATTCCTCTGAGGAAGGACCTCCGGACTTAAAGACGGGGCACCCTTTGGCACCCGCATTCAGACCTCTGGAAACTCCATGTCTGATCCCTGGAAACGGGACGTGGAGGTTCTAGGTGACCTACCCCAAAGGGGTAGTTGACGCCATTTCTTCAGCGAGAGAGCCATCCACGAGATGTGCCTGTGCTTTGAAGTGGAACCTGTTCATGGAGTGGTGTTCTTCTCAACGAGAAGACCCCCGGAGATGCCCGATCAAAGTCGTGCTTTCATTCCTGCAGCAGGGGTTGTCTCCCTCCACCCTTAAAGTCTATGTGGCTGCTATAGCTGCAAACTACGATCCCATTGATGGGAGGTCCGTTGGTAAGCATGACCTGATCATCAGAATCCTCCATGGCCCCCCACTGTACCCTCTAGGAACCTGTCTCTAGTGCTGAGAGCACTTCAACAGGCCCCATTGGAGCCTTTGCCAGCAGTTGAGCTGAAGTTTCTATCAATGAAGACTCTGCTCCTGCTCGCACTGGCCTCCATCAAGAGGATAGCAAACCTGCAGGCATTTTTGGGCGACGAATCGTGCCTTG